>JAWPHD010001401.1:0-325904 GCA_037043455.1 Cyrtodaria siliqua | reverse complement strand
ATACATATATACCATGGACGTAAAAGAGAGTAGGAAAGTGAGAGTCGTACTTAAAAGTTGAGGACATTTCATGCACATATAATGGACATTATTCTTTATGAACGTACCGCCTAATTAAAACATTAAGATAATTGCATTGACTAAATTCCACTTATTATAGAAAATGTATACCATTGGAGTTGGAAGTCGCTATCGCTAGGCTGCCATTATCTAGAGACATAGTATTGTCAATTGGTATGTTTGTTTTCTCCATAATAAGCGTATTTCCGGTGTACATTCGCACCTGTTGAGATGATATGTCAATCGTACAAACGACGAGAGTCCACTTCTCGTGCGATATGGAGATCGAACTTTCGTACACGGTTCTGCAAGTACGAAGATATTTGTAAATTGCATAATCATTATGAGTGTTATTCTAATACACGTAGGTTCGTCTAATATGTCCATGAAGTAAATGTTTACTTAATCGCGTTCCACGTTTGATGAGTTTGATCTCACTATACAAAACAGGGGGCGGATACAGGACCAATTAACACGAAAGCACGCATACAAACATCTGGTTTTTTTTTCGGTTTATGGGGTGGGGGCACAACTTTTGAAAAGAACTGTTATATAAAAAGCTGTTTTGCAAATTTTAGAGTGGAGGCTGGAGGCGCCCGGCGCGCCCCACATTGGATCCGCCCCTGTAAAACAAGGCTTAATAAAATGAACTGTTTCAATTAGCTTGCTCAAGGCAGCCACTTTTAACTATGGAATCTTACCAGTAGGGCTATTCAAACGACTCAAGGAATAAGGTGTTTTTACCAATTACTGGGCCCAGTTGTTCAAAGATCGGTTAACTTAACCGAGCGTTAGGTCAAACTTTCAAATCTCTCCGAAGTTCCGATAAATAATTATTTCTTCCATAAACTGAGCATGTGAAAGAGTTATAAATGTTAATAAGACATTCAAATTCAAAACATTTAGTAGTAAAATACATATTTTTATGAGAAGATGTACTTTGAAAGTTTACACTAACCAAGGATTAAGCTAATCGATCTTTGAACAATTGAGCCCTGGAGATTAGCATGAACCGTCAACGATATTCTAACGTTAAATTTACTAAAGACGTAAAAGTGAAAACATGCTCATATTAGGTATAACAGTGCTTGTTGTCCATATCTATATAATTCATATAATATTATTAGTTAAATGCAAATTTAAAGTGCCTTCCATTTGGTAAAGATTAAAGAAAACACGTATTCTATGCTCCCAAATGTATATGATATGTGACATTCAACAGTTAAATAATATACACGTTATTTGTATAGCCGACATCAGAAGCAAAAGTTATTTTTACCCGACATCTATCTTGAGCACTTCTGCGATGTGTAGTGTCATAATGTGTCCAGTAGTATCCGTGAGGTGGATGGCCACATCTGGAGATTCATCTGCTTGAAGTTTACACCAAAATACCAAAGACAGAACGTCTCTTCCATTCGTCGTGAAGCTGGCAATCTCTGTCACATCCTCCAAGTTGTTGACGAGTATATCAAAAGTCCCACAGAAGTCCGCTGATGTAGTATTAGTCGATGGCGTAATTTGCCCAGTGGGACAGGACTCACAGATCGTTTGTCCCACATACTGTTGGTAGGTACCCACAGGACAGGCTGAACATGGTTCCATTGTGGATGAGGAGTGAAACCCAGGGGCACATTTTTCTGTGAAGAAATAAAGATATCAATATAATTAAACCTCATCATATAATAACATATCGAAACAGTATACAAATGTATGTATGTGCACAGGCATAGTATTGCAAGTTTAACATAAGCAGCTGTTTCGTAACAAAGCTTGCTTAGAATATTTTAACATTAAGTGCTTGAAAGACCTTGATAAGTACTTACTAATACATTTAAATGCGTCTTTAGAGCCAGTGCTCAACGTGCTGTATCCATCCGGGCACGTGTCACAGAGAACAGCACCGTCGAGGTCCATGTACTCCCCTATGTTACAGTATTCACAGTTGCCAGTAGTCGAGTTTAGATAAGTCCCTCGAGGACAGGGTTCTGTAAGTACACACATATTCACATGCGATTAATACCAAAAATACATGTAAGAGTGTACTTGGTCTGCTACCAGACTTGTATCAAACTGGTACAATACACATGGAAACAGAAGCATGTAAGAGTGTGCTTGGTCTGCTACCTGACTTGTATCAAACTGGTACAATACACATGGAAACAGAAGCATGTGAGAGTGTACTTGGTCTGCTACCAGACTTGTATCAAACTGGTACAATACACATGGAAACAGAAGCATGTAAGAGTTTGCTTGGTCTGCTACCAGACTTTTATAAAACTGGTACAATACACATGGAAACAAAAGCATGTAAGAGTGTACTTGGTCTGCTACCAGACTTGTATCAAACTGGTACAATACACATCGAAACAGAAGCATGTAAGAGTGTACTTGGTCTGCTACCAGACTTGTATCAAACTGGTACAATACACATGGAAACAGAAGCATGTAAGAGTGTACTTGGTCTGCTACCAGACTTTTATAAAACTGGTACAATACACATGGAAACAGAAGCATGTAAGAGTGTGCTTGGTCTGCTACTAGATTTGTATCAAACTGGTACAATACACATGGAAACAGAAGCATGTAAGAGTGTACTTGGTCTGCTACCAGACTTTTATAAAACTGGTACAATACACATGGAAACAGAAGCATGTGAGAGTGTACTTGGTCTGCTACCAGACTTTTATAAAACTGGTACAATACACATGGAAACAGAAGCATGTAAGAGTGTGCTTGGTCTGCTACTAGATTTGTATCAAACTAGTACAATACACATGGAAACAAAAGCAGCTATTTTTTAACATTTCAAATAAAAATCCATCTATCTTTTTAAATGTTCATGGGTGTATTTGTACATAAAACATCATCTTGTTAAAGGTTAACATTACTACCATACCCATTAGACTAGCTCATAGCCGTATTAACAACAGAAACATCAGCAATGTCGGTGAGTAATGGAAATAAAATTGCCGTATTGCCCAATACTACTACTTTAAGTCAGCTACAAATATGTCATCACGATGTACATAATATTTGGCATTTAAATATTCAGCCGATTCTAGAGTGAATAAGACATTATCCATTTAAGGGACCTTATATAGTACGAAATGTATAGATAACCCTGTATAACTTACTACACGTGATGGCATCGAGTTTGTTTCCAGATATACACGAGAACTGTGGAAAGTCCTCAGTTGTAAAGGCGTCAGCACCTATGGTGAATCCGACAATGTCAAAATCCCCGTTATCAATCCTGGCTTTAGTCTCATTTTCTATGCTCTTAAGGACTCCACTGAAATAGGTGTATGCATCCTGGGTAGTTCGATTCTCAGCTTTAAATATAATCGCAAAATCAAAGTTGGCGATCGCTCTGTTTGTTTGACGTTTTTCAATTGCGTGATCAGCGCTTCTTCGTTTGCGCCCGGTACTACCACAAACGACCTTGACATTTTCCGTTTTGCACGTGTTGTCGCTCGGACAAATTGAGTTATCGACATCTGCTTGTAGTGTAGCCAGGTAGGTAAGTATTTGTTGTTTGATTATTTCCTGTGTGGCAGCGTCAGAACAATCACCATCGTAGTATAGCTCGGCACGTAGCAGTAGAAACGGGAGATTGGACACTGAAATGTAAGGGAACATGTATCAAATTAAGATTTTCAAAAGAGATATTAACATGAAATCTGAGTGAATTTGAAATATCAATAATATAATGTCCTCCCAAGGGAAGTAATTAACACAATGTAGTAAACATCACTTCATTTTCCCCCAATATTTCGATCCTTAGATCTTTATCAAGGAACTTTGTTTTTTTGACATATTTTGAAATAATTTTCAATCAAATCAAAATAGAACTGCAGCTAAAAACAACAAATACATCACATCCGAATCAACCGGCGCATTTATCAGCACAAACCAGATTCATGATTAATGTTTTGTATGTAAAGTGCAATAGTATAGGCACAATGGATACATCGTCAATCACATCACAGGAATAAATGCATGTAATATGTCACGTTGACTATCCACTACTAGTATATCAAAATATATATTGATGACAGGAATGCAACGAGAACATTTCAATTCCATTTCCGACAATTTTACCATCGAACGCACGTCAAAAATCGATACTACGGATGTTTTTCTAACAATCTAGAACATTATTGCCACTTACCATCTAATAAAAGTATATTTTTCGGCTACTTTTGTTTTTGCAGTGAAGATTTTGTTTGTGCCGACTTCCATGCTGTGACGTCATCCGAATGCAGTCTTGATTATCTTTAACGCTTGATTGTAAATAACAATCTTGAAAACAAGCATGCGTCGCAGATGATCTAGACTACCGAATGCAAGACTCGCACAGAATTCAAAATTAAAAATAATAATATTAACTGTCAAACTAAAGACAACGATTTGGTAAGTAATTCATTATAATTTAATGTCAAACATAGCAATGTTTTAATATTATTATTCAGCCGCTATATATTATTTGGCTAATTTAAAAGAAAAAAGATTCACTGCGGAGAGTGACGTCACAGCATGGATCTTGGCATAAACAATGTATTCACTTCAAAAACGAAAGTTGCTGAAAAAGTACTTATATTACATGGTAAGTGGAAAGTTATGTCCTAGATAGATAGAAAAACATCCGTAGTATCGAATTATGACGTCCGTTTGGGGATAAAACCTTCAAAAACGAAAATTGAAAATTTCACGTTTCATTCCTGTCTAGTTTTATATGAAATTATATACAAACGTGGATCTATATATGGGGATACTGTATTTACAATACGTCCGATTCCTTTGATCACATTTGAAATCTATGGTCCGTAAGGAAACTTAACACACGCACGCACGCACGCACGCACAATGTATTTTATTTACATTTAATGAACACTTTAATGGCAAATTATTGACAACTATTGAATCCAATAATGGTGATTTGTTGACAATAATTGATTGGCGGAGAACTACATACTCTTGATCATTCATATGTATTCGTATATATATCCATTTGTTACTGTAATTATTTTATAAAGATATTTTAAATTTAGGTTTGAACCAACTATTGAACCCCGCTAAATTAAAACGATACTATTTCTGTTACTGGATTTAAAACAGCTTTTTTGAATGCGCGTTTTTTTGGTAGGCTGAATTCGGTGAATGCACTACGTCTTCTGTTCGACTTTTGTATCTACGTATTCACTAACGTTAACCATGTATTCATTACATGGTCCGAGTAATAACTTTCATACCCCATCCATCCACTTCACTTCACTTCTCCAAGAAGCGAAAACGGGGTTGGCTGGGGTATGAAATAAAAACCTTAATTTCGGTTTAAAATGTTTGCGCATTGTAAAATTAAAACATAAAATAGGTAATTTAAACAGGTTATCGCATTTTTTTCAGTAAAAATGTTTTCAAATAAGTTTTATTGTTGAAATATCCGTTATAAAATCATGCTAATATAAGATTTTCTATCGCTTAATGGAATTAAGGCGGGACCACGTAATGATGAGTAAGACTGGTCACTCGGTGCGGCTGGACACGATTGAAATGTTTGCATTTTACTTAATAACATGGCCATAGTTTATCAATAAGTGTTTTTGGATATAATACACTGAATTGAAATCCACATTAAAATAGTGATTACCTATGCAATCTGGAAACTCTTCCAATGGATACCATGTTCCACTATCCTGGCAGGACATTCGTCCTGTAAAAATGGATCCGACAGACGATATGTCATACCCCTTCTCACATAACATTATGTTTACTGGTCTTGCGTGAACTGTATCATACACCAATGCTCCGTGTGTGGGTGGGTCCAACGTCGGGCATTCAACAACTGAAGAAAATACCACATAAGAAAATCAAGTACACCAGAATGGGGGAAATAAAAAGTGAACAATCTACTCTCATTATATTTATTTTTTAGAACTCAGTTGTGTATTATGTGTATTAAGTTTAAATTTTGGCAAGACATTTGAAACAGTAAGTGCATATTTGAAACAGTAAGTGCATCTAAAAAAAACATACAATACAAATAAATCAAATCAACCCGTTACCAATACAGCATAAACTAGATGCTACCTGAGCGATGACACTTTTTAGTTTATATCATAGGTTTGAAACAAAAATTGAACAAAGATAGGTAACAATGATGAGTCACTAGTTTAATGTTAATCTTTATCTAATAATTATGCAAGGTCCACTCAGGTTAAAATGGCTATCCCGCCAACAAAAACCACACTGTACACCGTTTCTAACCTATGATGACGGGGGATATATATAACTTACATATTTTGAGAATCCAAACGCTAAAGACACAATATAAACGCCTTTAACAAGCCAGATCAAACCCCAAAACTAGAGGGTTAAAATTAAGAGTTACCAAATCATAATTCAGTTTACGCATATTCAATTTCGGATATTTTAAGAACCCATGAAAAAATCTATACTTTTAATCGGTTTATATACATCATTATTTGACCTGAACACCAGGATGGAGATGGAGTTACTATTTTGTAGTGCAATTTTTAGTTTACAGATTTCTTTTCTATTTTAATGTCAATCTGCATGATAGATAGAGTCTCTCGTCGATAGGGAGTTTACTTTATCTCGTCATATAAACTGTATAGGACATTAAAAGGCATTAGTATTCTCTACTACCTTCAGATGAGCGTGTATGTTTCGTCCGCTTACAGGGATTGTTTAGTGGGTCAACTAGGGAACAATCTATCTCATGCCTGCATATACGAATTAACCCAATGACAGTTCAAAGTATCCTGTATAAGCGTGGCCCTAGGTAAATGTTGAAATTAGTTGTGTTAAAAGTTCTTCGGAAAAAATGTCATACCTTTACAGTATGGTTGAGATCCTGAACCCCATTGCCATGCGCCTTGATCTGAGGACCCGTCACGTTCACATGCCATCAGGTCAGTACCAATGAGCGGCAAATTAAGGTCACAGTCGAGTTGGCACGATACACCATAGTAGAACGATGTGTCAGTGCAATTGTATGTCATGAAACGGGAGTTGTTGAGAGCATCGGTGGGGCCGGTAGAGCACTTGATAACTGGATGATAAACCAGACCATGTAAACAACGACACGGAATGGTGTTAACTGTTTTATTCTGGTTGTATAATAAAAGAAGTTGATGCAAGCTATGATATATGTACTGATGTTGATGATAAATTAACATTGGAGTTCTATATATGAAATTAAACTGAACGTCATTGCCATGAAATTGCATGTAAACAACGACACGGAATGGTGTTAACTGTTTTATTCTGGTTGTATAATAAAAGCAGTTGATGCTAGCTATGATATATGTACTGATGTAGATGATAAATTAACATTTGAGTTCTATATATGAAATTAAACTGAACGTCATTGCCATAAAATTGCCACATTTTACTTGGTTGTTGACAACGAAGTGATTCTATTAGGTCTGTGAGCTGGTATCGCATGAAAAGTGTAGGTATATAGCATGACATCTGTAAACAGCAGTGCCGAATAAGATAATGCAAACTGATTAAATTAAGAATTCTGAAATGACAGTACTGTACTGGTATAGAGTAAATACCTTTAACGTCAAGTGTAATGCTACACCCTGACAATGGTGAGGTATTGCCTACAGTGTCTGTAGCCATATACTGTACGTAATGCAACCCTTCTTGTAACTGGTCTCCAAGGACCGGACCGTCGATACGCAGGATGGTAGGGTTCGTGTCCACATTGTCCGTCGCTGTAGGTTCGATCCACGATACAGACGTACCAAATGTATCGCGGTCCGCGTAGAATATCTGAGGCGACTGACATGCAATCACTGGCGATTCACTGTCTGTGTCGAGAAATATATTATTTCAATAATTAAAATGTAACTGTGAAGAAAGGTTAAGACGATTTTGTCCGCAGACAAAGATGTTCATGAACAAGACATATAACGCTAACATTAGGATAAACATTCGCAACATAAATGCGTTTATTCGTTTATTATGCATGCTACTCTTATGAATGTTGACATTAAAGATGTGCATAGACTATTCAATTTAAGCTAAACATATCCCATGTCAGCTGTATTTATATTTATTACATGTCACCTGATGTCAGCTGTAATTATGTTTATTACATGTCGTATGCACTTTTATTTATAACATTTTATGTATACTTATATTTATTACCATATGTATGTATATTTAGTACATGCCATCTGTACGTATATGTATTACATGCCATATGTACATATATTTATTATATGTCACCTATCCTTATAATCATTACATGTATTTACATGTATGCATTTTGTTGTTATTATTTCAATACCTGTGCAGCTGACCTGATCCATCGTCACCGACCACGTTTTGTCAGCCTGACATGTCATTTTGATTGGTCCATTTAAATGAAATCCTTCATCACATCGGAAATTACAGTCTTCGTTGAAGCTATAGGCCGGATCATCACATTCAAAATCTCCATGTTCTGGTTTATTAGGTGTCGAACATACAACCTCTGAAAATATAGTGAATGTAGCGGATACACCTCCGTTATATGTACCGGCCCTGTTGGTGTTCTATGTCTGTCACTAAATAAACTGACTTCACGTTTTCAAGAATTATGCAAAAACCTGATACGTATAATTTGGCACGCACACACGCACACGCACGCACGCAAGCACACAAATACAATACCGACCGATCGGACACACGGACGCACGTACATACGCAGGTATGCATACATACATATTTGATTTGATATCCATGCATACATACACACGCGCACACCACGCACACACACACACACACATACATACATACCATACCATACATACACACGCATGCACGCACGCGCGCACACACACACACACACACGTATCTGTAAATACCCACTACACTTACTTGTACAAGTTGGACTCGGTGTCCATGTCTCTGTAGCTTGACACGTGACTTTATCATCGCCTATCATTTCGTAACCATCCTTACAGATGAGTGAACACTGACTTCCATATACATAGCCATTTGTACATGACACCTTTCTTCCATTATTCGGTATACTTGGTTCGCTACACGTTTTGTCTGAAATATTGACACATCCAAGTTTAGTAATAGTTAAAATACATATAATCAATTAGTATGCCATTTTATCTAACGAGGGGTGGTGGTGGGGTTGGGGGTGGGGGTGGTGGTGGTGTGTGTGTGTGTGTGTGTGTGTGTGTGTGTGTGTGTGTGTGTGGGGGGGGGGGTTATATCCTGTGTACTTTTTATCTGTTTTGCATCATAGGGTCTTCCCATCCTCCCATTCGTTACATCATCTTAGCTCGTGCAGCCGCAACTGTGCTCTATTTACGACCGAGAGATTAAATACTTCATAGGATTCACACGTGCAACACGTTTTAATTGAAGCTGATTGGACATGTGTTGTACAATGCATACTTCCAGAGAACCCTTAAAGTACCCTTTTTTGGAAGTATTGTTATTAATAGTTCGGTCAAAACTCAAGACATTCGATTAGGTTCAAAGAGAAAATCTTAATGATGTATTTTCAATGAATTTCAATGAATTGTACAAAACTGTCACGTCACAATAATTTACGACATCTTTAACCATCCGAAAAACAAAACTTACATATTGTGCTGAAGGAAAATTGGCATGATGCTGTAAGACCATGACCGTCCGTAGCTGTGTACGTTATCGTATGTGCATAACCAGCCCCGGGAAGGGCAGGAAAACTGGCCCCATTTTTGTAATCACAGCATGATTGCTCACTCCTTTAACAAATAATAAAATATAAATACATCAATATACATTTATGTATAAAGCCTGAGAAGCATGCACGCACGCACGCACGCACGCTCTTCACTACTGGATAACTAATATACCAGTTTCAAAATGTGTATCTTCCTCTCACTAACTGCAGGGGAAAAAAGACCGAGTCCGGCGATATTTGAAAGAAAACCACATTATATACAAGAGCTTAAAACGTTTCCAGCTTACAGAATAATTAATAGTTTGTTTCAAAGAATATGGACGTTCTGGCGGTAAAGTGGCCTTTGCCTATGCAAAATTGCAGATTAAATTGGTACTGGGACTCACAAGTATTTCATACCAATCTGCAGTCTCAATTAAAGTGTTCCTTAGACTATATAAAAATAAAACACAATCTGAACTTGTATTCAATCACTCGTCTTCAATCAATAGGTATACTATTAATCAGAGTCTTCAGGATCGGATTAGTCTAATAATAAATAGTGTATGTTTTCACTTTATTTCCAAGCACCCCTTAGACGTTGTGATGAAGAGAATCTCGCTTTGCTTACGTTCTGATTTCTTTGTCGTCACTGGCTATTGGGTCCGACCACGTAACCTGAACCGTTTTTTCTCCTTCTCTGGCTGTATACGAAGGCTGTATGTCACTCGGAGGACAGTTACTGTAAGTTGGTGCTACAAGGTTCTCCGGGTCAACTTCTGTAATCGAAAGAAAATAGTTTAAGACGTACCTACATGGTATTTACTTGGCATACTTAATTCACAAACAATCCGCATCTAATCGTTTCAATGTCCCTAAAATGCGACATTGTGCTTGCATTTTACATACACAACTAGCAAAAAGGAAACAGTAATTTATTTGTATGCAGTTAAATAAATGAATTTGAGTATTTAGGGTCTACAAAAAAGTTCGTTACTTTTAAAAACATTTCGGTATATGCATTATAATACTTTACTCCCTGTATGTACACTCAAATGATATGAAAACGTAACACGGGAATTTTCGCTATATATTGTATATACTGCACACTTAATTGCACATAATATTCCAAAGAAATCCCAAGATGTTTCTTAAAAATAAAGTTGAAGTTAACTAGAGAAAGGACACAACTGTGATGTTGTAGACGTTTTAATCACACTACACTTTGTAACAAGAACTTCATAAATGTTGAAGTAGCTCTTTGAAAAATTGAGCTAGTTCAGTACTGTATTTAACGTAAATAGTTTGCAAAATGTTGCATCCTAAGTTTGCTCACATGATTGAGCCAAACGCGTACTCTGTGATTAATGAAACATTGAAGGAATACTATTTGCTGTATTATTTGTTGTTTTAGTATTTTTTCCAAAAGGAAAGGTCTTACGTAGCCATGTACCATTCGATTAAAAGCAGCATATCGTACATACAATATATAGCGGAAATTCCCGTGTTGCGTTTTCATATCACTTGAGTGTATGTATTTTTATGATTTTCTTTTTATGATTTTTAACCTATTTAAGTTTAATTTTGTCGGTAAATAAAATGAAATAAATTTACATGTAGACACTGAAACAGCGGAACAATATTAAAAGTGACCGTCTAGAAACTAATGTAGTACTCTGCTGCCTGTATATATGAATTTAAATGTTCTTTATTTCATTTTCACATTTAGCATGAATTTATCTAGAGAATAAAGATCACGTGACCAGTCTCGAAAATGTTTTGTTCCGCATGTATATGGTGCGTGTGTGGGAGAGCGGGGGTTGGGGAGTGGTGGTTGTGAATTTATGAGGATGGCAGATAGGAATTTGATAGGCACGGCAACATGTTAAACTGTATTATAGATATATAGAGTATAAGAATTTTTCATGGGTATCCGGTGAAGATAGGGAATTCCAACCCGAGGTATAAGTGTTTTTATCGGAACCGAGGCTCTCCTATCTGAACCGAATACCCATGATAGATTTTGTTTTCTTGCATATCAGAGACATGCTGTGCTTTGACGCCGCCAGCTACTAACGTTTTGCATGTTTTCCTGCATACAGGATGTTGGTGCGCGCGTGACTTTTATCTTTACCCATAAAGATTATAAGAATCTTTCATGGGTATCTGGTGAAGATAGGGACTTCCAGCCCGAGGTATACATGTTTTTATCGAAACCGAGGCTCTGCCGAGGTTTCGATTAAAACATTTATACCGAGGGTTGGAATTCCGTTTCTGAACCGAATACCCATGATACATTATTTTCTTGCATATCAGAGATATGTTGTGCGTCGACGCCGCCAGCTACTAACGTTTTGCATGTTTTCCTGCATACCGGATGTTGGCGCGCGTGAATTTTATCTCGACCCTAGGGTGAGATGGAAATATCTAGCCCCGGTAAAATGGCGGATCACCTTGTCCGGTATGCAAGAAAAGACTGGTAAAATAACGGATATACCGGTAAAATGGCGGATAATCTTGTCCGGTATGCAAGAAAAGATATCAGGATATCCGTTATTTTACCGGTCTTTTCTTGCATACCGGACAAGGTTATCCGCCATTTTACCGGGGCTAGATATTTCCATCTCATCCTAGGGTCGAGATAAAATTCACGCGCGCCAACATCCGGTATGCAGGAAAATATGTGAAACGTAAGTAGCTGGCGTCGTCGACGCACAACATGTCTCTGGTATGCAAGAAAAAGAATGTATCATGGGTATTCGGTTCAGATAGGGAATTCCAACCCTCGGTATAAGTGTTTTAATCGGAACCTCGGCAGAGTCTCAGTTCCGATAAAAACACTTATACCTCGGGTTGGAAATCTCTATCTTCACCGGATACCCATGAAAGATTCTTATATTCCATCCCCCATGTAAAACGTGGATATAATTATCCGGAATGCAAGAAATTATTGTTAGCGCTAGGACGGCGTGTATATAGGTGTATACTATAGATGTAGATATGTAGAACTATTAATTGATAACATAATTAAAAGAAACATTAACACTATATTCATTTAGAATTAAAATAATTCCATTGAACGCTAATATTTGGATGTTAAATATAAGTACAAACGCAAAGTTAGAGAAAAATTAAAAAGAAGAAAAAGCACATAACGAAATGAATTCCATCGTATAACAAAACGGAACAAACTTGAATACAAAGAAATGATGCGGATACAAATGAAGACCGCATTCGTAATTATTCACCATGGACATTATTTAAGTCTCGGGCAAATTATGTTAAATACCTGCGACAAAATTCCATATCACTGAAGGTAATAAAATTCACACATACACAAAACGGCTTTTTCATATCATCTGCATTATAACTACACTGCCAATATAGCAGGAAACGAATTGTCATTGGAATGAAAAAAATAGTCTGAGTAATGGATTGTCAACCTGTATGTTCTTTGATACATATCGTGTTAAGCCGAATAAAATAAACGTTTTTTAAGATTGTTGTTTCACATATTGTTCTCCTATTTTCCCCTTGTAATTGTTGATTGTTCTGCATTACGTGGTTTGCCCTAATTCCATTAAGCGATGTGAAAGCTGATATAAGCAGGATTTTATAACGGATATTTTGACAAAATATGCGATAAACTGTTTAAAATTACCTATTAAATGTTTTAATTTTTCAATATGCAAATGTTTTAAGACGAAATAAAGGTTTATTTCATACCCCAGACAACCCCGTTTTCACTTCTTGGAGAAGGGGTTGGATGGGGTATGAAAGTTAATATCGGACCACGTAATGATGTGTGTTTTTGATGGACTGAGTTCTGTGAATGCTACATTTCCAATCGTGAAAACTCGGCCAATCCCGTCATTCTTCGGGATCCCGCCTCGTTTGCATATCGATCTTCGGTATGTTCAAAAATCTTGATATTTTGTTAGCCGAAAGGCAACGGCCCAAAAAATAAAATGAACGAATGAATGGTGTTTTATGCACGTCGACACATAAATAGGTCATAGTGTGCGCAAAAACCTATTAATCATGAAAGAATACATTAGTAATTAAAAAATAAGTAAACGTTTAAAGATAAAACTATCTACAAATAAGGGATGATATGGTAGCAATATAAACTATGTATATATGTAAATCAACAACCCAAAAAATAGTGCACTGTTGCTATGTAAACAATATGACCGTTAGCCGCACGTGTTGATGTATAATTTGCGATGCATGTTTGTTTTTTACAATGCAGGTGAAGGTTTTATCACTGCTTTCATACAAATAAGCAATTGATGGAGCAATCGGCTAAATGACATTGCAAAATTTGGATGGAAACTTTGATTTTAAACGCAAATTTGTTTTGGTGGGAATCTAAGACGTGATGACGTAACCAATATGGAAACCTTCGACAATGCTGCGAAGCAGTTAACGAGATGTTGCGAATGCTACATCCTCTGTTCGACTTTTTATCTACTTTTATATAGAAAACATTATTCAGGTCAGCATTCATGTGTCCACTGTAACGAGTTGAATCAACTGAATGGAATATATAGCGCCACAGATCTACCAAGTACAATAATATTAGAGATAAATTAAGAAACACAAGTCCTACCTTCTTCTCTACATTCTGTGTTACCATGCTTCTCGTTACAATATATGGCATAGACTATTATTGCGACTGTGACGGCAGCTTTAATAAATTCAACGAACCAGCGTTTCCTTCGATGATGTTCGCGAGGATATGCTTAAAAATAAAGTAATATTAAAATCGAATTACTTTCAATCTAAATTATATTGTCAGACTAAAACGGTTGCTCTTAGTGAACTAACCCAAGCAGAGCATATATCGAATTCTGCGAGAAAACGTTGTTCTAAAATTATACTTGCTGCTTGTCTGCAAACTATAAACTGAAAAAACAAACAAATAAACAACATACGTTTTATTTGTATATATATTCATGTGTCACGTTTCAAAACATTAAAATAAAACGTCATAAAATAATGTATAACCCAAGCTAAATCAAAACAGTTTTTATTTTTACTTTTCTGAACAAAGTTTCGGATTCATTGTTTTGTAACAACTTATATTAAAGTGTAATACCTTCTTCCACCTGTCTTACTGGTATAGCCTGCCATCAAAATATAGTTGCTTTATATATTTTATTTCAATATCAAGTGTTCAAACATGTATATACAGTACCCGTATATGGATGCATTGCAGCGTATCCACTCTTATAGTAAGCATATGCATGATTGTTTAATTTGTGGAATGTGGTTTCTTCCTTCCAGCAGTAAATTCAGAGTTGAATTTGTGGAATATTTTTAAAGTAGCTATCCCGACAAAATTACAAAACCGTCTATCCAAACTCTTTCCACGAGTTCATGTCATATCATAAGGCATATGTTAAGGCATATGTTTCTATTAAAAGCTTTAGGTTTATAAACGGTTTCTTAGAATACCTGTGATTGAATATGCGTAGAACGAATTATGAGTTGGTAACTCTTAACTCGTCGCTTTAGTTTTGGGGTTTGGCCCGGCTGCTTAAATTATATTGTGCCTATTGAGTTTGGATTCTCAAAATATGTAAGTTATCTATATACCTCGTCGTAGGGTTAGAAGCGATGTACATATGTTGTAACTGTGTTGGCAGGATAGCTACTTTAACTTCTTTCAGCAGTAAATTCAAAAGGTACACATAACGTATCACCATTATTGGGTACGGCTTACATCACATCATGAAATATTCCACGTTATATTATTTTTTTATAACGGGAACATATAATTCGAAAACAGTTCCATATCTCGATATCTTTCCACTTGTTATATACATAAAGAATAGGTTGGTAGACATTTTCTCAGTTTGTAGGAATAGACATACTTCTAATATGAGCACTAATAGATACAAAATAGAACACCGAACTATAGTTTACCTGCTGCCGTATGTCCACCATATGCGTTGTATACCTCCCATGTGCCATCAACACACTGAAACTTGTCAATATCTATTGTCTCAGAATCTACCGTGCATATTCCAAGATGCTGCACCACCTCCCCAAGATGCTGCACCACCTCCCCCGTTGACACGGTCACAGTCGTCTACGACATGATCTATACCTTCCTCCAACTCCTCTATGAGGCACTCTCGTGTACCTCGTAATGCCTATAATGTTTATAGATGCAACGATAAAGAGCAGAATACTATTTATTTATTTTTCTTGTATTGACTTCTGTATTGATTTCTTCTCTGCCTCGTGCAGATATAAACATGATCATACTGATATCATTATTGAAATTATAACAGTTGCGTTAAATATTGACAGCCAGATATGTGTGCATTGAAGTTATGAATGTTTTTGTATTTTTAAAATGTTCAGATCACAAGCTCTAAACTCGTATACCTTCTGTTTCTATATCGGTTAAGAAATGAAAATAAGTAGCAGTATCAATATGGTATCAAAAAGGGGGGCACAGCAGGCTTTCCACAGTCGTCCAAGTGTCCGATTAGAAATTAACATGTCGCCAGTTGTCAATCGTTTATCCATTTCGACCAATCAAACCAGAACGATACCTCCGACAAACAACTGCACGTGTATAAAGCACGTGCAGCTAATTCATGAGTTATATGTTACTTTTCTATATATTCCTGTTAGTCCTAATCTGTTAATATTAACATCATACAGTATAATCATCAACTGAAATCTAACCTACGATTAATCATACACCCCACCACAGGTATATGTTGCTATCACTACATCCATGACTAAAGTAGTTTGGGGACCGCCCTTCCCTCTGGGGTCATGGATATGTTGAAAACAATGTTTGCCAAATCTCGCCCATACTTCATTTTTCACAGTTTTAAACATTTTGAATTTGGACTAGTATATATTTTGTCCATATTTAATAAATTAATAATCTATCATTGATGGGGAATGACTTAGACTCATCAGTGGGTACAAACTTTGTATTAAAATACAAATTGTTTACTACCACCATTTGGAATAGAGCTCATTTTTAATTTAATGTTCTGCTTCTGTTAAGACGAGCATCGGCCGTTAATCTGTTCCTAATGGAGACTTGAGACTAAAAAGTCTCACTGGATCCGTGGGATACTATATCTTTTAAATAACTTTAAACAATGGCATTTTGTAATGGACTAACGTCCGTCCTGCCCTATTTACAATGTAACAGGTTTTAATCATATTATCTTATGTTGGATTTTAGTATGGTAATTCGTTCCTAATGAACCCATGCTTGATTAACGGCAGATGCTCGACTTTTCTGTGTTTGATATCTCACTCGAGGTATCTGTATATATACTCCTAATCTTGAAATAAGGCGCCGCACACCCATAATTATTGTATTTGATAGTGCGTGTGGTGCATTATCTTCTTAAGGACTCCATATCTCCACTAGATTCCTTTCGTAACGGACTTTCTTTAAGGCACTTTAATATTTTATAAGGACTGGTGGAGATAAACCATTTTTATAAAGTAACGGTAATCTATACTTCGAACCGTATTACTGCTGATCACTGTATATATCTGTATTTTCATCCCACATAAAATTAATGTGGAGACGTTACTTTACACTTAATTAACAATAATATTTGCCCTGATCAGTACCAAAACGGATCACATCACATAATATCCGTACCTATCTCCAATCATTGGTCTTATCCAGTGTTATCGTCACGTGATAGTAGGCGAACGGATGCTCCTCCACAGACGAAGCCATTATTTCTTATTAAAAGGTCTCAGGGCTGTGGACGATAATTCGACCAAACACATTGGAATATTTTTATTAATTTTATAATCTTTTAATTCCTGATTATATGCATACTAGACCAACAAGAGCAATGAAAGGACACAGTACGGATTTTGAACATATATAAATAAATATTAATAAATACTTTTATTCTAACCTCCTGGAGAGTCATAAGAATCCTGGGCTTATTATAAACACCAAAGGGCAGTTAATCTCCTGTATTCATTTACATTTTATCACCTTCTCAATTTCACGACCGATCACACCTGACTGACACAGTTGTCTGCCTGATTCTTGCCATTATTGAAATAAATACTCCCCTTCCCTTTCTAACAATATGTTTATAATTATGTAAACATACCATAACATACTAACCTTCTACTGAAAAGCTCGTCAAAAGGCCTAATGCCATAGGGCGAGCAAAAACAAAAACTATACTCGGTAAACAAAGTTTTGGACCAGGGTATATCAAGTCATATAAAAATAAAACTAGTGGACAGAATTAAGTATCTTTTTTTAGTAACCAAGGTCTACCCTACCCCGTTAATTTGATACCAGAAACATTAAATTCCAAACAAGATTTGATTTTAAAAAAATATCGCGAACACATAAAGGGTCTGTAAAAAATGTTGCAAAGTCCATAAAAAGTAACAGTTACGGACACATTCGAGTAACCAATAAAACGATTATTATTTTTTCGCAAACTTTCATTGCAAACGATAATTATTGTTGATTGTTGATCTATTGTGAATTATCAACTGAGATAATAAGGGTTATGGTCGAATGTCATGATTCAACGATCATTGTACGGGTTCGAACACTGCCATGGTCCAAAACCTTTTTTACAGAGTATATTATTGATTACATAAACTATTGTCAATATACTCCGACATCAACAATAGGGCGGAGATATCTAAGTACTGGCGACATGTCAGTTGTGAAATAATGATATGTCCAACTCTAAAGGGCCAAACTATAACAACTGAGCCTAAAAGGACGGTATATTTAAGAGGAAATACATTTTGCACAGTAATATATGCTAACCCTAGAAGATATAAAAGTCGAACAGGAAATGCATCATTTAAGGACATACGTTACGTGGTCCGAGTATTTTCATACTTTCATACCCCATCCAACCCCTTCTCCAAGAAGCGAAAACGGGGTTGGCAGGGGTATGAAAAAAAAAAGCTTCTTTTCGTCTTAAACATTTTGCATATTGTAAAATTAAAATATCTAATAGGTAATGTTTAAACGGATTAAAGTGATTATTGCATTTTTTCCAGTTAACATGTTTTTAAACGTGTTTTATTGTCGAAATATATGTTATAAAATCCTGCTAATATAAGCATTCCCATCGCTTAATTGAATTAATGCGGGACCACGTAATGGTCAACAAAAACACGTATTATTACACACAACAATAAGAAGCATAAATAAGGGGCAGGATAGGTGACATCACAAACACCAAAGGGTAGACAATAGGACTACAGCATTGGAACGGTTAGTTGCAAAAAGGCCGGGGGGGGGTGGGGGTTAAACCAGGTTCTAGGGTGCACCAAACCTCGCTAGTACACTCTACTAGGTTATGCATGTTACGCCAGATATTATTTAAATTGTATGATGAATCCAAATTTAGACCTGAACGAAAAGTGCCATCATCCTCTAAACGTTAACTAATGTTCCAGTTCATGATACAAATGCCATATCAATCAACGTTTAGATTATTCACGAAAAGACAACTGTCTTCCTCCCTTTAGCTCTTAATCGAGTTCTGGTAGATTTTATACGGCACTGGTACTTGAAAACGCACACACATTGTCATCCTCTGCATCATGATTGGCTCCGGATCAGTAACATTGTAAACTTAAACTAGAACTATCGCAAAAGGCTGTCAAATATACCCCCACCACCACTACCACACAGGCCCCTGCCCCTTTTAACACCTTTAAATGGAATGTAGCGACACAGTCAAACACTCTTTATTATTGAGAGTTCTGAAAAGCTTGAAAAAGGGTGAAATAATTATCAAAATCGGATGATAAAAAAAAAAGATATGGTCGTTTGAAGGTTCTGTTGAAACGGATATGGAAGCCGCCATTTTTAGAGCTATGACATCACAGTTCTAAATGACCATATATGGAATATTGATAAATATGCACATTTACTCATTTATAGGGGAAAAATTAAAGTAACTGTATGAAGAATATGTATAACTAATGTCAATAATGCTTCATATGCCCAGTTAAGGAGTTTGCATTCATTTACAGTGATGTGCTTTGCTTTAAATGATATTTATCAATATTCCATATATATTCATATGGTGGAGGTGGGGGGGGGGGGGGGGGGAGGTGGGGGGATTATCAACATGTGTATTAACGAAATGCACCTCTCACTTATTTCTTAAAAGAATACATTAAAGTAAATAAAATCAATTAAATTTCTCGATTTCTCGATAAAACCCCAGTACATACAGAAGGCTCAAACAAATGCTACATACCGGTAATATGTACTTCACCTCTGCTTGTGGACGTCTTCCATTACAAGATTGAACTAAGATGCATATTAGCATCAGTGCCACCAACAATATCGTATTTCCCGACATCTTTGTTGGACATGCGCTTTGTATCCCCTTTTCGGTATGTGTTTAATATACGAATATTATTATGGTTATATATAATCATGAGATAAACAGTCCGATATGAATCGCAGCACCCAATCGCAATGGCACCGTAGGTTCGACTGTACCTCACACTAAATCAAATCGAAACCTTGCCGAATATGACATTGTAGACCTTAAACCAAATGCCAAAAGTTATTTGTCATTATAAATAGAATTGTCAGAATTGATCAGGGAAGTGTCAAACAAAAAGCAGGATTGCCAACAACCAAGAACCAATCAACGAAGCTATTTAACATGGGAACCCATTTCAAACTGCGTTTTTTTTCCCACCCGGAAGATATTGCCTATTTAGGTCATTAACACGTCACGTTAAATGGAATGGTTGTAAACCTATGAATGACTGCATCGGCCGCTTTATGGTAATGATCGTTTTATGGTAATGATCGATTTATTCAAATAGGGAGGGGAATACCCATACAAATAGGCTCTCAGCCAATCAATAAATATTACTACGCACGCAAGCGTATTTATTGTATATTATATAGACACAGTAAACTGAAGAAAAAAAACAAGTACAAAAATGTCCTCATGTCAGTTTGTTTTATTTGTATAATTCTCTGACACTAGACTATGATGTTTATATGTATGTAGGGTTAAATAAACCTGGTTTTAACCACGGCTTAGTCACAAAGCATAATACCTCCACCCAGTCACATTATACACGGGACGACCAGGCCTAGTACTACGTATTTATTTGTTTTACAACTAGGACTATACGAGTATGCAAAGTTATTTGTGTATTGTAGGGTTTGAAGTGTAATACTAGCTAAATATTAAAAGAATAAAACTTTTATTTGAACAAAAGTAGAACTGTTAAAAATACACAAAAACAGTGCATGTGAATATGTGTAAAGAAGCTGTATTAATATTTAACGTTAAATCAAACCCCGTTTAAATTTATTGCTACGCCCTTTGACATATTTCTTATCTCACTTTTTTTTAAATGGACATTTCGTATATTCATATATTCATTTGTCACAAATGCACTTTATTTTGACAATTGACCATGACCAAAAAAAAGTCAAAGGGAATATATAGAGTTTAATTGTTGAAGTGATACGGGAAATAATTTCCGAGTAAGAAAGATTCTTGCGATATAGAAACGAGTGCGTTTTCGCACGAGTTTCTATATCGCAACAATATTTCTCACGAGTGAATTATTTTCCGTATCACGACAAAAATGTTAATTAAACTATATAATATAAATTCTGTGATGAATTTCTTTCCAGTCGTCTTTTGACACAAGTATTCCTTCATCTGTCACTCCTTTGGCGACAGCGCGGAGTAATATTATGACGTTAATTCGTGACGTAATATCGTGACGTCTATCGTTTAGTTTATAACATTTGGCTACTGTGCTATCTTGCGCACTAGGCCAGCTTGCACAGCAGAGGAAGAGATATGTTATAGATTTTTTCAAACTGGGAAATTTCTATAATTCATCACAGAATATATAATATATAGAGGATCTTAAACGAGTTCCCATTTCATATAAGATTTATGAAACGAGTTATGAATTAATTTTAACGAGCCTTTTGGCGAGTTAAAATTAAAAATAATTCATAACTCGTTTCATAAATCTTATATGGAATGGGAACGAGTTTAAGAACTTTTTATCACATAACATTGCAGTCAAATTAGTAAAAATTAATTCAGATGGACATAGAACCGCCACGACGTCAGACACACTTTAGCGCCAAAACGTCATAAAATATGTGACGTCGTAACGTCGCGTCTCACACATAACGTTGCGTATAAAAGAGTTCGTGTTTTATCTCTTTACAAAATAGCAGTTCACGCCAACATTTTAACAAACCAACAACAATGTTTTGTATATGGTGCATTATTTTTTATAAGCTGTCACAAATAATAAGTTTATGACTCAGATCTGGGTGAATTTGTAATAAATAAAATAGTTTCAGTTAATAAACTTGTGTAGTGTTACAGGTTTAACTCAACCAATCAAAATCGTTCCAGGTTGTATTACACGTGTGTCATACAATAGAATATTAAATGGGTGTTCGACACTGCTAACAAGGGACGTTATGTGATAAAACTATATAGATCACAGCGTCCTTCGTATGGTATTAACATTGGCGTATTATTGTGTTTACAGTTACAATGAAATAAACTAATTATACCGCCGCCTAATTAGATTTTCAGATTACCAGAACCCACAAGTTACAGGTCACTGTTGAACAAAAGAAAAATGTTTGACAATGGTTTTCAACGTCAAATGCGATATGCTTTATTTATATATTCAATGTAGAATGTATAATGGGCGAGGAAGTGGTACGATCCTGTAGGTAAGTTGAATACAAATAGCTCTAGTTTTATGAATTTATTTCTTCCACGAAAATGCGTGTTGATTTAACTGAAACTTGTCCCGACATCAAAGAAATTTCGTTTTTAACCCTGAACCCGCTAAGCACGATTATAATAGCCTTTGCGTCCATTGTAAACCCTGATCAGCCTGCTGATCAGTCATTTCCCCGAAAACACCCCTTTATCAAATAAATGCAATGGTCTTAATTCAAAGAAAGAATAGTCCATTATATATATGTAGGGGATTAAGGATACATTCCATTGCATGCTAAGATTGATATCGCCACGTCCAATAAGAAAATCATAGTGACGGGAAGATGGGACGGGGAATATTTTTTAAAATACTATTTTATTATATGAATGAGAGAACCGAATTGGATTTTATACAGTCACCAACAGCCAGTCATATGGCAAATTCCGGGCAAGACACTTTCCCTTAGCCTCGTCCGTCGGATGGGGAAGTAACCCGGGAAATCCCGTGTATCGGTCTATCCTCCGAGCACGTTAATTCAATAATAAGAGTAGGGAACGGTTCCCGGATTCCTATGTATCCTTCCCCTCTCTCTGGGGCAGCTCTAAATAACCTATACTGTGTTGATGAGCCGTTAACCAACATTCAATTAAATTCCATCTTTCATTGGTGGAGAAAGACCCAAGGTGCCTCTCGGGGCAATTGTCGTGCACGGGCGGACAAATGGTTCGAACCATCCAATGCCAGCTAGATAGCTTCCTCACATAACGAGTTCTGGTCCCCTGAGGGCTCGAAACCACAGCAAGTGATTTGAAGTCAGAAACTCTAACCACTCGGCCACAGATGCCCATGCATCAGAGGTATTAATTATATAACTTCCGAAACAAATTATGTATTAAATGGGACCTCTATTGTACCTATACCTTTAGGACGGCCTTCTGGTTAAAAGGCGGAGGGACTATAAACTTTAGAACTACACACACACACACACATGCACGCACGCACGCACGCACGCACACACACGCGCGCGCACGCACGCACGCACGCACACACACAGACACACACACACACACACACACCTATTAACTGGGTATAACGCTCAACACACACACACACACACACGTATTAACTGGATATAAACCGCTCATTGATTTTCCGTACTTGAATTTTAAAATAGAGACCTATACAATTGGATATCTTCTTTGATCTCAACTTCACACTATCTATCCGTGAACATGATATCATTGCCTTGAGAATTAACGCACATGTATTTCTGCAAATACTTCTTCCATTCAAAGTCATGCTACTTTCATATTGTGTTACTTTCATTTTGCTTTAAAACCACACGCATACATCTCCTAAATATATCGATATCTTAATTCAATATAATGCGAAACATTAAAGTATCTTTTAAAAATAGATAATATTTGTCTGAAGTTTAATCAATATTTGAATTATAAATGTATTCATCAGTCAGTCCAATTTCTAGTTTAATAATAAGTATAAATAACGTGTTTCATAAAAGCTATTTGAATATTAGACTATTGATAAAATAAATACATTTACATACATTTACATACATTTAGCCACGGTATTCTGACTAGTTTATTAAAACATTAGTCATACATTAAACTAAACGTTATATCTTCTATCACATGTATACCAGTTGAAGCTTAATCGATATGCTGTATTCTGCGTTTTTTTTTACTTCAAACGTTCTAAAATCGGAATATTAAACAAAAGGACGGATATAAAAAAAACAAAAAAACAACAACAAAAAAAACACATTAACATTACTTTCATTATTACTACTAAGGAATCTTTCAATGTTTATTTTCTGTTTATAACTGTTGCCCCTACTTGGAATGTTCAATTGTTTATTTTCCTCTCAAACTGTTGCCCCCACTGGGAATGTTCAATGTTTATTTTCCTCTCAAACTCTTGCCCCCACTGGGAATGTTCAATGTTTATTTTCCTCTCAAACTGTCGTCCCAATGGGAACGTTCATGTTTATTTTCCACTCAAACTGTAGCCCGCACTGGGAAATGTTCAATGATTTATTTTAAGAAAAAGCCGCGCAAATGCGAAACTGTTTTTCGTCCCAACTTCCTCCGAGGTTGCTGCGCCAATATAACCTAATATGATAGGAAAACGGACGATCGCTCAATATAACCTAATATGATGTTTAAACGGGACGATCGCTGCAATATAACCTAATATGATGTATAAACGGGACGATCGTTCCAATATAACCTAATATGATGAGTAAACGGGACGATCGTTCCAATATAACCTAATATGATGTATAAACGGGACGATCGTTCCAATATAACCTAATATGATGAGGTAAACGGGACGATCGTTCCAATATAACCTAATATGATGAGTAAACGGGACGATCGTTCCAATATAACCTAATATGATGTGTAACGGGACGATCGCTCCAATATAACCCTAATATGATATGTAAAGGGGACGATCGCTCCAATATAATCTAATATGATGAGTAAACGGGACGATCGTTCCAATATAACCTAAAATGATGTGTAAACGGGACGATCGCTCCAATATAACCTAATATGATGAGTAAACGGGACGATCGCTCCAATATAATCTAATATGATGAGTAAACGGGACGATCGTTCCAATATAACCTAATATGATGAGTAAACGGGACGATCGTTCCAATATAACCTAATATGATGAGTAAACGGGACGATCGTTCCAATATAACCTAATATGATGTGTAAACGGGACGATCGCTCCAATATAACCTAATATGATGAGTAAACGGGACGATCTGTTCCAATATAACCCTAATATGATGAGTAAACGGGACGATCGTTCCAATATAACCTAATATGATGTGTAAACGGGACGATCGTTCCAATATAATCTAATATGATGTGTAAACGGGACGATCGCTCCAATATAATCTAATATGATGTGTAAACGGGGACGATCGCTCCAATATAACCTAATACGATATTGGACGATCGCTCCAATATAATCTAATATGATGTGTAAACGGGACGATCGCTCCAATATAACCATAATATGATGTGGTAAACGGACGATCGCTCCAATATAACCTAATATGATGAGTAAACGGGACGATCGTTCCAATATAACCTAATATGATGTGTAAACGGGACGATCGTTTCCAATATAACCTAATATGATGTATAAACGGGACGATCGTTCCAATATAACCTAATATGATGAGTAAACGGGACGATCGTTCCAATATAACCTAATATGATGAGTAAACGGGACGATCGTTCCAATATAACCTAATATGATGTGTAAACGGGACGATCGCTCCAATATAACCTAATACGATATTGGACGATCGCTCCAATATAATCTAATATGATATGAAAACGGGACGATAGCTCCAAAATATAACCTAATATGATGAGTAAACGGGACGATCGCTCCAATATAACCTAATACGATATTGGACGATCGCTCAATACAATCTAATATGATGTGTAAACGGGACGATCGCTCCAATATAACCTAATATGGATGTGTAAACGGGACGATCGTTCCAATATAACCTAATATGATGAGTAAACGTGACGATCGCTCCAATATAACCTAATATGATGTGTAAACGGACGATCGCTCCAATATAACCTAATACGATATTGGACGATCGCTCCAATATAATTTAATATGATGTGTAAAACGGGACGATCGCTCAATATAACCTAATACGATATTGGACAATCGCTCCAATTTAATCTAATATGATGTGTAAACGGGACGATCGCTCCAATATAATCTAATATGATGTGTAAACGGGACGATCGCTCCAATATAACCTAATATGATGTGTAAACGGGACGATCGTTCCAATATAACCTAATATGATGAGTAAACGGGACGATCGCTCCAATATAACCTAATATGATGTGTAAACGGGACGATCGTTCCAATATAACCTAATATGATGAGTAAACGGACGATCGCTCCAATATAACCTAATATGATATGTAAACGGGACGATCGCTCCAATATAACCTAATATGATATGTAAACGGGACGATCGCTCCAATATAATCTAATATGATGTGTAAACGGGACGATCGCTCCTGTGTAAATGGGACGATCGCTCCAATATAACCTAATCTCCAGTATAACCCTACTATGATGTGTAAACGGGACGATCGCTCCAATATAACCTACGGGACGATCGCTCCAATATAACCTTATATGATATGGTAAACGGAACGATCGCTCCAGTATAACCTAAGTATGATATGTAAACGGGACGATCGCTCTAGTATAATCTAATATGATATGTAAACGGGAAGATCGCTCCAGTATAGCCTAATATGATATGTTAACGGGACGATCGCTCCAATATAACCTTATATGATATGTAAACGGGACGATCGCTCCGTGGCCGGGATAGAGAAGACGCTGCGTCTAAATCTTTATCGCCTCTTACAGCTGGTAATCGAGAGGCCGTGGTTCGATGCAAAGCCAGGACGAAGACGATCTTGAACATCAATATATATATATATATATAATATTATATAAATATACACGGATATTGTAAAGAATACTGAGCTAAACTGTGCAAAAAACAAGCTATGTGTTAAAATATGCTTTTTCTCACTAAAAAAGTTGTTCTTGTATAATTGTGTTTGAAAAATATAAATGATCTCTTACGTGTCTATACAAAAATGTATTACCTATTCACAAGCTTTGGAATGCTTTTTTAATTATGAGCCAACCAATCAGTGTAAAGTCCATTATTAGGAGTGCGTCTGGTTACGAATGGTTCTATTCATGCTAGTGATATTTGAGGAAGTAATGCGGTATAGAAATAAACGGTAAATAGTACAACATGGTATACAGTACTGAATACCGAATGGGTCCTCTTTAGTCATACAAATTAAACCATCTAGTAAGCTAAATACCGATTGTATGACTAATAACTTAAAAGTTAATAATGTACAACGGTAAGTGGAATAATTATGTGCTGAATAAGCGTCGATGTGCGAGCTGTGATTTAGGCGGACACGCGAAAAAATCTTTTAATTTACAATTACGGCGTCCCGGTGTTTCTACATTAATATCATTGAATAGAGTAATTTGCCAGATTGTAATAATATGTTATTATGTTATGTGCATTTTTTCACTTGATACTGC
This sequence comes from Cyrtodaria siliqua, assembly GCA_037043455.1. NCBI lineage: Eukaryota > Metazoa > Mollusca > Bivalvia > Adapedonta > Hiatellidae > Cyrtodaria > Cyrtodaria siliqua. Next base: position 298,249 of record JAWPHD010001401.1, on the reverse strand, counting down.
TGATGTTGCTATTAGACGGCATCTTGAAATATTAGTAATTGTTCTGTATAATTTAATCGGTTGTGATATATAGATTCATAAAATTAAGAAGTTGGCCATAGTCGTTATATCAATCAGAGTTCTAATGAGTTCGAAAAATGGGCCAGATTGGATTAGTAACACCAGAGTTATTGCCCTTGCATTACGTCAAATGCTTATTTTTGCCTTGTGAACACTCTAGCCCTAAGTTTTCTATGCGATCTTAACCAAACTTGGTCAAAAGTCTTTATATCAATGAGAGCTCGTAAATTTCGAAACACGGCCAGATTTAATATAAATGCTGTATTTTGCCTCATTAAGAAGATAGGGCCGTCATTTGGCTGGATTTTAATGAAACTTTGCAGGGATGATCAGTACCAAATCTAGTTATGCATATCATACGCCGTGTTCCGTTGTATGATTTTTTGCTGGCTTATGGTCCCTTTTAATGTGTTTTAATACACAAACTTTGTCCTGAATATTTCTTCCTGGAACTCAACTGGCCGTTTCTATTGCAGGGATGAACAGAACTAGGCCTAGTGGAGCATACCATGAACGTGTTCCGGTTGAATTATTTTTGGCGGAGTTAGGGCCCTTTAAACTTTTTATTACACAAACTTTGTCTGGACTAGTTTTCCTAAACTCCTGGCCAGATTTCAACGAATCTTTGTAGGGATGATCAGTATCAAGACTAATTATGCATTGTAAAGTGTAACACCGTATATAGCTCATTCCGTATATAGCTCACCAGTAAGCTTTATATGTAGGCATATAGCTCACATTTTCTACGTATATAGCTCACACCAATATTTCGTATGTTTCGTGCTCGGCCGTTTCCAAAGGTCCATTATCATACTCTTTTTTATACGGTTGCAGTATTTCGGTTTAAACATTTTTGGCGGATTTATGGCCCTTTAAAGGTTTAATGCGCACATTTTGTCCTGACTAGTTCTCCTGAATCCCAGTCCGGATTTCAATGAAACATTGCAGGGATGATCAGTACTAGGCCTAGTTGTGCATATTATCATCTTGTTCAGGTTGAATGATTTTTTGCGGACATTTAGCCCTTTGAAGTGTTGGTAACACACTCTAGCTAGACTAGTCTCTTCTGAACTCCAGGCCGAATTTTTAAGGGGAATGATGAGTACCAAGCCTAGTTGCGCATATTATCGCCGTGTTCCGGTTGAATGATTGCTGGCCTAGCTATGGCATTTAAAGGTTTTAATACACAACTGTGTACAGGCTAGTTCTCCTGAACGCTTGGCCGGATTTCAACGAAACTTGGCTGGAATAATCAGTACCAAGCCTAGTTGCACATATCATCGCCATGTTTTTGTTGAATACTTTTTGACACAGTTACTGCAACTTATACACAAACTTTGTTCGGACTAGTTTTCCTGAACTCCTGGCTGGATTTCAGTGAAACTTGGCAGGAACGAGCCATATTATTGTCATGTTCTGGTTGAATGATTTGTGTTGGAGTACATGTGTTCTGGTCATATATTAATGTTTATTTGCCGATTAAAAGTATATGACTTTCATGGGTTCTTAAAATACCCGCGACTGAATATGCGTAAATAAATTAAGAGTTTGTAACTCTTAATTCGACGCTCCAGTTTTGGGGTTTGGTCAGGCTGATTAAGGCCGTTTATATTGTGTCTATACAGTTTGGATTCTCAAAATATGTGAGTTATTTATATATATACCGCATCGTCAGTAGGTTAGAAACGGTGTACACATGTTGTAAAATTGGAATGTTGTTGGCCGGATAGCTACTTTAACGGTTTTAATTCACAAACTTTTTCTGGACTATTTCTCCACTACCACTGGTCAGCTAGTTATGTCCCTACACTAATTTTGTACAGACTAGTTCTTCTGAACCCCTGGCAGGATTTCATCGAAACCTGGCAGGAATGATCAGTACGAAGCCTAGTTGCGCATATCATCTATCTCTGTGTTCCGGTTGAATGATTTTGGTCCCTAATGAGTCATAGACAAACTTTATCCAGACAAGTTTTCCTGAACCCCGGGCTAGATTTCAGCGAAACTTGGCAGGAATGATCAGTACCAAGCTTAGTAAAATGATTTACATCATACCTAACTGACCGGAAACAAAAGTTGAACTAAATGGTACTTTTTTCAAATTTAAATGGTGTTACCTGTGGAGTACCTCAAGGGTCTTTACTTGGCCCAATGTTCTTCTTAGTATTTATTAATGATCTACCTCTGCATGTGAATGAATGAATGAATGAATGAATGAATGAATGAATGAATGAATGAATGAATGAATGAATGAATGAATGAATGAATGAATGAATGAATGAATGAATGAATGAATGAATGAATGAATGAATGAATGAATGAATGAATGAATGAATGAATGAATGAATGAATGAATGAATGAATGAATGAATGAATGAATGAATGAATGAATGAATGGTGTCGGCACCTCTACATATGAGTGACACAGTAAGTCATACTGATATGTATGCTGACGATACAACTATATATGCTATTAATGATTCGTTAATTACACTTGAAAATAATCTGCAAGCTGCACTGCATATATTGCAAAACTGGTGTTTAGAAAACGGCATGGTGTTAAACACTGAACAAACTAAAGTCTTATTAATTACAACACCTCAGAAGCGCGCAGTACTACAACACACACTTATGTATTTAAACTACAATAACACTGATATTCCATTGACCTCTGAAATTAAAGTATCAGGCGTAAACCTTAAATGAAAACCTTAAGTGAGATGAACATATAATACGCATTCGAAAGAAATTATCATCATATATCTGTGGCTATTATCTAGAATAAAGCAATAGGCCTACATTCCACTTAACTATATAATTATTTACTATAACGCTTATATCCAGACACATTTAGATTTTTGCAATATTATATGGGGAAATACATGTAGGGAAACATTAATAGTCTTTTTAAAATTCAAAGAAGAGCTTGTCATATTATATTAGGCAACGAATGTACATGTTTAAATGATGCAATGAACACTATAAATGCAATGAAATTGACCAAAGAATTGTTTTTTAAAAATATAAATTCATGTTTAAAGTTTCTAAGCAGCAGCAGCTTGTTCCTTCTTGTTTGAGTTACATAACATAAGGTCACACAATTTACGATCTCATTGTGATATTAACTTTACGATTCCTTAGCCAAATAAGGAGCTTTTTAAAGGAAGTAAATCTTACTCTGGGCCAGTAACTTGGAACGAAATCCCAGAGCACATAAGATCTTGCAAGTCAGTTAAATCTTGTTCAGGGGATCCCTTGGAAGCAGCAAACACAAGTGGCACTCAGTTGTACTGACTGTTCACTAGAGGTAATATAAACTGCAACACCCCCCCCCTCCCTCACGATCCCTAGCCCTAAACGGGATTCTACTTTAAAGCCACAAAGGCTGGGCTTAAGTAAATCACTAAAGATAGTTACTGCTAAATGTTGCACATCTAATTCCAAACATTTCCATATTTCGTCGCAAATGTATGTATCAGCCAATAGGCCTAATCCACGAGATGCTTTTTCAAAATCATTTTATTTATTTACTGTATCCTCTGCCACACTCGACCCGTAAACAAATGTCAACATCATATATAGTTAATAGTATAATCAAACTGTTGTTTTTGTTTAAACACTATTTTATTCACAAAGTGTGAAGTTTTCATCGGCATACAATAATAATAACAATAATGATAATAACAGCAAAAGTTCAACATGATCCAGAGGTAAATGAACGTTTGTAATAGTGGTTGTACACATGAAATCAAATGGTAGCCTCGGTCACCCGGCCCGCTTCTTGTTTCTTCGCTACGCTTTGCTACGAGGATCCAGAACCAAGTAAGACATATGCATGATACGGTCTTGGCAGGCCGAGACTAATCAAATGGCTGTTTAAAGTGGGTACATACGTGTTTTTTTAGAGAAAACTCTAATTTTAAAAATGTTCCAATTCATGATGAAAATATCGTATCAATCAAAATAATCATGGTGTCAGAAACAGGTTGTTTAGATCGAAAGTTTAAATTCACAATATAGCTTTTAATAAAATCAAGCTGAATACAGTTAAATTAACCCTGTTGCGTAACCAAGGATAGCACATATTACTGTTCAGAATGAAATTTCTGGAATTAAGGAGTCAATTTAGGCTAATTTGTTTGTTTTTGGCCATTTAGAATAGAGAATATCATTACATGTCAATTTAATGTCGGACACTACACCGCAACAATAAGCCTGCTTTATCCCCTTTAATATGTTTTAGCCGATAACATAATATGACACTAAAGGGGGAAAAATATAGTTGTAGTTTTCAAAAAGGAGATTTTAATAATGTTAATAACTATAACGGTACTTTATTAAGTTGTTATCTAAACTCTTTACCACAATATTAAATAATAGAATTGCGACCTTTTGTGATAATAACTATGCTGCCTTGTTGGTTAGAGATTAGATCATGGCGGGGATTTCTTTATTTACACTGTCCTGTTTTAATGGGATGACAGTAGGGTAAGTGTGAGGTTTGGTGCACCCTAGAACCGGTTTAAACCCCCAGTGGCCTACTTTGCCACTGACCGTTCCAAGGCGGTAGCCCTATTGTCAACCCTTTTCGTGTTTGTGATGTCGTTTGCATTTATTATTGCTTTTGCCTTCTTGTTTGTCTGTTTGCGTGTTTGTTCCTGTGTTTTGTGGTTTACTGTCCTCCTTGAATGCTACTTTCCCTGTCCGATCTTTTTATATTTCTTTACTGGATTCAGGAAAGGGCGCTCAACCACTGATGCATTGTTTGTCTTACTAAATACTGTTCAAAAATATCTGAATGATAAGAAAAGACTATACCCTGTGTTTGTTGATCTGAAGAAATGTTTTGATACAATTGATAGAAACGTATTATGTTGAAATTTTACAAAATGGGGATACAGGGTAAATTGTTAATAATAATAAAAGATGTATAAATATGATAAAAGTCAAATCATAAGTAAGACAATGTGAAAATTACTCAGGATTTTTTTGGAATATGAGATTGGGTTAAGGCAAGCGGAAATAAACTCGCCGATATTGTTTTCTCTTTTTATTGAGGACCTAGAACTATATTTACAAAATGACTTTAATACTGGTTTAGAAATTGATGATAATGTACTTATATTACTATTATTTGCGGACGATATGGTTATCATTTGGAAATCACCTGCAGAATTACAAAAAAATATTATTTACTTTATAACTATTGTAACAAATGGGAATTAGAGGTGAATACTGTAAAACAAAGATTATGCTTTTCAGAAAAAGAGGTGGTTCTTTAAACTGAATCTTGGCAATATAATGGAGAGAATATAGAGGTAGTAAATGATTTAAACTATTTAGGTACAGTTTTTAATTATACTTGAAATTTTGCTCTGAACCTAGAACAACTTACTGGAAAATCTTTGAAAGCACTAAATGTAAATTGTAGAAAAATAAGGTTGAAACCAAAAATATTATGTCAACTATTTGATTCATTTGTGGGGCCAATTTTGAATTATTCTTCGGAAATTTGGAGATTTACAAAATAAAAGCAAAACGAAAAAATACATGTAAAATTTTGTAAACACATTTTAAAAGTAAGAAATAGTTCTTGTACATCAGGAGTATATGGTTAATTAGGTAGATATCTTTTATTTATAACGCTTTATGTAAATATACTTAAATACTGGTATAAATCATTGAAAACAGATAACATAATACTTAAAAGAATTTACATATCGTCACTAAAAGATTGTGAAAATGGGTATAAAAATTGGGAATCGAATGTAAAAAAATATGTTAATCGAATATGGTTTTACAAATGCATGGAATGTCCCAAATTCAATTTATGCTTAATACTTTATAAATACGTTTAGACAAAGAGTTGTTGAGATTGTTATATACAACGATGGTTTGTAGATAAGGAATCAAGTGGTGTACTTGAATTATATAATAATTGTAATAATTGAGTTTTAATTATGAATCATACCTTGATATTTTACCATGTAATCCCAGTCCATATTTAACAAAATTCAGAATATCAGCACATTCGTTAAGAATACAGACCGGTAGATACTCTCGTAATAGAATACCTAGGAATGAAAGATATTGTCAATGCTGCCACAGTATTGATTTAGAAGATGAATACCATTTTGTTTTAATTTGTCCTTGTTACACAAGAATTCGGACAATTTATATAAAAAACTATCATTATAATAGACCTAGTATGTTTAAATTCTTAGAATTAATGCAGACACAGTATAAGAATAGTGTTATAAAGTTAGCAAAATATATTAGTACAGATTTAGCTGTAAGGAATAAAGCTTCATTAATTAAACAATGTTTAGCTCTTCTGTATTTTCATCCTCATGTATCAGTTATTTAATATTAATATTGCTCATAGCCAATGTACTTTTGTCTAAAATCACGTGACTTATTATTCATGAAAATTTATGTATGTATTTATAACGAATTGAATTGAATGTTGTTTAACGGCTCATCAACACAGTATATGTTATTTAGAGCCGCCCCAGAGAGAGGGGGAGGATACATAGAAATCCGGGAACCTGCCCTACTCTTATTATCGAATAGATTCCTATGGTTCTTTAACGTGCTCGGAGGATAGACCGATACACGGGACCGCCCGGTTTACGTCCCCATCCGACGGACGAGGTTAAGGGAAAGTGTCTTGCCCAAGTATATATAACGATGTACGTATGTACAAGTTAAATAAAATATATGTTCTGTTCTGTTCTGTTCATATCACCATTATTTTACAGGAATGTGAATGTACTGTGACATTCATACATGTAAACATGATATTCTTAACAAAATAGATGTGTAATGAATGAGTGAAACACTGTCGGTAAGTATTTGTTTATTTGACAACTACAATTAATACAGGAAACAAACAAACAAAATAATATAAAACACATAATTCCTGGTATAGGTCTTATCAGGCTGAACATTTGAAAGAGCAAATTATGTAAACCCTACAGAATGAACTTTGGAATATATACAAGAATACTATTGAACAAGATAATGGTATGTTACATATATTACAACATATAACGGATGGAAACTTCATAAGCGTTTGCATTCATTCTAATACTTTTCGGTTTTTTGTTTCATTTATACATTTTAATAATGTTAAAATACTGTAACTTATGTTTTTCCTTAGGTTATACAACACAGTTGTCAACTATACAACACAGTTGTCAACAATAACTCAAAGCTTCCTCAGAATTGTATGACTGACACAACTGGTTATTACCGTCTACCTTCCAGGCGTGGATTCCGAAGAGGCGGAACCGGCGTACATCCCTTTCTCCTTTTTTTTACAACATGCAAACCGAATTCATCTTTAAAAAAGTGGAAACAGAAGAACACGATAAATACGAAATATTGCAGTCTCGGTTTGATTGAGACTGTTCATGAACGGTAGTGAAATATGCTTGCTACTGTTCACGCCCCCTAGCCCCGGGTTGAGCAGAACTCAATATTTATAAAATCAATAGTACAGAATTTAACCATCTCGAAGATGGCGTGCATATGGCGGTGGACATTCTATCTTTACAAGTGATTATTCCATGTCCAACTGCGTATGGTCCCAGTATCTAACACAATTCTATAATACTTTTTCAACTGAGTTGAAAACTGACGCCTGCATAGTTTTGTATTTTCCAAAGGTACACTTTACGTACCTCTAGTAATACATATATCTTATACATCACACGCAAAATTCACGTTCTCACTGCTGCACCCTTCTGGATAAAGCCGACAGAATTCATTTATCATTGTGTCATTAACCATCTTGTCTATATAGCGTTGTTGCATTCTTACTACGTCACTTTCCTGATGACACGACTCAAACACGTAATCTTCGTAGTTGCTATGGTATTGCAGAATGTCGGTGACGTCACTAACTTGCACTGCGAACACAAAAGGTTGTGGTTAAACTTTAATTTAGCTGTGTACTTTTTGAAATATTAAGCTTTGTCTATTACAAAGATGTAGAACATAACTCCTAAACACATGTTATGAGTAGAAGGATGTTCCATGGAACACTTGTGTCGCCTGTATGTGCTTATTTAAAGTAATGACTAGGTCAGGTTGCAGGTTAAAGTGTTATGAAAGGGGCATTACTATGCCGCAATGAAAATCAGAGTTATTGGACACGTATACCATTCCTTGGGATAAGATGAAAACACTTATGAAAATACATGAACATATGTCAAGTATTATTCAAGTTATGGCCAAGGTCAGGTTGCAGGTTAAAGTGTGACGGATTGACGACGACGACACACAATTTGGAAGCAGCGTGTTCCATGTTTAAAAGATCCACCAAATATCTTATTCCTTATATTAGTTTGGAAATATTTTACGAACGACAAAACATAAACCTACCCATGCAGTCTGGTGCGGGAGAATTCCAGTTCCCATTGGTTCCACAAATATACCAAGTACCGTATGCTAGTTGCGGGGATATTGAGTACTGTTGTTTGCAGACGACATAGCATATTTGTCCGTAGTCTTTGCTCCAGTTATTACACATGTAGGCTCCATTTTTAGGAATATTTAGCGGCTCGCATGGGGTCGCTAAAATAAAAGACGCCGATGATAATGCATTAAAAACTTTTCATGATTTGGATAAATTATGGATTTATATTATTTTTATATAAGCCCCTCAAAGTAAACCAATTATGTGGATACAATTCACATCACAGAATGTAAATACCTGCAACATAATGGCGTACAAACATCCCTTAGTACTAAAATGGGGCACCAAGACGGAGACATGGTGGAAAGGCTCAGTCCTGCAGTATATACAGGGTTACGTAAGTCGAATAAATTAATTAAAACAAGTAATGTATTTTACAATCATTAAGTGGTCCCGCCTTAATTCCATTAAGCGCCGCCTTAATTCCATTAAGCGGTGGGAAGCTTATATTAGCAGGATTTTATAATGGCTATTTCGACAATAAAACACGTTTAAAACATCTTTTACCGAAAACAGTTGCGATAATATGTTGTGTGTGTATAAGCGTTTATTTATCCTCGCTGTATTGCACTAAGCATTTTAGCGAGCAGACCTCGGTTTAAAGTCTCATCCGAAGGACTGGTTAGGTAGGAAATACTTTTCTGAAATATTTCGATAATTAACCCAAATTCGGTCTTGGCTGGGATTAAACGCACGATCCCTGCTAACCATCACACCACGGCGCTACCTGATAATATGTTTAAAATGATCTATTAAATGGGTAATTTTACATTATGCAAATGTTTTAAGCGGAAATTAAGGCTTTATTTCATACCCCAGCCAACCCCGTTTTTGCTTCTTGGAGATGGGTATATCCAACACTTAACATAATTAGTGTAAACAATTATTAGCACAGCATTTGCATGGCCGATCTTTTAATAAGTTAATACTACATTATATAATAAGTATATTACTTACGTCGTATGGAAATATTAAAAACACATTCAGTCTTCAGTCCATTGACCAACTTGACCGCCTCGTATAGCACCGTAAAATCTCCCCACGGCAGTTCGAACTCCGGGGTGGGGTAATTGGAAGTTATTTTTAACTCAGTTCTCATGGGATCTGTAAATATCGGCTCTTCCCATGTGACCCATGTTATCTTGTCTGCGTCTGTTGTGTTAATGTACATATCGGCGGAACACTGGTGAACAATAGGCGGTTGAATATCTGAAAAAACACCATTCGATTAGTATAGTATGTCCACCCCACCACACAGACACGCACGCATCACGCCTATCCGAGCAAGCACGCATAAATACACGCACGCACGCACACACACACACACACACACACACACGTGCGCAAACGTACTGTTTTTGGGCTATTAGGCTCATTTACCTGGTAAAATACACGCATAATAAGAAGGGCGCCCTTTTATGTGAACATCAATTTTTGCGCACAATATATGACCTATTTATGTGTCGGCGTGCCGTAAAACACCATTCATTCATTCATTCTTTATGTGAACATCGATATAAGAAGCACATGTTATTAACGGAGTGTTCATTAAAAAAATCATTATTTGTTTTTTAAGACATGCACTATATCATTCACCATTACTGACACAGTATACTAGGATAATTAATAGAGTACCTATTTAAATAAACCACAAAACAAAACAAATAAACCCATTCGTCATGGGAAAATACACATAGTCACGTCATAAAGTAGTTTCGAAATCTATTTTAGTAGGATAGTATTATGGAATCAGAAAACGTAAGTAGCGACAGGATTTATTGTATTTCATTGTCAGAAAATGAAGGTAATAGTTATATATTATTGATGGGTATATACTACCTATAATAAAAGGAAGTATGTAACCAACATACCCGTATCGCACGACTTGCCACTCCATCCCTCGGTGCACGTGCAACTAAAGTCGTCCAGCAGGTTGGTACATGGTGCGCCGTTGTTACACGGGTCGCTTTTGCAGCTGTTGGCAACTGTAGTTAAGGATAACACGTTTAATATGGGAACATTTTACAACATTAGTTATACAACTAATGCATGTGTTTTAATTTGTTTCGAAAATGTCTGTATTATGTGTAGTGTGATCTGTATATTGTTGTATGTATAAGGACACAAACACTTTGCGAGGTCTGTTTCTTTCAGAATTCAATGAGTGATGAACATTGATTTAAACATAATTAATCAACTAAAAAGGTCGCTAATATCTTTGCCATAAATAATATGTAAAAACTGCAACACCGTCAAGATATAGGACTTTTATCAAACTTAACAATACACGTTGCAAATATAGGTGGTGATTGCTATCACCGTAAAGAATATGTTGCAATACGAACTCACATATACAGGTAGGCTGTGCTCCGCTCCACGTGGAATCCGTCTGACATTCTCTGACACTGTCACCTGACGTCAGGTTATAATCGTTGTGACACGTATAAGCTGCAGTGTAGCCGAGCGTTGTGTACGGCACAGTGACGTCACAGAAGTCTACCTCTCCTGGATGGCCACAATCGGCAGCTGTAGCATACGATGGAAATATAAAACCATCATGAACATGTATAAAATATAGCATTTTATATAAAGTATAGAACTTGACGAGTTGAAAATACAAAGTCAACACAAAGTTGTATAGAAATATAGATATAAAACTCGAACAGGAAAAGTAGCATTCAAGGACGACAGTCAACCACAAACACAAACTGAAACAAAGAACAATTTTAAAGATGAACAATAGGCCAAATAAGACATCACAAACACAAAAGGGTTGACAATATGGTTACCGCCTTGGAACGGTCAGTGGCAAAAAAAGGCCGCTGGGGGTTAAACCAGGTTCTAGGGTGCATCAAACCTCACACCGTACTTCATCCAAATAAAACGAGACAGTGTAAATAAAGAAATTCCCGCCATGAACTATTCTTTACCCAACAAGGCAGCATTAATAGGCAATATAAGTAAAACACAAAGATGCTCGCTCGTGTATATATCAATAAAAAAAGATTTAGCGATTATATTTAGCGATTATTGTGTTTATCTTATCTTAATATAGAGACAATTTATGACTGTTTACTATCTATAACTGTCCGGAGTTTATATAGAAAGCGAAGAATTAGACTAGCGTGTTCAACTCAGTGTAACGCTACGTAACAACCGGACAGAACTACCTCGTCAATTTCCGTAATCAGTTGCAGAGTTACGGAAATCGACGAGGCAGTTCCAGTTGGCCAAACATGCGAACTTACGTATTTGACACTCCTGTCCACTCCAACCTGGTTTACAAATACACGTGTACATGTCAGGGCCGTCAACACAAGACACGTGATTCATGCAAGGATTTCTCGCGCATACGTAGGCCACTGAAACAAAACAAACGCATTAAGGAAAGGAGTTCATCAATATACTCAACAAAATTACATCTCAATTAATGTATCCAGTATCAGTTTGACTTTAAACCTACTTGCATATAATTAAATAAAAGTATTAGTTTCCATTTTTCCATCTTATTATACGTATATTATTGGTGCAGTATAATCAACAGTTAATACTATTCAAAAACAATAACATTTAAACTGTTCTTGTATTAATAATGAACAAATGCAAGTTATGTAGAACAACTAAATGGAGGCGCTAGAGTGTTGACAAGACAAAATATAGCAACTTTCGTTAATTCATGGGCAATAAATCCGGTTTTCGAACTCCTTTGAGCTTTCGTTGATATTAACAATCTTGTAAAGTTTGATAAACGTCGGATGAAAAATGGAGGCGCTAGTGTTAACATAAAAAAGTTAACACGTTTTTCCTCTACCACCAAAAAACAATAATCCACCGTCCTATATGGCTACATTTGCTAAGAAAGACGTAAAACAGCATTCAAAAAAGCCAACTAAATAGTATTTGAATGACCATTGTCATGCCGTGTTATATGATACCATACCTTGGTCACATCTTGTTCCTTTCCATATTGCTGGACAATCGCACGTGTATGATTCTGGGATATCCGTACATAGGCCACCATTGTAGCATGGGCTACTGCTGCACGAGTCCATGTCTGCAGTAATTAAAAACAATTACGTTTTAACTATAGTGTATGTTCTTATTCATGCTGACGCATTTTCCACTATTGTTTATATTATTTAATTGTAAGTGTCCACACACGTGTTATCTTGAGTTTACCAAGAGCGGATTTCAGATTTTATGGAGGTAGCGGCACTTTTGACAAACATTGATAAACAGATAAAGTTGTTTTCATAGAGTTGATGTTGTGGAGAGTTGTATGCGCGCAAGTTATTTTGTATGGTTAAATATAAACACTTTCTTAACTGCATATTTAAGGGGACATTACTCGCCCTTGATCCGCACCTGGTTAATAGTCCTACAGTACCTATTTCGCAATGCAAATACTTACATGCACACGTGGGTTCGATCCCTGACCACAGCCTGTTGGACTGGCAGATTCTTATCAAATCTCCGTCCGTGTGAATGTATCCAGAGTTGCATGTATATGTAGCCACGCCGCCTTCAGAGGTTTTCGTCACGTCCACAGATGCCGTAGGTAATTCATTGGGAGGACCACATTCAGCTATAATAAACAGTTTGCATATTACGTTTTCTTTTAACATTACATGTATTTGTCAGACTTCAGTTTAATTAAAGAGACACACAGCAATATTGAAGTGTTTATTAAGCATTGAAAATTACGTCTCAATTTATTTATCCAGTGTCATTTTGACTTTATACCTGCTTGCATATAATTAAACAAAATGATTAGTTTCCATTTCCATTTTTCCATCTTATTTTTTACATTTTTTCCATGCCTATATTATTGGTGCAATATAACCAAATATTCAAAAACAGTTTGCTTCAAACTAGTCGTGTATTAATAAAGATGAATGAACAAATGCACATTTCGTAGAAAAACTAACAAGACGCTGTGACTAAAAAAAAAGAAAAAGAACAAAAAATAGTTATTAAGTCAGTGGTCAGAGGACTTACATGTTTATATTGATTTGACTTGAATTTAGGTTATAGATTAATATTCTTTATGGCACGAATATGCCGTCCTCCTGGTTATGTAACCCAATCCATCTACATGTATTTGATTCTAGGTTTAGAGAACCTAACATTCCCCTTTCAAACCCTTTGGTTACATACTGTATAACTTGCATATTTTTGCCATGTACAGTTATTGGAGTTACATACGTGGCGGAGGTGGTGGTGGTGGTGGTGGCGGCGGTGGTGGTGGTGATCTCCTGCGAAACCATCCTCTCTTCTTTCTTACTTTTTTCTTATTATCCATGTATCTTACATCTTTGTTATTCTCGCCTAAAGTTTACAAATAAAACAAAAACGTAAACAAAGCAGTAATACATAACGAACCAAAATCCCTTACATGACATTTAATGAACAAATACGTACTAATAGGATTCAACTGTGTTTGACAATTCAAATAAATGTATTATTTTGTTTTGCCAGGATACCATTTTAAATATAAATATACATGAATATATGCAGATTGTTTGTGGGTTCCAGGCAAACACAGCGGATAACCATACCCCAAACACGTACAATAGAAATAAAAGTATCTTAAAGGGACAAGAGGTGATCCGAAAAAGTGATTGGTGTCAGTTCAACTGTCATAATACGCGTTAGTTTCATATGAAAGATGCACGTGTATTAATGTCATCCTCATGTATCAGTTATTTAACATTAATATTGCTCATAGCAAATGTACTTTTGTCTAAAATCACTTGACTTATTATGCATGAAAAGTTATGTATGTATATATAACGATGTACGTATAAAATATATGTTCCGTTCTGTTCTATATCGTTAATTTGAGTTACATGTTACTTCGGTGAAAATATTATTTATGAATATGGTTTGGTCTGGTAAACATGACGACTCGGCGGTATTTTGCTGATAACTCATTAGTATTAATTTCATATTGCTACCAGTTGTAGATATAATTCAATAAAGTGTGCTTAGATATCAAAACATTATCAATAATGTATACAACTGTTACAAAACCTAGTCGAGTATTCAAGTTTTACAGAACAATCTATTTCATTAAGAATAATAAAATGTCTTGTTTCATGGTGTCTAGTTTAGTGAATATATGAGTAGTGAATATATGAGTAGTGAATATATGAGTAGTGAATATATAAGTAGTGAATATATGAGTAGTGAATATATGAGTAGTGAATATATGAGTAGTGAATATATGAGTATTTAATATGCAACTGAAGCATATTAAGATCGCCTCCGGGTCCTTTAAAATAAAGAAATATAAAACCTGGATATATAGTTCTAGCCCTCCAAATAACGGCAACATTGCACTACAACATCGTTTATCAAAACTCTAGTCAGATGTTCAGGTCATATAATAATGTATATGTGCTGATTACATTATAGTTTTATTCAACAGTTTTTAAATATATGTGATTAAATATGCGTAAAATGAATTATGAGTTGGTAACTCTTAATTCAATACTCCAGTTGGGTCCAGCGCTTTATATACGTTCTATAGAGTTTTTGATTCTGAAAATAGTTAAATTATATATAATTATACACCTCGCCGTCAGTAGGTTAAGAAACGGTGAACACATGTTGTAAAATGTGGCTGTGTTTTGGCGGGATACCTGCTTTAATATAAATACTGCAAAGGTCGATGAACGAATGAGTGAACGTACAATTATCTGTGTATGAATCAGCCGTCTCTGAGAGTCCTATCCAATCATCTCCCGCCAAGCAAACGAAATCTCGTAAAACGCCACAGATGTATACTAGACAAACAGTGCCGAACTCTACATCCGGATGTCTAAGATCAACTGATTCAAAATTACTGGCTGTACATTCCGCTATTCTTTTGAACTTAGAAAGGGTACATACGCCAGAACCTGTGTCATGTTGCGCCTGAATAAACAAAGAAAAGTGAATTAACAAATGTATAAGCATATCAGTATGTTTCATTGTAGTTTCTTCCTTTCAAAAAAGAACAGGGTAGTTAAGCGTCCTCGTGCAGTCATTGACACTTTCAAGTAGATTTGTTTGTTTGTTTTTCGTCATTTTCAACACATGTAAGGTTATATATAAAGGTCGATTCTTTTGCGGTGGAGGAAATCTAACCCACTTTTCCTGGGTAGAACCAGTACTGTACACCTCCCGTCATCCGTAAGATTCGACACTTCCTCTCTTACAAGTCGAGCTACCAGTGGGATTTGAACCCGCAGCGGTGAGAGGGAACGTTTACAACGCAACGTCGTTAACCCCTCGGCCACGGAGCTTCCAAATATAACCAGTTTTCAATTAGTGAACAGCTGTATACAATTCCCAGCTTGAAATTCAGTTTTTAATTCACTAATTCACTAATTAACTTTAGAGATAATGTGGTAAAGGGACACAAGGCAATCTTGAGTTTTATTGAAACATTAAAAGTTGTTTCCGATTTAGTTATCCTGCGTCAATTTGACTTTAAAACTGCCTGCTTAATAATTAAATAAAAAACAAATGACATTTAGTAAACAATTACGTACTAAATAGGATTCAACTGTCTTTGACAATTCAAATAAATGTATTATTTTGTATTGCCAGGATACCATTTTAAATACAAATGTACATGAATAAATGAAGAGTGTTTTGTGGGTTCCAGGCAAACACAGCGGATAACCATACTCCAAAAGTACAACAGAAATAAAATTATCTTAAAAGGACAAGAGGTGATCCGAAAGAGTAATTGGTGTCAGTTCAACTGTTATAATACGCATTAGTTTTATATGAAAGATGAACGTGTATTAATATCATCCTCATGTATCAGTTATTTAACATTAATATTGCTCATAGCAAATGTGCTTTTGTCTAAAATCACTTGACTTATTATGCATGAAAAGTTATGTCACGGAGCTTCCAAATATAACCAGTTTTCAATTCGTGAACAGCTGTATACAATTCCCAGCTTGAAATTCAGTTTTTAATTCATTAATTCACTAATTAACTTTAGAGATAATGTGTTAACATTAAAAGTTGTTTCTCGATTTAGTTATCCTGCGTCAATTTGACTTTAAAACTGCTTGCTTAATAATTAAATAAAAAAATGAGATTTCAATTGTCTTCACTATTTTACCAATTTTTTAAATATATTATTGGTACAATATTACAAAAAGTAGTAATATGCAAAAATATTTTGCTTTGAACTATTCTAACAATTAATATTAATGATTGAACACATGCAAATTAAGAGAAAACTATCTGGACGCCATGAGTTTTTAAAAGATCAAGATTGCCGTGTGTCCCTTTAAGAATTCTTAAAAGTCACTAATATTTATTTTCATACACATAAATTATTCAAGAATAATTTTAAAAATACATACTTTTATACACATATTATCATAAAGTATATATACGAGTTCATGTACGTACAAAATACTCATTTAAACTAATGTTTGTCATAAATGAATTTATATAAATTACTCAAACCTAAATTATCGAAACAGAGTAGTAAATAATGTTAAAGCATTGAATAAACACATTTTAAAGGGACATATGTATCAAGTAGTAAAAGTACATGTTATTGTATTCATCAAGTACCATTGTAACTTTAAACATGCTTGAATAAAAGGTTGCAATGTTTCTATTGTATAGAAATTATTTAACTGCTGGGATCGATTATAGGGAAATCCTTCATTAAGATGGTAGAGTGTGGTTCTTTTCACGAACGAGCGTATGAGAGTGAGTGCAAAAAAACAACACACGCCTACCATCGAGTGAAAGATTTCCATATAATCGATCACAGCAGTTACATAATCTACTTATTACATTTTTAATCAGATTATTGACGTCATAACTCAACGTCGCATGTGTTCGGGGTTAGTTATTGATATTTAGCGATTATGAATATTCTTTCACGGAGAAATTCTAATCTTTCACCCATAGAAATGTAATAAATATTTGGTCCAATATAATCAGCAGTTAGCATTATGCAAAACAATCTGATTATAACTATTCTAATAATGAATATTAATGATTTGCAAATATGGGACGCCGCTGGATTGAAAGAAATGAAGTTTGCAGTTTGCCTGTGCCCCTTTAAGCATACATGTATAAATGGTAAAGTTTAATGCTACAATCAATTATTTAGTTGTGAGACCGAAGAAAACTTGATTATAATTATATGTACTGTGAGCAATATAAACACCATTTACATGAAATGTATTGAATTGTATCCGCCTGTATCGTATTGGCGAAAAACATTGTAATGTTTGTGCCGAATAAAGAATTGAAATTGAAAATTGAAAAAATAAATAAAATTGTGTTGTATTAATCATTAGTATTAATTAATATGGATAATGCTCTAATCAATTCTTTACGGTTGCGTGACCGAAGAATACTTGATTATAATTATATCAACAAATGTGTACAATATACATATCATTTAAGTAAATATTTAAGATTTAACAACAAAAACTAGCCGAGTCGTCGAGTTTTCCAGACAAAACGTTCCATTGACAATAATTAAAATGAAAGTAACATGCGGCTTAATTTAACGTATATGCACATTTCAAATGAAACCGAAGCACATTATGAGGTCTTTTAATTGTAGTTGAATTGACACCAAGCCCTCAAACAGATCGCCTCCAGTCCCTTTAATTAAACATAAAACAATTATTACAAAACATTAATATAAAGAAATAGTTACCTCCGAGTATTGAAAACCGGTTAAAATCAAAACAGACAATGTTAACACATCCATTTTACACACTGGTCAATATATAATTAAGTTATACATATATCATAGTATCCGTATATATTAATTATATATAACAATACTAATTATTATTATTATTATTATTATTATTATTATTATTATTATAATTATTATTATAAGAACATATTCGTGGATATATTTCTAATAGAACACTTCGATTTAAACACATATGTTAAAATGTAAAGTTATGGTTTATTGAGTTTCAACTATAGCACATATACTTCCTGTTACTACTCATAAAGAACAACTCGATTGGTTAATACCCATAAGGCGGATCTACATGTACATCTATATAGGCAATGCTTCGGGAAAAAACCCAAAAATAAGATTTAAAGAAACAGGATTTTAGCTCATAATAAAATATCTTTGATTGATAAACGAACATTTATAATGTCACAAACTTATAATTTAATTTATGATATTGCCTTTGGAAATATATATTTATATAAAGACACCCAGCGCTCCTTTGCGACTTTAATAGCAGATGTAAACTTGCTGCTGACAAAACCCCCACCAACAGCATTTATCTCAATGCTGCAATTCGGTGTCATATGTTTTGAACTCACATTAACAATGCTGCAACTCGGTGTCATATGTTTTGAATTTAAATTAATAATGCCGCAACCCCATGTCATATGTTTTGAATTCACATTAACAACTGGGTTATTGTATTGCGTATTTACATTAACAATGCTGCAACTCAATGTCATATGTTTTTAATTTAAATTAACAATGCTGCAACTCGATGTCATATGTTTTGAACGCACATTAGCAATGCTGCAACTCGTTGTCATATGTTTTGTATTTAAATTAACAATGCCGTAACACGATGTCATACGTTTTGAATTTACATTAACAATGCTGCAACTGGATATCATATGTTTTATAATCACATTAACAATGCTGCAACTCGGTGTCATATGTTTTAAATTTACATTAACAATGCTGCTACTCGATATCTTATATTTTGAATTCACATTAACAACTGGGTTATTGTATTGTTTATTTACATTAATAATGCTGCAACTCAATGTCATTTATTTGAATTTACATTAACAATGCTGCAACTCAATGTCATATGTTTTTAATTTAAATTAACAATGCTGCAACTCGATGTCATATGTTTTGAACGCACATTAGCAATGCTGCAACTCGTTGTCATATGTTTTGTATTTAAATTAACAATGCCGCAACTCGATGTCATACGTTCTGAATTTACATTAACAATGCTGCAACTGGATGTCATATGTTTTGAACTCACATTAACAATGCTGCAACTCGGTGTCATATGTTTCAAATTTGCATTAACAATGCTGCTACTCGATATATTATATTTTGAATTCACGTTAACAACTGGGTTATTGTATTGTGTATTTACATTAACAATGCTGCAACTCAATGTCATTTGTTTTGAATTTACATTAACAATGCTGCAACTATGTACAATATGTTTTGACTTTACCATGCTGCAACTATGTACAATATGTTTTGACTTTACCATGCTGCAACTATGTACAATATGTTTTGACTTTACCATGCTGCAACTATGTACAATATGTTTTGAAGTAACATTTACAAACGCTGAAACTCGGTGATATATGTTTTGAACTCACATTAACAATCCTGCAACTATGTATCATATGTTTTGAAGTTACATTAACAATGCTGCAACTCTGGATCATATGTTTTGAATTTACAATGCTGAACATTTTAAACATTTACAATGCTGCAAATCGGTGTCATATGTTTCGAATTTAAATTAATTAACAATGCTGGAACTATGTATCCTATGTTTTGTGCTGCAACTCGGGCTATTGTATTATGTATTTACATTAACAAAGCTGCAACTAGGGTTATTGTATTATGTTTATATCAACAATGCTACAACTTGGGTTATTGTGCTATGTATTTACATTAACAATGCTTCACATCGGGTTATGGTGTTATTTGTTTACATTAACAATGCTGCAACTGGAGTTATTGTGTTATGCATTAAACAATAACAATGCTGCAACTCGTGTTATTGTACTATGTATATATATTAACAATGCTGCAACTCGTGTTATTGTACTATGTATATATATTAACAATGCTGCAACAAGTGTTATTGTACTTTGTATATATATTAACAATGCTGCAACTCGGGTTATTGTACTATGTATATATATTTACAATGCTGCAACTCGGGTTATTGTACTATGTATTTACATTAACAATGCTGCACCCTGTGTTATTGTGTTATGTATTTACATTAACAATGCTGTTACTATGTATCATATGTTTTGAAGTTACATTTACAAACGCTGCTCGGTGTTATGTCTTTTAAATCTAAATGTATAATCTCTTTGAATCGAAGTTTTCTATCGATCATATCATAGTATATGTGAAGTCCCATTACTTTCGTTTGATGGCTTTAACACTATATAACTACCATAAATCAAAGTAATAATATAGTTTACCGCGATTTTACAAAGCCTCTCTGATAAGAGGTTTTCAATATGTGCCTTTTCAAACAACCAAACGCCCATTAAGAAATCGCGACAGACGGTATACATTACCATATTTGTATTAGGAATGCTATTAACGACATATTATAGCTGTTCAATAGTTAATAGATGTGCCGTGACCTCATGCTTATCAAAATAAATATGTAAAGTAACATGACCTGTAATATTATGGCAATATTCTACCATTTAAAAAACCTACAAGGCAGTTACACGGAAGTTACAACAAGGGCATTTACATGGATAATTGAACTACATTTAATTAAACCCTAAATTACTTTTGACATAATCATCAATAATATTGGAATTTAGGGGAATTTTCCCGTAGATATACCATAGCCTATTACCCTTGTGACCGATATTGTGTCATCAGAAATTTGTAAAATCATTATTTTCGAGTACTTGGCATTGAGAGAGTTACGGGAATCAGACCTTAGTATGCAAGTCCAAAAAGCTGAGCAGCCTTTTATGGTACAAGTCAATCATGCTTGTCGAAAATATGCTTAGTTTGCGAAAAGGTTTTCACCGAGCATCATAGAAACATCAAAGTAAACGGAAGTCTTGCCTGTGACGTATTGATTTCTTTGTACGAATCTTACCCAATCAAATGCTGTACACTACCTCTATACAATATTCATTTGAATAACGTATGAATAGGTATATAGGATGGGTATTATTAAAACATTTTCTTTTAAAAACCTCTTTGCCGATTTTTAAAAGGTTTTAAGACCAGATTTCTTTCAGAGAGAATATTGTCTAGACAAGGTTTACGTGTCGAAAGAATATGTCCCGACAAATAAACGTGTTGTAGGCCGTTTAGTTTTTATATTTGTTCAAACATAAAACGAGCGCTGTTGTCTAGTGGTAGGGCGTTGGACCCATGATCCAAAAGTCGTGGGTTCTATTCCCGTCATTGCCATATGCGTTGTGTTCCTGAGCAAGACACTTTATCTGCATTGCTTAGTACTGGTTCTACCCAGGAAGACATCGAGAGTGATTCAAATAAGTTCATAGAGCTTTCGTTACAATCGATGTAAAATAAATAAGTTTAAACTAAATATAAAACATAAAACAAAGTCATAATTAGTTTTATAAAGTAAATAAAAAATGAACGATTGCTTAATATGGGCTGGCCAAACGTCACCGTTTAATATGGGTTGACAAAATGTCACCGTTTAATATGGGTTGAGCAAATGTTTACCGTTTAATATGGGTTGACCAAATGTCACCGTTTAATATGGGTTGACAAAATGTCACCGTTTAATATGGGTTGAGCAAATGTTTACCGTTTAATATGGGTTGACCAAATGTCACCGTTTAATATGGGTTGAGCAAATGTTTACCGTTTAATATGGGTTGACCAAATGTCACTGTTTAATATGGGTTGACAACATGTCACCGTTTAATATGGGTTGAACAAATGTTTACCGTTTAATATGGGTTGACCAAATGTCACCGTTTAATATAGGCTGAGCAAATGTTTACCGTTTAATATGGTTTGACCAAATGTCACCCCCACATTTTTAACTCAAACAAAGGGTCATACTTCTGTAATAAATTAAGCAATCAACGTGTGATGTAGAGGGACTTCAGGACATAGTAAAGTGTACATGAAGTTTGGAAACAATCCAAGAACAAAATAAAAATGTGCTAGAGGACATATCGTGACGGACAACGTTTTTCTTTGAAGCGCGGTTGGGGTGTTGTGTGTGTGTGTGTGTGGGGTGGGGGGGGTGGGGGGGGGGGGGGGGTGGGAAGGGCATAAATTGATTATAGTATGTGAAGTAGTATACATTATTTTGTATGATATATATAAATGACCGGTCAATATTAGGTAACTGTAATGCAGATAGTTGTAGTTTCCACTTAATGAACAAAACAGTTATAAATATGACTTTATGACTTCCGCGAAAAAGCGTGTAGATTTAATTGAAATTTAAACAGACGTCCAAAAAACTGTTCCTGACATGAAAGAAGTGTCATTTTTAACCCTGAACCCGCTAAGAACGATTATAATAGCCTTTGCGTCCATTGTAAACCCTAATCAGCCGTTCATTGTAAACCCTGATCAGCCTTACAATGTCCGTCTGCTGATCAGTCATTTTCCTCAAAACAAATAAGTTCAGGGTGAGAAGGTTCTAGGCCCATTTTCCATATTTTATCTCGATGTACATGGAAGATGAGCCTGGCATGTTCATGCCTTTTAGGTGCCATATAACCTGTTCATGTGTTGGTGCGCCTTAAAACCCCAATTCAATTCAATTCAAAACAAATAAATTGAATAGTCTTAATTCAAAGAAAGAAGTGTCCATTATATGTATGTAGGGGGTTAAAGATTAAGGGAGTCCTACGAACGTACATTCCATTGCATGCGAAGCTTGAAATCGCCACTTCTAATAAGAAAATCATAGTGACGGGGAGATGGGGCGATGATAATTTTAAAACAGTATTTTGTTATATGAATGAGAGAACCGAATTGGATTTTATACAGTCACCAACAGCTAAGTCATATGGCAACTTTCCATCTTCCCTGTAGATAGACCCCAGGTGCCTCTCGGGGCAATTTTCGTGCACGGGTGGACAAATGGTTCGAACCACCGACGTTCCGCAAGCCAGCTGGATAGCTGCCTCACATAACGAGTTCTGGTCCCTTGAGGGCTCGAAACCACAGCAAGTGATTTGAAGTCAGAAACTCTAACCACTCGGCCACAGATATGCCCATACATCAGAGGTTTTAATTATATAACTTCCGAAACAAATTATATGATTTAAACATATTTTATTGCCATATAATATGCAAACGGGTTGGGCCACAAGTTCTAACAACATTAGTTACGGCCCTTCCCAATACAATACATTACAAAAATGTACATGGCTGAGCTAGTAATTACATAGTATATATACACATTGTTGGTTTAACAATTACCATATACTTGAATATACCTGAGATCAGTTCCATTAGCTGTTGTCAAATATGGTATAGAGAGAAGAGATAGGAAGAAGCAAGGTAGTGATAACAGAAAGCGAGATTATAGACATTCAGTACAGTGAGTCAGAGCAGTATGCACCCTTTGTAAGAACTTGGTAAAATGTGCTAGTTTGTAAAGCGCTTGGTTTCGCTAATGTATTTTTGGAAAGCATTAAAAATCAAAGTATTTTCTTCATCTGAGAGTTGTTCTTGACCGAAAAGCAAAGTGTTTGCACTTAGCGGATGAAAACGTCGAGTGGATTGGAATAGAGTAAGTCGTTGTATGTGAAATCTATTACAATTAAACATAAAATGTTCTGCATCTTCTACATGTCCGCATTCGCAACTTGGTGATGGTCGTAAATGATTTGTATAAAGATCGTTATTAAGATTGCTACATGCATTACGAATTCTCGCGTGTATAACGGCAAGTGGTCGCGGACCATGTAAGAAGAAACTAGGAACTGTAGGGCTAACATATATTAAGCTTTTAAGTTTGCGTTTAAAGATAGCAAGAGATTCGGAGTTTCTAATTTCGATTGGTAAGTTATTCCACAGAGTAAAAGATGATGGTACAAATGATCTGGAAAAAATTTCCGTTCTTCTTGCCATTGTCTCATAGTTGTTATTGTTTCTTAGGTTATAAGGGTTATTTTCCTGGACAAATGGAGGGAAAAGGTTAGTAACATAAGGAGGCATTATGCCGTTATTGACTTTATAAACAATGGCAAGTTTTTGTGATTCACGTCTGTCGGATAATGAGAGCCATCCGATTTCAGATAATAATTTTTGTATTGATACTGATCTTGTTAATCCAGTAACAATCCGTGCGGCCTCATATTGGAGTTTTTCAAGCTTTTCTCGATCATAGACAGAACACCCATCCCACACAATAGATGCGTATTCTAAGATGGGACGCATGTATGAAAGGTAAATCTGATTAAGTGTTTTACGATTCAATTTGAATTTTAAAAGTCGCATTAGGCCTAAAACTTTTGACGCAGAAGCTATTATACTATTAATGTGTTCATGCCATTTACCATCTGAACTCAATATTATTCCCAAATGTTTATGGTTTTCTACAAATGTAAGCTGAACGTCATTTAAACGTAGCTGTGGACGGCGGTCCGTGCGTGTCAGAGATAAAAATAGCACTTCAGTTTTATTTGGATTAAATTGAACAAGCCACCGTTTCGACCAATCTGATATAATACATACATCGTGGTTTAAAATACCTTCCATATCGTCTATACTAGATGTGGACATTGAAAGAGAACTGTCGTCTGCGAAAAGACGCGTTATACTTAACATGTTTTCGGCAATATCATTTATATAAATTAGAAAGAGCAGAGGACCCAGGACTGATCCTTGTGGCACCCCGGCTTTCAACATTTTTGTTTCAGATGTGGATGTCCCGACCCGAACCCTTTGAAAACGGCCAGATAGGTAATTTGATAACCAACTTAAGAGTTTACCGTCAATGCCGTGTTGTTTTATCTTAAATATGAGGCCCTGATGCCATATACGATCAAAGGCCTTTGAAATATCATTAAAAACTATACACGTAAACTGTTTGGCATCGAAAGCTTGGCATATATGGTGGTACATGTCCATAAGTTGGTAGGCTGTAGAGTGACCTGGGAGAAAGCCGGATTGGTATTTATAAATGAGATTATGAATATGGAAAAAGTTATACATGTGTTTGAAAACTATCCTTTCCATGACCTTTCCTACACAGCTAAGTAGCGATATCGGTCTATAATTGCTAGGGATACTAGCGTCACTTTTTTTAAAAAACGCCATAACCACAGCGGTTTTCCAAATATCTGGAAATATGCAGTCATGTAATGATCTATTAAAAACTATGCATAACGGTTTTGCAACAGTATACATTGATTCTTTTAGCATCTTGTGACTTATTTCGTCGTCCCCGCTTGCTTTGTTAACATTTAATATTTTTATAATATCGATTATTTCGGATTCTGTAATTATTATAGTTTCTAATTTTGCATTTGTTTTAAGTGTAAAGTTCGGTAACATGGCGTGTGTATCATCAACTGAAGATATAGATACAAAATAGTCATTTAGGCAGTCCGCCTTTTCTTGATCTGAGATATGATAACTGACTTCACCATTTGGTAGTTGGATTTTTAAAGGTGGTATGGTTTCCGAGTGTTTGTTAGTTTTGATAAAGTACTTTAAAAGTTTCCAATATTGCCGTTGGTTAGTAACATTTGCTTCAGTTATAACTTCTTCGATATTGTTATAGAATTTTTCTTTTGCATGTTTCTTAAGATTATTGACTTTATTCCTGAGTCGTTTATATATAGTCCACTGTAAGGGAGTGTTATGTTTTGACGCATTACGCTTTTGTCTATCGCGTTGTCTTGAAGCACGGCGGATTTCAGAGTCGTACCAGGGTTTGTCATTTGGGCGAATGGTTACAGTTTTAAAAGGGACACACATTTTGATTAATTCTACAAATTTAGCAGTAAAGTTTCGACAAGCGTCGTTTACATGTTCAATTTACCAAAGTCAGCTTTTGTGTAGAGCCACACACGCCTAGTATATGTCGCTTTAATATTATAACTAAATTTGACATGTATGTATGTACCAAAATGATCACTGATGTTACTTGGTGTATTAATAACACCAGAATTAAAAACATGTATTGAGTCCGAAACAACGATTGGATCTAAAAGTGTTGAAGAATGATCTGTTATTCTAGTTGGTTCGGTAATCACATTTTTCATATTGTTAGTAATGATAATATCTCTTAGTTTATGATTTTCATCTCTTAATTGATCTTCATTTATGTCTCCGACTATGATAATGTTGCTTGATATTTCGAAAGCCATTTCTATTGTGATATTCAGGTTGTTCCAAAATATATTATTCGAATTTGGTTGTCGGTATACTGTACATATTAAAAACGAGCCGTTGCGATTATTTATTTCAACCCACATTGTATCCAACATTGGTATTTCGAGTTCTAATACGCGACGCGATATAACGTTAGATGAAGTGTACATTTATATTCCACTTGAGTGGGATGTGCTATATTTTCTATACATGTTACTAAACCCATCTATAGTTAGATCATTACTTGATACATTATCTGACAGATGTGTTTCTGTAAAACATAGGATGTCAAAATCTGAAAAATTATCCTTAATGTATTCGATCTTATTTCGAATACTCCTTATATTTAGATGAAGAAGTGAGAGACTGTGATTTTCATCTGATAGTAGCGGTCCAGGGTTAATTTCTACATCACCGGACATAATGACAAGCAGAAAAAGTACAACTGAAAATTCGAGATTTAAGATGCTAGACTTCAAAAAACATGAGGCATTGGATACAAAACAATATATCAGATTGTTCAGAATATTTAGCCAGTTAAAAATGAGCTTAAAGGGTGATAGAACAAAATGCAGTTTACGTGTAAACGTGCACATTTTACAATTAAAGTGTCCAATGGCCATCCTCCAGCTCATAACATCATTACCCATTGGGTTTTAGGAACACATTAAAGTACACATACTCAGAGAGAGAGAATGGCCATATGAAACAGGAATGGGCGGCTGCGCTACTGACTCCATGAACAGCGAGACAGAAGAGAGGGACAGAAAGGGAATAAGTCAGAAAAGAATAGATAGTCATAGCAATGTCAAAAAGTGTATAGCACATTGAGACAACAAACAAAACGAAACCGAGTGTTAAAGTATACACAAGTAGATATCTCTGGTTATATAAAAAAGATAAAGTATCAGTCATAAATGACCTGATGACTGGCATAGTTGAGTATCGAGATGATACCGAGAGTCCTACACTATTTAGTTTGATATTTAAATGTTTTAATTTTGCTTAGGAAAGAACGATAATGTTTCGTGTCGTAAAACTAATGTTTTGGACAAGATGACAGATTAATCTAGTACAATTGTTCGTACGAAGCAAACGAGTTAAACATGCATAATAATAAAATGCGTTAAACAGTAAAGCAATTGTAATAGCGCGCTCAGTAAAATAACCCGATTATACACAATGTATTGCGGATTATACGCAAATACATAATTTGTCAATAAACTCTATTACCTTTACGGATGACCGAGCTACTTTAAAGATTCTCAATAGTTCTTCTCACCGAGAAAAGCGTGGATTTTAAGATGACCTTGTCATTTATCCACTCATTCATATAGTAGTAAATTGCATGCTTCACACAAGACTAGTTTACAAACATTGACCGGTGACAACCATTCATAACAGATATTTACTATTCATGTTGACATTTTACGCTAACCTATAAATGTAATAACAATAACCTTGTTTGTAACCAATCAACTTTTATGTAGGAATATTACCCAGACAAAACAGAGAAAGTGAAAAACTAATGTCAAATGTATGGGCATAATTATAACATATGCAATTATAATTAGCATGAAGAATATTACTTAAATATATATTGGTCTATTATAAAAAGTCTATTATAAAAAGTATGACGAAGTTTTGGTCAATAAAACAGTATAATTAAACGCAATGACAACTGCTATCATAATCGAGCCTAAAAGTCAAATATGATATTTGTACGACTAGCCGGATTGCAAGACGTATACGACAAAACAAGTGGCAGTGATAACGATATTTCAACATCAACAAAACATTGTCGGCAACACTGAAACAATTTAGCCGATTATAAACTCTGTGAACATAAACATATACATACACCATACATAGTTACCACATATACATGTATCCACATACCCACATATAGACACATATATACATATACGGACAATATATATATTCTTACACATGCCTTATATTGGTCAGTTGTCACTGGCAATGACAGAAATTTTAAGTATCATCTAGTTCATTATGATCATAGCATTGGCAATTTCATCATCAAACAAAGACGACTATAAGCATAGACGACTATTATCGACACCATCGCCATGCGATGATGACGATTACCAACATCATCGTCATCGACAAGCATATTAACAAATAGTCCAGCAAAACAGGTGCATATATGTCGAGTCAGGTAAGCATATGTGTTATATATTGACGATTTCATCATCAAATATAGACGACTATCAACGACACCATCGTCAAGCGGCGATGACGATGATAATCACTACCATCATCATCGTCATCGACAAGTATATAAACAATTAGTACATCGGAACAGGTGCGTATATGGCGAGACAGGTAAGTATATGTGGTATATAATGGCGACTTCATCAAATATAAACGACCATCATCGTCACCACAAATTATATATTAAATGGGACCTCTATTGTACCTATACCTTTAGGACGGCCTTCTGGTTAAAAGGCGGAGGCACTATAAACGTTAGAACTATACACACACACACACACACACACACACACATACACACACATGTATTAAACATATTGATCGACTGATAAAACAAAACAACACATAGATACGTAAAAAAAAAATTGCATTCGTGTGGTGGTGATGATGGGATGGGGGATGGTTATGGGATGGGGTGTGGGGTAAAAATAGACCAAAACAACCATGACAACACAGAAATATCAGAAAAGTTTCGACGAGTGGGGAAGGCGCGGGGTGGGACGGGGGCGGCAGGAGAAGAAGGTGGTAAGTCGTTGGGAAATATGTGTAAAAAAATATAGTTTCAAGTGTTGAAGGGTGGGGTGGGGTGGAGGCGTGGTGGGGGAGGGGATTTCGGAGGGGAGGGGTGAAACATAGCTATATGTGTAAGAATTGACCAAACCAAAACAAAAATAGGTAAAAACAAGAGGCCTAAGAGAGCCTGTGGACGCTCTACCTTTTTTTTAAAGTTTTGGGCAAAATACAGCATTTTTAACTAAATCAATGGCCATAACTAAAACATCTGGTAAAGTTTGGTAAAGACCTGATGAAAAATGAAGGCACCATCGTACTGAGGCAAAATATAGGTTTTTAATGAAATCAAGGGCCATAATTCCGGTGGGACTAGTTTTCGAACTTGTCCGAGCTTTCATTGATATGAACAATCTGGTAAAATGAAGGCCTTATCGTCTTAACGAGGCAAAATATAGATTTTTTGACCAAATCAAGGGCCATAACACCGCTGTTACTGGTCCGATCTGGCTGGTAAATATGAAGTCACTATCGTCTTAACGAGGCAAAATATAGCAGTTTTAACCGCTGTTACAGGTCCGATCTGGCCGGTTTCGCACTCGTGATTTAATTACTACGCATCCGAACTCTTAACTGTATTTTATTCACCGATAAAACAGAGGTAAGTATTTATTAGTTCTTAATTCATATAGACTGGTCGATGTTATATTGGCATTGCATCAGCAACATTGTAGTAATATGTATCCAACCTCTATGAATATATCTATGCATTGTATTACATAAGTAGGTAAAAAAAAAATTGTGCAGAAATGCAGTTATTTTTTATGGATTACAAATGTATGTTTTTATCTTTCAATGGTATTTAAGCAATAAAATGCTCCGCTTTTGGGCCCCAATGACATTCTGCTGTTGCTATGGTGACAAATACATATTTGAAATGATTGTACACTTATTAAATGGTACTTACAATGTTATAAATGTTATAAGTATACATTACTTTGATGACCGATACAGTTAAAGCAGTATATTATTTTTTTATCTGAAAAACATACCTCTTTTAGGGCCTCATTGTACTGCTATAGACGGGTCCTCACTCCTGTCTCCTGCATTTTATTTAAAGTACATATCCTAAAGTATGATCATGAAAAGTATCACGCTTTCTTCCGGAAGTCCACAATTTGTCCTCTATACCACACTATTAGATTCCTTGAAAGGAAATCAGTATAATTCATGGTAATATGTTCATAGGTGATACTTTTACCATAGCATCCCTTATTTGTGAATAGTTTTACCAATATATTTTTACATTAATTGTTTGTAACTTACTTTTCATTTGGTTCATTTATCATCAGTTTTGCGCACATTATGACATTTTTATGTGTCGACGTGCCCTGAAACACCATTCATTCAACACACTATACAATCGACGCATTTAATCTTGAGTATGTCTTTTAACTTGAAATAGTCAATCACTATTTCCTACAAAGTGCCTCTTTGCTCCTTACATCTGACTCTATGCAGAAATGATCCTTGAAAATCACTATTTTCAGCAATCGCCATTTGGAGTTTGTCAATTACAATTATATAAATAAAGACTGAACAAGAAATGTCACTTTAAAGCTACAGAGTCCCTATATCAATCGATTTCTTCTTTGTAGGCGTGTCTTTATTTGTAACTTCATGTTCACCAGCTCATGTCGAAATCGGGTATTTAAGCGAGCAAATATAGCGAAGGAAATCATTTACTGTGTATACATCGACCAGTGCACATCGTACCTATACACAGGTAACAGTAATTTTTAGAAAAAAAAAAGTTAGCTTCTTTCGGGGCTCGAACACACGACCTTCTGATTTCAAGTCCTCTGCTCTATCCACTGAACTACGACGCTACTTGAGAAAATAGTATACTAACTACCATATATTATGAGGCAAAATAACTTAACATATTTGAACGCAACTAATGATGGATCAATAAATATGCAGTCCATATTGTCGCACGTGTAAATTAACATTGCCTGGTGTAATACTGTATCTTATCAATATGAAATTAATACTTCGCCTCAAATCAACCATATATCGACTTGTTATTTAGCGCTTGATGAGTTTGTGTGCGCGCTCTTGTTATTACGTAATGCCTATTTAGTGTTAAAAATGCTACAAAATACCAATAAATAGCAGTGGTCTAGAGGTTCAGCGTACATCTTTCAAATCTTACAAGTGCAAGGCTGTGGTTCAAATCCCGTTCCGGGCAACTATTTTTTTTATCACATATATTCTGGAGCCGTATATTTATCGATGTTACCTGTAAGGAGGCTAAATAAAAATGTGAAATTTTACGTATCGATTTCTCCTTATATACCGACTTTTGGGGTGTTCGTCGATTTGAAACTACTTCACACGTGACTCATTCATATTCATGAGTTATTACCAGTTAAAATAGGGACTGTACAGCTTTAAGTGACAAATGTCCCTCTTTTGACCTCTAAGTGTGAACTTGACCTTGGAGCCACGGACCTGGATTTTGCACGCAATAATAAATAGAATGTGAAATACTTTATTTAACGCAAAATTGACGCCGTCGTCGTCGCAAAATGATACCTTTGTCTAGACACCTTCGAGGCGAGAAAAAAAGCTGTCTCAGTTTTGTTCACCCCATCCCGTTCACTGGAACCTCGAGTTTTCGCGTTGTTATATGTAAAGTTACATTATGTCTTTCATATCTTAGTTATTGATGGTTAACTGACATTAAAACACCTGTTTTAGCATTGTGTTTACTGATGTAAAACACATTGATGCATACTCATTGATGACGAGAACGAACCTATGGTGGCATATTTCTGCCACGAGATTGTGTCACGGTTTATGGATATTGATGTTGCATTGTCCGGCCGGTTAGCCAGGTCGGTAGTGCATCGGAACGGTAGTCCGAATGTCCCGGGTTCGAGCCCCGGTATGGCTGCACCTTTTTCTAACCCTGTGACATTTGGCGCCCAACGGGAGACCGTGACTGAGTAAACTCCGAGAAACATTAGAAATGATTCTCTGTACTCATGGAAATTCGAGGACGAATTTCAGTCTGTAGTGGGATTGTGTCACGGTTTATGGATATCTAACTGGTCAATCGGTAGAGCATCGGAACGGTAGTCCAAAGGCCCGGGTTCGAGCCCCGGTCTGGCTGCATATTTTTCTAACCTGTGACAATAGCTAGATAATTATCATGATTATTTCGAAATAGTTACTTGCATTTTTCGAGATAATAATGAATTTTCGCGAAAATCTTATACAATTTGTAAGATAAAAATATCTCTAATTCTTCAAGTTATCATGTTAAATGTCACGCTAATGCCCACTTCTGCCATCATGATTCTGGTTTCTAGAGAATTATCATGATACCCGTACCATGCTTTCTTCGAGATAGTGATTGAATTTTCACGAAAATCTCTCAGTTATCTTGTTAAATACCGCGATACTACTGATCATGATAGTTCTGGTTTGGCGATAAAGAATGTTATTGAGTTAACTATAAATATTAACGAGATAGTAACGTGAATTTTCATGATAATTAGTCAGAATTATTACGAAAACAAAATTTCAATGTTAACTATTATGCTAACGTGATGACAGAAGTGGGCAGTATCGCAGCACGTTTTGTGAAATAAAATTGTTGAAAATTAAAGAGAAAATGTTACATTATCGCGAAAAATACACGATAAATTATCTAGCTATCTCGTGGCAGAAATATGCCACCATACGGACGCAAACACAAAAGCATGTCTTCATTATGAAGGCATTCCGCATCAAGGACAGTTTTTTAATTGTTAAAACCTCTCGGCGTCCCGTTAGTTTTCCTTCATAACTTGCGTAATTGCAAATTCTTAATATTTATTTTAAATAGTTCAAACTATTTTTTTTGCATTTTACTGCTTGTAGATTACGTTTCACCAATAATATTTACTAATATGGTTAAATAAGAAAGAAAAATTTGCAAGTTCAAATTGCGTTACCTTTTATTAATTACATGCACACCTCTTAATACATATTTTACGATTGCCATGTGTCCCTTTAACCCATCATTTATTCAATACATAACGTTAGATGTTTACATTTAAAAAAGAAAAAGAAAAATGTATAAATGGGATAGGGTACTATACCCATTCATTCATATACTGTTTAAGTTCAATACCCTATATACACACGTGATTATGTCAATATTGTGGTAAATAGTGTGGTAAACTACGCACCCATTATTCCTCTTTATTTATACACAATTGTTTAATATAACACAAACTATCTGTAAATACGCATTATGCATTGTTTCGCAATCGATGTAAACTAAATATGTTTAAAACTATTAAACTAAACATATCGCAAATAAGGTGGTTTAATATTGGCCCAAAGCCAGTGAACATGATTTCATCCGCCATGTCAAGTTGTAAAAAAGAAAACCAGTTCCATACCAACTAATGTAGTTAATGTTGGATATGTTATATCAATGTTATCTTTATCATGTCATTCACAAACAAAAGGAAACACATCGGTTTAAACAATAAAAATACCATTAAACTGCAATAATAATACACAAATATCAATATACACTACGTAATCATTATTACAAAAAAAACGATCCTACTTTTCCTGATAATAACGCTTGACAAATAATAAGGACACTAAATGAAATGAGTGTTTACGTCCCGATAACACATCGATTTAGGTTATATTGGGACAGCGACCTCAGAGGAAGATGAAATGATGAATTTGCCATCAGAGATGCATCCGACAGGGAACGAACCCACACGTGGCAGAGCTCTAAAGCTCCATGCATTGTCCACTAAGCCGTCAGAGATGCATCCGACAGGGAACGAACCCACACGTGGCAGAGCTCTAAAGCTCCATGCCGTGTCCACTAAGCCATCAGAGATGCATCCGACAGGGAACGAACCCACACGTGGCAGAGCTCTAAAGCTCCATGCCGTGTCCACTAAGCCATCAGAGATGCATCCGACAGGGAACGAACCCACACGTGGCAGAGCTCTAAAGCTCCATGCCGTGTCCACTAAGCCATCAGAGATGCATCCGACAGGGAACGAACCCACACGTGGCAGAGCTCTAAAGCTCCATGCCTTGTCCACAAAGCCATCAGAGATGCATCCGACAGGGAACGAACCCACACGTGGCAGAGCTCTAAAGCTCCATGCCTTGTCCACTAAGCCATCAGAGATGCATCCGACAGGGAACGAACCCACACGTGGCAGAGCTCTAAAGCTCCATGCCTTGTCCACTAAGCCATCAGAGATGCATCTGACAGGGAACGAACCCACACGTGGTAGAGCTCTAAAGCTCCATGCCTTGTCCACTAAGCCATCAGAGATGCATCTGACAGGGAACGAACCCACATGTGGCAGAGCTCTAAAGCTCCATGCCTTGTCCACTAAGCCATCAGAGATGCATCCGACGGGGAACGAACCCACACGTGGCAGAGCTCTAAAGCTCCATGCCTTGTCCACTAAGCCATCAGAGATGCATCCGACTGGGAACGAACCCACACGTGGCAGAGCTCTAAAGCTCCATGCCGTGTCCACTAAGCTACCGAGGCCGCCTTATATGGAAACTCTATCAAAAAAAATATTTTATGATGTTTTACGTCATTTTCAGGCAGGCCACCCACTTTTCCTGGATAGAACCAGTATTGTACACCTCCCGCCATCCGTAAGAATCGACACTACCTCACTTACAAGTCGAGCTCCCAGTGGGATTCGAACCCACAGCGGTGAGAGGCGGCGGTGAGATTTCTGAAGACAGTAAATGATAGTACTTAACAATCATTAAGCTTAGTGTATAAATAAATATAGTTATCAGGAAATATTAAATGTTTAACATTCTATTTATTACCAGTTTGATCTTTCCGTGTTAATGCACGAGGTTGATAGCAGTCTGGTAGCAGACACATATCAACTGTTTGTTTGTTTGTATGGTGTTTTACGTCATTTTCAACACATGTCAAGTTATATATGACGGTCGATTTTGTGGCGGAGGCAGGCCACCCACTTTTCCTGGGTAGAACCAGTACTGTACACCTCCCGCCATCCGTAAGAATCAACACTACCTTACTTACAAGTCGAGCTCCCACTGGGATTCGAACCCACAGCGGTGAGAGTCGAGACGGTTTACAACGCAACGTCGTTAGCCAATCGAAAAATAAAGCAAAGGATTTGATGTCCATAGATAGACAGTCGTGATACTCCTTCTAATTAATCAAACTGGCTGTATGTAGCTATAGTAATTTAACAGGGTGTCAGAACTTACTAACATGGGGCCAGCCCCTTGCATATCACCATTAGTTTACAGGAATGCAGTTAATATATGTTCATGTACTGGGACATTCATACAATGTTAACAGGCTATTCTTAACAAAATAGATGTGTAATGAATGAGTGAAACACTGTCGGTAAGTATTTGTTTATTTGACAACTACAATTAATATAGAAAACACACAAACAAAATAATATAAAATATATGATTCCAGGTATAGGTCTTGTTAGGCCGAACATTTGAAAGAGTATGTAAACCGTATAGAATACAAGAATACTATTAAACACAATAATGGTATATTACAACATATAACGGATGGGAACTTTATAAGCGTTTGCATTCATTCTAATACTTTTCTTTTTTTGTTTTATTCGAATAAATACATTTTAATAATGTTAAAAAACTTTGATTTATGTTCTTTGCTTCTGTTATACAACACAGTTGGTCAATAACTCAAAGCATCCTGAGAAATATATGACGGACACAACCAGTTATTACGGTCAACCTTCCATGTGTGGATTCCGGAGAAGCGGAACCGGCGTACTCTCCTCCTCCTGCAAAACTATATAGAGGATCTTAAACGAGTTCCCATTTCATACAAGATTGATGAAACGAGTTATGAATTATTTTAATTTTAACGAGCCTTTTGGCGAGTTAAAATTAAAAATAATTCATAACGCGTTTCATAAATCTTATGTGGAATGGGAACGAGTTTAAGATCCTTTTTAATACATAACATTGCAATCAAATTAGTAAAAAATAATTCAGATGGACATAGAACCGCCACGACGTCAGACACACTTTAGCGCAAAATGTCATAACATATGTGACGTCGTAACGTCGCGTCTCACACATAACGTTGCGTATAAAATAGTTCGTGTTTTACCTCTTTACAAAATAGCAGTTTACGCCAACCTTTTAACAAACCAACAACAATGTTTTGTATAACGTGTTTTATTTTTATAAGCTGTCACAAATAATAAGTTTTTGACTCAGATATGGGTGAATTGGTAATAAATAAAATAGTTTCAGTTAATAAACTTGCGTAGTGTTACAGGTTTAACTCAACCAATCAAAATCGTTCCAGGTTGTATTACACATGTGTCAAACAATAGAATATTAAATGGGTGTTCGACACTGCTAACAAGGGACGTTATGTGATAGAATATAATATTAATTGGGTGTTCGACACTGCTAACAAGGGACGTTATGTGATAATAATATGACATGAATACGAGTTTAATGGGACGGAGGCCCCCAATGATGTTTGTTCGTCAATATTTGTTCGAAAGTAACGTTATGCACAACCGATTCGTTAAAACAAAAGTAACGACTATATATGCGAGTTTGCGTTCAGAACTATCCATCACAAATAAGGCGAATACATCTGAACTTAACTCACATACTAATTTTCCAACTGAGTTGATATTTCACATCTGCATAGTTTTACATATTCCAAAGGTACACTTTACGAACCTCCAGTAATACATATATAAATATATGTGTTTATTCAAATAATTCCAACTGTAAATGTATTCCTTATATACATCATTGTTTTTCTAATTTCAAAGGCTTTATATATAAAGACGCTAAGGTTCAGCAGTGTGTTTTTGTTTTCGCATTTGAAAAGTTCTATAAACTTGATCATGTTAGGTCTTTTCTAAAAATGTTTACTTATGTAATGATTTCTTATTTCATTAACTATATTTAATGCTGTTACAAATCCCCAAACCTCAGAGTCATAATTTAGAATAGGAACAATATTTTTTTCGAACAAATCAAGTGTGTGCTGTACAGTGATATATGTAAATTTGTATATTCTTATCTGTATAGTCTTTCAAAAGGAAAGTTAATTCAATATTAAATAAATAGTAACTCTTCTTCAAATTTTCGAACTCTTGTTCTTTTTCAAGAAAAAGCACAGAAATACAACCTTTAAGTTTAAATTTGTATAGATATCTATTATTTTTTTTAAATATTGCTCTTTGAGCCTGACCAGCTAACGTACATTGTGTTTCATGAAAGAATGTAACCGTCTGACCATATTTCCGGAAAATACCCTGTTTCAAAAACTTTGTCAAACAATGGTAAAGTATAGGAATAAATGAGTTTTTACCGTGTACAAAGAATTCATTTAATAATCCATCTGGTCCAGAATGACGACCATTTTTAAGTTGGGAAATTGCTTTCAATACATTTGTAGGACTTATTTCAATATTTAGCTTTTCAAAAATAATTTGGAATTCATTTTTGACATACTTTTCATTAAAGTCTATTATATCATCATCTGGCGTAAAATATGGATCGCTTTCTAGTTATATTTTTATACTCAGATCTTGACCTTACTAAATTTATCCTGTTAACATCATCTCTGCACTCCCTGTATTTATTTAGACTACTCATAAAGCATCTCATTTTCTCAACGCAATCACCATTAAACCATGGGTTAGCTATTCTATTATAAAATGTTTGGTTTGCGAGATAGTGTCTTCTTACATAAAGGATCGGCAACGCTTTCAATAACATTTACAAATTCGTTAACTGCAGTATTAATCGCTATTATTTATATTAACCTTTAATGCACTGAACTGGGATACAACATGGTCTGAGTCCAGGGATGTTACAAAATCACCTATAGATTCACTATTCCAAACATATTTGCTATCCAAATTTACATTACGTTTCAAAACTTGTATCTTTATTTTCAATATTTCCATCGAGTTGTTCATTATAAGAATCAACTTTACTTTCTAAAACAAATTTAATAATACAATGAACTGTTAAAATATTCGGATCTTCAACAACGAAGCTAGACATTTTATAGAAAATAGATTCAGAAACTAATAGATAATCAACCAAACTACTGCCTCTATTTCCAACAAAAGTATATTTTCCAATCCCTGCATCATCACCAACGCGACCATTTAATATTCGAAGCCCAGTCTGCTTACATAAATCAAGAAAAATTGTACCATTACTATTTATATGCCCAATATCTTGTGAATATTTCGGTACAAACACTATCCGTAGTATAATGATCCGGTAGTGCATCGGTATTAAAGTCGGAATCATGAGTTACGTAATCAGCATTATCAGATGTTCTGCTATTAAAATAACCTCCGAGTAAAAAAGAGTATGATAATGGACCTTTGGAAACGGCCGAGCACGACACATACGAAATATTGCAGTCTCGGTTTGATTAAGACTGTTCATGAGCGGTAGTGAAATATTCTAGCTACCGCTCATGCCCTCTAGCCCCGGGTTGAGCAGCTTAGTATTCATAAATGTGACATTGATACTTTGTAGTATTATGTATAGAAACAATAGAGTCTAACAATATATCAAAAACTCATTTTCAACCACAGTTTTCCTACTACTATCTTCACCTTCAATTTTAAGTTTAGTTCCGCTAATATATCTTATACATCACATACAAAACGCACATTGTCACTGCTGCACCCTTCTGGATAAAGCCGACAGAATTCATTTATCATTGTGTCATTAACCATCTTGTCTATATAGCGTTGTTGCATTTTTACTACGTCACTTTCCTGATGACACGACTCAAAGACGTAATCTTCGTAGTTGCTATGGTATTGCAGAATATCGGTGACGTCACTGACTTGCACTGCGAACACAAAAGTTGTGGTAGACCTTTAATTTAGCTTTTATTTTTGAAAGTTTAAGTTTTGTCTGTTACAAAGATGTAGAAAATTACTACTTAACACATGTTATGACTAGAAGGGTGTTCCACGGAACACTTGTGTCGCCTGTATGTGCTTATTTACAGTAATGACTAGGTCAGGTTGCAGGTTAAAGTGTTATGAAAAGGGGCATTACTATGCCGCAATGAAAATCAGAGTTATTGGACACGTGCAACGACATTATTGGAGGAAGGATAGGGCTGGCGTTGCGCAGTCGGTAGCGCGGCGGTTTTGTAACCGGAGGCCCCGGGTTCAATCCTCCGTGGTGCCACTGAGTTCAGTCGGTGTGTTCTTGGGCAAGACACTTTCCTTTAGCCTCGTCCGTCGGATGGGGACGTAAACCGGGCGATCCCGTGTATCGGTTTATCCTACGAGCACGTTAAAGAACCATAGGAATCTATTCGATAATAAGAGTAGGGCAGGTTTCCGGATTCCTATGTATCCTTCCCCTCTCTAGGGCGGCTCTAAATAACCTATACTGTGTTGATGAGCCGTTAAACAACATTCAATTTAATTCCTTGGAGGAAGATGAAAATACTTATGAAGTTGCATGGACATAGGTCAAACATTATTTAAGTTATGGCCAAAACAGATTGCAGGTTAAAGTGTTACCGACGGACGACGACAAATATCGTGATCCCTAAGTGCCTACCACGCTACGCCGGCGACACAAAAAGAACAAGTTGTGGAGATACTGGTACTATAAAACATTAACCTACGCAGGCGGTCTAAAGCAGACGAGTTGGTTCGACCAGTTAGAGATATAAAATCAAGTTGTTCACAGATCAACACTAAGTCTTACACATTTCCAAACAGTCTGATAGCGGTATGTTACATGCTTAAAAGATCCACAAAGTACCTTATTCCTTATATTAGTTTGAAAATAGTTGACAAACGACAAAACATAAACCTACACAGACAATCTGGTGTGGGCGAATTCCAGTTCCCATTGGTTCCACAAATATACCAAGTACCGTACGTTAGTTGCGGAGATATGGAGTACTGCTGTTTGCAGACGACATAGCATATTTGTCCGTAGTCTTTGCTCCAGTTATTACATATGTAGGCTCCATTTTTAGGAATATTTAGTGGCTCACATGGGGTCGCTAAAACAAAAAACGGCGATGATAATGTATTAAAAACGTTTGATGATTTAGATAAATTTGGACTTGTATTACTTTTATACTAGGCCCTCAAAGTAAACCAACTATGTGGCTACAATTCACATAACATAATGTAAATAATTATAACATAATGACATACAAAACATCTCTTAGTACTAAAACGGTGCACCAAGGTTTTGATATTTTGGAAAGGCCCAGCCCTGCAGTATATACAGGGTTACGTAAGTCGAATCAAATAATTAAAACAAGTGATGTATTTTACAATGGTATATTCAACACTTAACATAACTAATGTAAACAATTATTAGCATAACATTTGCAAGGCCGATCTTCAATAAGTTAATAAGTACACTATATTATAAGTGGATTACGTACGTCGTATGGAAATGTTAAAAACACATTCAATCTTCAGTCCATTGAGCAATTTTACCGCCTCGTATAGCACCGTAAAATCTCCCCACGGAAGTTCGAACTCCGGGGTGGGGTAATTGGAAGTTATTTTCAACTCAGTTCCCATGGGATCTGTAAATATCGGCTCTTCCCATGTGACCCATGTTGTCTTGTCTGCGTCTGTGGCGTTAATGTACATATCGGCGGAACAGTGGTAAACAATAGGCGGTTGGATATCTGGAAAAAAAGAAGAATATATAAATAACGAATCTGACTACAGAAACCTCTTAACACCATTCGAGTAGTATGGTATGTCCACCCCATCACGAAGAAACGCACGCATCACGACTGACCGAGCAACCAAGGCACGCACCAATAAACGCACACACATACGCGCGGAAAGGCAATGGGTTTCTGTGTGGGTGGGTGGGGGTGGGGGGGGGGGGTGGCGTTGGGGGTGGTGGGGTGTATTGGGCTCATTTACCTGATAAAATACACGCATATTAAGAAGGGTGTTCTTTATGT
The DNA here is from genome assembly GCA_037043455.1 of Cyrtodaria siliqua. Lineage (NCBI taxonomy): Eukaryota > Metazoa > Mollusca > Bivalvia > Adapedonta > Hiatellidae > Cyrtodaria > Cyrtodaria siliqua. The sequence continues at coordinate 256,810 of JAWPHD010001401.1, read as the reverse complement.
GAACATTGATAGAAGATACATGCGTTGTTAATGAACACTGCGTTCAATTTTTAATTCACTATTACTGACACAGTATAACAGGATGATTATTAGAGAACCTCTTTAAATAGACCACAAAACAAAACAGATCAAATAAAAACATTCTGCGTGGGAAAATACACATAGTGACGTCATAAAGCAGTTTATTTCATTGTCAGAAAATGAAGGTAATAGATATATATTATTGATAGTATGTCACCAACATACCCGTATCGCACGACTTGCCACTCCATCCCTCGGTGCACGTGCAACTAAAATCATCCAGTAGGTTGGTACATATGGCGCCATTGTTACACGGGTCGCTTTTGCAGCTGTTGGCAACTGTAGTTAGGGATAACATGTGTAATATGGGAACATTTTACCACATAAGTTATACAACTATTAATGCATGTATTGTTATTTGTTTGGAAAATGTGTGTTGTGTGATCTGTATAATATTGTATGTATAAGGACACAAACACTTTGTGAGGACTGTTTCTTTCAGAGTTCAATGAGTGATGAACATTGATTTTAACATAATAAACCAACCAAAAAGATCGCCAATATCTTTGCTATTGATAATAGGTAAAAAAACCTGAAACACAGTCAAAACCCATGTCTCTTTACAATTATAGATGGCGATAGTCTAGATCATCTGCGACGTTTGCTTGTTTTCAAGACACACATCTAGAATGGTTCTTCTAAAAAAAAGAAGTTTACCGAGATTCTGGCATCGTTTCTGGTTAGCTGATAGGGCCGCACCTTCTATCCAAGATATACGGAACGGCAGAAAGACATTAAATTAATAAATAAACAAACCGGGAAACTCCATCATTACATCGACAAACTAAATGAGGATGGTAAAAATGCTATAATAAAAATAATAATTACGGACACGTGTTTCCGGTTTCAAATTTTACACAAAGGGTCAAGACGTTTGTATTTACATTCCAGCGCCGAAGATGATCAAGACTAAGGAGGCGATTGATTTCACCGTAAATAGCATGTTGCAATACGAACTCACATATACAGGTAGGCTGTACTCCGCTCCACGTGGAATCCGTCTGACATTCTCTGACACTGTCACCTGACGTCAGGTTATAGTCGGTGTGACACGTGTAAGCTGCAGTGTAGCTGAGCGTTGTGTACGGCACAGTGACGTCACAGAAGTCTACCTCTCCTGGATGGCCACAATCGGCAGCTGTAGCATACGATGGAAAAAATAAAACCATCATGAATAAAAAAATAACATTTTATATAAAGTATAGAACTTGACGATTTGAAGGTACAAAGTCAACACAAAGTTGTATAGAAAGTTGCTGCAAAGTATTGATTCAGAATATATAAATGTAGCAAAATGCACGCTATTCTGACCGATTATTGCCTTTATTAATACATTAATAGTTTACGACAGTTTAATATAACTGTCCGGAGTTTACTATAGAAAACGAAAAATTAGACTAGCGGGAAAACTCAGCGTCACGCTACGTAATAAGCCATTGCAACGGTAGAACGTCCGGTCAAACAACCGGACGGAACTACCTCGTCAATTTCCGTAATAAGTTGCAGAGTTACGGAAATCGACGAGGCAGTTCTAATTGGTCAAACATGCGAACTTACGTATTTGACACTCCTGTCCACTCCAACCTGGTTTACAAATACACGTGTACATGTCAAGGCCGTCAGTACATGTCACGTGGTTCACGCAAGGATTTATCGCGCATACGTAGGCCACTGAAATAAAATAAAACATGTTACGGAAAGAGATTATCAATGTACCGAACACATTCCGGAGTTAACCTATTAAGCCATTTTCAGCTAATGTTCAAATCTTATGTAGTAGTATCTTTGGATATTTATAAATTAATCCGTTTCACTAACTGGTTATACCCATGAAAATGGGGTGGTCTTCCTCTACCGCCAAAAAAAATAAATATAAATATCCCATCTTCATCCTTTTAGTTGCTAAAAAAAGACGGAAAACAGCATTAAAACAAACCAATTAAATAGTATGTGAATGACCATTTTCATGCCGTGTTATATGATATCATACCTTGGTCACATCTTGTTCCTTTCCATATTGCTGGACAATCGCACGTGTATGATTCTGGGATATCCGTACATAGACCACCATTGTAGCATGGGCTACTGCTGCACGAGTCCATGTCTGCAGTAATTAAAAACAATTACGTTTTAACTAGATTCGTTTTGACGCATTTTCCACTATTGTTTGTATAATGTTTGGAATGAACGTGCTAAGTGTTCACACACGTGTTATGTTGAATGTACCAAGGGCGGATTTTACTCCAGATTAGGTGGAGATGGCGGCACTTTTGACAAACATTGACAAACAATTAAAATTATTTTCTGTGTAAAATATAGACAAGTTCATAACTGCATATTAACGAGGGTACTCTCCGTGGATCCGCGCCTGTAAACTAGTCCTAAAGTACATATTTCGCAATGCAAATACTTACATGCGCACGTGGGTTCGGTCCCAGACCACGGACTGTCGGACTGGCATGTTCTTGTCAAATTTCCGTCCGTGTGAATGTATCCAGAGTTACAGGTGTAGTTAGCCTCGCCGCCTTCGGAGGTTTCCGTCACATTAACAGATGCCGTAGGTAATTCATTGGGAGGACCACATTCAGCTATAGGTAACAGTTTGAAGGTGATGCAAATTTTAACATTATTTGTCAGTTTAAAACGAAAAAATAGCAATCTTGAAGTATTTATAATGCACTGAAAATTGCGTCTCAATTTATTTATCCAGTATCATTTTGACTTTAAACCTGCTTGCATATAATTAAATACAAGAGTTTCCATTTTTCCATCTTATTCTACCATAGGTTAAAGTTTATTATTGGTACAATATAATCAACAGTTTATAATACGCAAAAACTATCTGCTTTACACTATTCTTGTAATTAATAATGATGAATGAACAAATGCAAGATATGTAGAATAGATGTTTTTCAAAATTCAAAATTGCCCTTTGTCTCTTTAATAAACAACCAATAAAAAAAGGAAGGGGAGAAAAATAAGAGTTATGAAGTTAGTGGTCACGAGGATTTACATTGTATATTGTTTGTTTTAGTGGAAGCTCGCGTAAGTGAGAATGGACCATTGTAGTACCGTACGATACATTGTATATTTGTTTGTTTCAGTGGAAGCTTGCGTAAGTGAGAATGGACCATTGTGGTATCGTACGATACATTGTATATTTGTTTGTTTCAGTGGAAGCTCGCGTAAGTGAGAATGGACCATTGTAGTATCGTACGATACATTGTATATTTGTTTGTTTCAGTGGAAGCTTGCGTAAGTGAGAATGGACCATTGTAGTATCGTACGATACATTGTATATTTGTTTGTTTCAGTGGAAGCTTGCGTAAGTGAGAATGGACCATTGTAGTATCGTACGATACATTGTATATTTGTTTGTTTCAGTGGAAGCTTGCGTAAGTGAGAGTGCATTGTATATTTGTTTGTTTCAGTGGAAGCTTGCGTAAGTGAGAATGGACCATTGTAGTATCGTACGATACATTGTATATTTGTTTGTTTCAGTGGAAGCTTGCGTAAGTGAGAATGGACCATTGTAGTATCGTACGATACATTGTATATTTGTTTGTTTCAGTGGAAGCTTGCGTAAGTGAGAGTGCATTGTATATTTGTTTGTTTCAGTGGAAGCTTGCGTAAGTGAGAATGGACCATTGTAGTATCGTACGATACATTGTATATTTGTTTGTTTCAGTGGAAGCTTGCGTAAGTGAGAATGGACCATTGTAGTATCGTACGATACATTGTATATTTGTTTGTTTCAGTGGAAGCTTGCGTAAGTGAGAATGGACCATTGTAGTATCGTACGATACATTGTATATTTGTTTGTTTCAGTGGAAGCTTGCGTAAGTGAGAATGGACCATTGTAGTACCGTACGATACATTGTATATCTGTTTGTTTCAGTGGAAGCTCGCGTAAGTGAGAATGGACCATTGTAGTATCGTACGATACATTGTATATTTGTTTGTTTCAGTGGAAGCTTGCGTAAGTGAGAGTGCACCATTGTAGTATCGTACGATACATTGTATATTTGTTTGTTTCAGTGGAAGCTTGCGTAAGTGAGAATGGACCATTGTAGTATCGTACGATACATTGTATATTTGTTTGTTTCAGTGGAAGCTTGCGTAAGTGAGAGTGGACCATTGTAGTATCGTACGATACATTGATATTTGTTTGTTTCAGTGGAAGCTTGCGTAAGTGAGAATGGACCATTGTAGTATCGTACGATACACTGTATATTTGTTTGTTTCAGTGGAAGCTCGCGTAAGTGAGAATGGACCATTTTAGTATCGTACGATACATTGTATATTTGTTTGTTTCAGTGGAAGCTCGCGTAAGTGAGAATGGACCAGTTTAGTATCGTACGATACATTGTATATTTGTTTGTTTTAGTGGAAGCTCGCGTAAGTGGGAATGGACCATTTTAGTATCGTACGATTTTCTAAATAGAGAGACGGCATTCAACGGTGAAAATAGTTCTAATGGTCGTATTTTGCGCGTATGAATTTAGGTTATAGATAAATATGCTTTATGACACAACTATGGCGTCATCCCGACTATGTGATCTAATCCATCGTTTGATTCTTGGGTTAGAAGACTTGATGGGATGTTGCAACAATCCCATTTTGAACCCTTTGTTTATATATTATGTACTGTTTAAATTATATATTTCTATCATGCACAGTAATTGTATTTACATACGTGGTGGCGGTGGTGGTGGTGGTGGTGGTGGCGGCGGCGGCGGTGGGCTCCCGCCCCACCAACCTCTCTTCTTTCTTTCTTTTTTCTTATTATCAATGTATCTTCCATCTTTGTCATTTTCGCCTGAAGTAAATATCAAAATAAAAACGTAAACAATGCAGTAATACATAAAGAACCAAATCATTTACATGATATATAATTAAAAGTAATAGGATTCCACTGTTCGACAACTTAAAAGAAATGCATTATTTTGCATTGCAAGATACTGTTTTAAATATAAGCAGGGGTTTGTTAGCTTGGGCAGACACATCTGATTATAAGCAGACATGATAATATGCAGGGGTTTGTTAGCTTGGGCAGGCACATCTGATAAAGAAACTCCAAAAGTACAACAGAAATTAGTTTCATATGAAAGATGCACGTGCATTAATATAAAATGAGCACGTGTATTAAATTGAGTCACGTGTTACTTCGGTGTAATGATTATTTATGAATATGTTTGGCCTGGAAAACATGACGACTCGGCGGTATTTTGTTGTTAAATCTTAAATATTGATTTATATGGATTTCATATTGCTACAAGTTGTTGATATATAGATATCAATAAAAATGTTCTTAGATATCAAAACAAGAATGTATAACCTTAATTAATGTATGATATGAATTATTATCGATAATGTATACAACTGTTACAAAACCTAGTCGAGACTTCGAGTTTTACGGAACAATCTATTTCATTAAGAATAATAAAAATGCATGGTGCCTAGTTCAGTACATTTAATATGAAGCTATATCGCCTCCAGACCCTTAAAATTAAAGAAATATAAAACTCGGATATGCATTTCAGTAATATTCAAAACTTAACCCAGGTTAGAGAAACTAGCCCCCCAAATAACGGCAACATTGCACTACAACATCGTTCAAAACTCTAGCCAGGTGTTCAGGTCATGTAATAATGAATATGTGATGATTAAAAATATAGGTTTATTCAGCGGTTTTTAAAATATCTGATTGAATATGCGTAAACAATGAATTATGAGTTGGTAACTCTTTATTCAATACTCCAGTGTGGGGGGTGGGGAGGTGGAGGGGGGAGGGGTGGGTGGAGGTGACCTGGCTGGTTAAAGCGCTTTACATTATGTCTATAGGGTTTGGATTCTGAAAATAGTTAAATTATATATAATTATACACCTCGCCGTCAGTAGGTTAAGAAACGGTGAACACATGTTGTAAAATGTGGCTGTTTTTTGGCGGGAACCTGCTTTAATATAAATATTGCAAAGGTCGATGAACGAATGAGTGAACGTACAATTATCTGTGTAAGAATCGGCCGTCTCTGAGAGTCCTACCCAATCATCTCCCGCCAAGCAAACGAAATCTCGTAAAACGCCGCAGACGTCTACTTGACAAACAGTGCCGAATTGGACATCCGGGTCTGTGCGATCAACCAATTCAAAATTGCTGGTTCTACAATTCGCTACACTTTCAAACTTGGACAGTGTGCATACGTCAGAACCTGTATCATGTTGCGCCTGAATAAATAAAAGTAAATTAACAAATGTATAAGCATATCAGTATGTTTCAATGTAGTTTCTTCTTTTCAAAGAAGAACAGGGTAGTTAAGCGTCCCCATGCAGCCATTGACACTTCCGAGTAGATTTGTTTGTTTGTTTGTTTGTTTTTACGTTATTTTCAACACATGTAAGGTTATACATGACGGTCGATTTTTTTTTGTGTGGAGGAAGACCACCCACTTTTCCTAAACCAGTACTGTACACTTCCCGCCATCCGACAGATTCGACACTTCCTCATTTTTAATAGGGATTCGAACCCGCAGTGGTGAGAGGCGGACGGTTTACAACGCAACGTCGTTTAACTCCTCGGCCACGGAGACGCTACTTCGAAGTAGACCAGGTTTTCAATTCCGAGGTTGAAATTCAGTTTTTAATTCACTAATTAACTATTATTAATTTTCATACACATAAATTATTCAAGAATAATTTTAAAAATACATACTTTTATATACGCATTATCATAAAGTATATATACGAGTTCATGTACGTACAAAATACTCATTTAAATTAATGTTTGTCATAAATGAATTTATATAAATTACTCAAACCTAAATTATCGAAACAGAGTAGTAAATAATGTTAAAGCATTGAATAAACACATTTTAAAGGGACATATGCATCAAGTAGTAAAAGTACATGTTAATGTATTCATCACGTATCATTGTAACTTTAAACATGCTTGCATATACTTAAATAAAGGGTTGAGCTTGCAATTTTTCTTCGTTGTTTGTATGTTTAAATATATATATTACACTTTCATCGGTGAAAGATTGGGATTTCTCAGTGAAAGAATATTCATAATCGCTAAATATTAGTAATTAACTCCGAACACAAAAATAACTAACGGTGACGCAGAGTTATGACGTCAATAAAGTGGTGCTGACGTCGACGTCATCCGCCGACAACGTTCAATAAAAAATAAGTTCGGTTAAAATCATGCACAAACTGATTTGAAATGTAATAAACAGATTATTTAACTGCTGTGTTCGATTATAGAGAAATCCTTCACTCGATGGTAGACGTGTTTTGTTTTTTCACTCATTTTCATACGCTCGTTCGTGAAAAGAACTACACCTCTACCATCTCGTTAAAGGATTTCTCTATAATCGATCCCAGCAGTTAAATAATCTCTATTTATTTGGTCAAATATAATCAACAGTTCGCATTACGCAAAAAAGAAAAATGATTATAACTATTCTAATAATGAATATTAATGATTTGCAAATATGGGACGCCGCTATATTAAACGAAATGTAGTTTGCCTGTGCCCCTTTAAGCATATTTGTATAAAAACCCTTTAATTAAACATGAAACAATTATTACAAAACATTAATAAAAAGTAATAGTTACCTCCGAGTATCGAAAACCAGTTAAAATCAAAACAAACGAAGTTAACACATTCATTTTACACAACGGTCGATATATAATTAAGCTGTACATATATCACAGACTCCGTATATATGAAGTATGTATTACAATAATAATTATTATTATTGTAAGAACACATTCATAGACATATTTCTAATAAAGCACTTCGATTTAAAAACATGGTTTATTGATTTTCAGCTATAGCACATATATACTTCCTGTTACTAATCATTAAGAACAACTCGATTGGTTAATCCCTATATGGTGGATCTATATACATCTATATAGGCAATGGCGGATCTATATACATATATATAGGCAATGGGGGATCTGTAGACATCTATATAGGGTATTAGCTCATAAAAAAAATATATTTGATATACGAACATTTATAATGTCACAAAATTTACAATTTAATTTAGATATTGCATTCGGAAATATATATATTTATATAAAGACACCCAGCGCTCATTTGCGACTTTAATAGCATATATGAACTTGTTGTTTATAAACCACTACCAACAGCATTTATCTTAATGCTGCAACTCGGTGTCACATGTTTTGAATTTGCATTTACAATGCTGCACTCACATTAACAATGCTGCAACTTTGAACTTACGTTTTTTACAACGCTGCAATACGGCATAATATGTTTTGATTTTTCATCTATGCTGTAACTCAGTATGTTTAATGCTGCAACTCGGTATGTTTTGATTTTTCATATATGCTGCAACTCGGTATGTATTGATTTTTCATCTATGCTGCAACTCGCTATGTTTTGATTTTTCATCTATGCTCAACTCGGTATGTTTGGATTTTTCATCAATGTTACAACACGCTATGTTTTGATTTTTCATCTATGCTGCAACTCGCTATGCTTTGATTTTTTATCTATTATGCAACTCGGTATGTTTTGATTTTTCATCTATGCTGCAACTCAGTGTGTTTTGATTTTTCATCTATGCTGCAACTCGCTAAGTTTTTGATTTTTCATCAATGTTACATCTCGATATATTTTGATTTTTCATCTATTCTGCAACTCGCTATGTTTTGATTTTTCATTTTTGCTGCAACTCGCTATGTTTTGATTTTTCATCTATGTTGCAACTCGCTATGTTTTGATTTTTCGTCTATGCTGCAACTCGCTATGTTTTGATTTTTCGTCTATGCTGCAACTTGTTATGTTTTGATTTTTCATCAATGTTACAACTCGGTATGTTTTGCTATTTCATCTATGCGGCAACTCGTTATGTTTTGATTTTTCATCTATGCTGCAACTCGTTATATTTTGATATTTCATCTATTCTGCAACTCTGTATGTTTTGCTTTTTCATCTATGCTGTGACTCGCTTTGTTTTGATTTTTCATCAATGTTACAACTCGCTATGTTTTGATTTTTCATCTATGCTGCAACTCGCTATGTTTTGATTCTTCGTCTATGTTGCAACTCGCTATGTTTTGATTTTTCGTCTATGTTGCAACTCGCTTTGTTTTGATTTTTCGTCTATGCTGCAACTGACTATGTTTTGATTTTTCGTCTATGTTGCAACTCGCTATGTTTTGATTTTTCGTCTATGCTGCAACTCAGCGTAATATGTTTTAATCTCAATGTATACATTTTTTACTAAACATGCACCGAAGTATTCTGTTTATCATACAATATTTATGTAAGAACTTTCGTTTAATGGCTTTAACACCATATAACTAGGTACCATACATCAAAGTAATAATATAGTTTATCGGGAATCTCTGTATGTAGCAAGTTAGAACCAAACGCCCATTACGAAATCTCGACAGTCGGTATACATTACCATATTTGTATTAGGAATGCTATTAACGACCTTTTATAACTTTTCTGTCGTTTATAGATATACAAATACTTATCAAAATAAATATGCTAAATAACATGACCTGTATTATTATGGCAATATTCCAACCTTTAAAAATCTATAAAGCAATGACACGGAAGTTGCAACAAGTGAACTACATTTAATTAAACCCTAAATTACTTTTTGGCACAATTATCAATAATATTGGAATTTAGGGGGAATTCACGCAGATGTACCAAAGCTTATTACCCTTGTGACCGATATTGTGTCATCATAACTTTTCCAAAAACGGTCTATTCGAGTACTTGGCATTGGTAGAGTTACGGGAATCCAACCGTTAGTATGCCAGTCACACACAGGATTCTTTGAACAACTGCTATTTATCAAGATTTCGTTTCAACACAAATCTTCAAATTGTATAAACTCCTCTTCAATGTTGGCATGAGTGCTTGTAGTCCTTTATGGCTTTTGTTACATATAATATGCATTTTAATCGTTTGTTAGCATGCAGCTTAATGCATTTCTGTGAAATCTAAGGACAAAGACCCGGAAAACCCAGATACATTATCGTTTCATTCCTGGAAATCTGAATTGCACTTAATAGTTTCAGTTGGAGATGTGCCATTAAGTTAACGTTCGGTAAATTCCCTAAAATATCCTCGTTAAGTTAGCCAATAGTACGTCAATGAAACAGTTCTACATTTATCTTTATGCGCAATACCTATTTGCGTTCGTCGAACAACGTGTGCGTAGGTTATAGAAAAATATTAGGTCGCAATAGTGGATTACGACAAACACAATATATTAGAAAGAAATGTGCACCAATATCTCAGCCACCTTCGGGATGAATTACTTAATTGCATTTTGTAATTTGATTGAAATTCCATCACATATGGAAGCAATCAAACAGCGTTAGGTATGATACGACACTATCCAGTTGATGAAACATCCTTGTTTCTATTACAACCTAGATATTCGCCCAAACTATGAGAGCAAGGATAGGAAGTTCATGAAGTTTCTCTGACATAATTGATCCTTCTGCGCTTGAAACATAACATCTTGTGGAGTAGCAGTAGCAGCAGCTACATAAGTAGTAGTTGTTGATGTGGAGGTGGTGGTGGTGGTGGTGGTGGTTATATAAGCGTTAGTAATATAAGTAGTAGTAGTAGTAGTAGTAGCAGCAGCAGTAATAGCAGCAGTAGCAGTAGTAGTAGCAAAACCCTCACAAAATATGAATATGCTGCTGTTTTTTGTTAACAGTTTTAAAACTGACTGATTTCTAAACTCAGTCGTAGCAGCAGTAGCAGTAGCAGTAGCAGCAGCAGCAGCAACAACAGTAGCAGCAGCAGCAGCAACAGCAGCAGTAGTAGTAGTAGTAGTAGTAGTAGTAGTAGTAGTAGTAGTAGTAGCAGTAGTAGTAGTAGTAGTGAAACAACACACATATGAACACAATTCTGTTTTTCGTTAACAGAAAACACTTGTAAAGCTTGAATTGACTAAATACGAATATTTTTGATTTTAAAGTCGAGTGGTTATTATGACCAGGAAGTCATTTTGATTGGCTGATGTCTCTACAAAGCTGACTGATTTCTATGAAAAACCGATACCATAATTAATTGATTTACGAAATATACCGTTAAATAGGTCGGGCAGTAATGTAACCTGTGTAAATATATTCATATAATCAACGGATTATGTAAATAACAATTTATTAAATAAAATTATAACATTTTCGTTCGCATTTATATGTACCGTGAAGTACGTGGTTTACCAGAGCACGAGCAGGAATACTCACGGTAGTGATGGCACGTGCTTTGTATTGTGTGCTTATAATAAGTATGACGATTATTATGTCGGTGGATGGCTGTGGACGGAGAAGACGTCGGATAAGATATGCCCCAGCACCTGACACCACAAAACCATCGATCACGTGTCCAGGTGATATCTCTGTGATATCCGACAAGAAACAAATATACTCGGCTGTAAAATGGACTGAGCCGACGGCAAGCGATAACCGCGATGGTTCTATAACGTAAGTGTGACACTATATTTGTATTCATGAGTATTTTAAATCACAACGTTTGGGGACTGTTGAGCTCAATATTGGATGTGTTCCTGTTGCTTGCATCAGTTTACACATGTAAATGTTCAAACCATGACGCTGGTTTAATGCAATTGAAAAACAGCGCCATTGAAGTCAAAACATCATGAAATATAGCGTGTTGTTGAATGTTGTTTAACGGCCCATCAACACAGTATAGATTATTTAGAGCCACCCCAGAGAGAGTGGAAGGATACACAGGAATCCGGGAACCGTACCCTACTCTTATTATCGAATAACGTGCTCGGAGGATGGACCGATACACGGGACCGCCCGGTTTACGTCCCCATCCGACGGACGAGGCTAAGGGAAAGTGTCTTCCCAAAGAACACACCGACGAAACTCAGTGGCACTACGGAGGATTGAACCCTAGATTGCATACCGGAGCTTTTAAGTCGTATATATTTTGAGAAAACAAACTCTATAGACACAATATAAAAGGTTTTAAAGAGCAGGCAAAACCCAGACAAATGGAGTGTCTAATTAAGAATTACCAACGCTTATTTCATTTTTACGCATATTCAATCACGGGAATTTTAAAAACACGTGAAAAATCCTGTACGTTTAATCGGCACATACTCGCATATATTATTATGTGACCTGAACAACTGGATAGAGGTTTGATAAACGGTATTGTAGTGTAATTTTGCCGTTATTGCGTGGGTTAGTTTCTCGAAATCTTTCGTTTTTTAGATTTATCCTTTTCAGAATTACCGTGAAAGTTTGTTTTACTATATCATTTACTTAATATAATAAAAACGGTTCATTTCAATAATTTGATTGGGCCCTGAACATTACCCTACGTGTCTGTCTTTATAAAAGGGTTCACGGGGCATACATAAATTACTACTGAACCTAAACAGTACGATATTAATTTGTAGCTAAGCGTAATGACAAAAAGATCACCCCCATATCTGAAGAAGCTTTTGAGTTATGGAGTTGAACAACCATCGGAAAGTTAAAAATTAACTTTAACTAATTACAGTTACCTTAAAGGTAGGGTCATAAATTGTTAACGCGACATTATACATAGTTGTATCCCCATAGTTCTCTATCACTAATATTTTCCAATAAATGTGAGCGAATCATGGGTTAATGACATATTTAAAAAAAAATGGTTGCATTAGATTCGCATCTTGTGTTAAATTCTCCAATGTGGCAGTAATTAAACCTGGGTATTAGAATCAGAATTGGTTTAATTCCGGGACAAATTAAGGATTTTACCTAGTTCCCCACTCATTGTTGTTGGTAAAAGTTTAGCCCATTCATTCCATATAGTCACCAGGGTATGCCTACTATGATTTCCATATAGTCACCAGGGTATGACTACTATGATTTCCATATAGTCACCAGGGTATGACTACTATGATTTCCATATAGTCACCAGGGTAGGCCTACTATGATCTCCATATAGTCACCAGGGTATGCCTACTATGATTTCCATATAGTCACCAGGGTATGCCTACTATGATTTCCATATAGTCACCAGGGTATGCCTACTATGATTTCCATATAGTCACCAGGGTATGACTACTATGATTTCCATATAGTCACCAGGGTAGGCCTACTATGATCTCCATATAGTCACCAGGGTATGCCTACTATGATTTCCATATAGTCACCAGGGTATGCCTACTATGATTTCCATATAGTCACCAGGGTATGCCTACTATGATTTCCATATAGTCACCAGGGTATGCCTACTATGATCTCCATATAGTCACCAGGGTATGCCTACTATGATTTCCATATAGTCACCAGGGTATGCCTACTATGATCTCCATATAGTCACCAGGGTATGCCTACTATGATTTCCATATAGTCACCAGGGTATGCCTACTATGATTTCCATATAGTCACCAGGGTATGCCTACTTGGTCATTGCTGCAAATCGATTTCTGTTAGAAAAGTTACAAAAACATTCTATTATACTGAAACACAACTATTACATGAATTTCCTAAATTGTAGTAAAAGCTGTTCATATGTATATATCTATATATTCAGGAAGTGAATGCACACGTTTGATTTCTGTGTCTCTCGTCATAGCTAGGTGACCTGCCGTAGTTCGTCCGAAGGTTGTCTGTCCTTGGTTGTTCACAAATATTTCTTCCTATATATATATATCCCTACTAACGTAATCTTTCAGACCAACTCGGACCGGCCTGGGTCCAGGGAGCGTTTTCTATGAAACTGAGAGGCCGATAAGAATTTCATATTCAGCAAAAGATCGCAGCGGCAACTACAACGAATGTTCATTTGCAATTACAGTAAACGGTTGGTGCACATAATACATACTATACTACACTCAAGTGATATGAAAACGCAACACGGGTATTTCCGCTATATATTGTATGTACAATATGCTGCTTTTAATCGAATGGTACATGGCTACGTAAGACCTTTCCTTTTGGACAAAATACTAAAACAACAAATAATACAGCAAATAGTATTCCTGCAATGTTTCATTATTCACAGAGTACGCGTTTGGCTCAATCATGTGAGCAAACTTAGGATGCAAAATGTTAAGGTTAAATACAGTACTGAACTAGCTCAATTTTTCGAAGAGCAACTTCAACATTGATGAAGTTCTTGTTACAAAGTGTAGTGTGATTAAAACGTCTACAACATCACAGTTGTGTCCTTTCTTTAGTTAACTGCAACTTTTTTTAAAAAAAACATCTTGGGATTTCTTTGGAATATTATGTGCAATTAAGTGTGCAGTATATACAATATATAGCGGAAATTCCCGTGTTGCGTTTTCATATCACTTGAGTGTATTTTATATACGTTATGTTGTTACTTGGTTAAACTTTTTATCGATATTGATGAGCATTTTAACACAATGATTACAGTTTTACTGACGTGTACTAGTAAAGGGATACGTGGCAATATTGACTTTTTAAAAACTCGCGGCGTCCCGTTCGTTTTTCTACACAACATGCATCTGTTCAGTCATTAATATTAATTATAATGATAGTATAAAGCAAATAGTTTTCGCATATTATTAACTGTCGATTAAATTGCACTAATATTATATTTACACATATTGTAGAATAAGACGAAGAAATGAAAACTCAAAATTTTATTTAATTATATGCAAGCAGCTTTCAAGTCAAAATGAACGTATAAAGACATGTTTGTAATGTTGCAAGGTTACCATTTCACTTGCTGAAATGACGTTTTCTTAAAATAGTCTACTGAATGTAGCGTTTAATCATTACTATTACTTGCATATTAGCAACAAAACATTCACAAGTCTCAATAGCGCAGTCGAGGCGCCGTCTTAGTGCCGAGAAAGGTATGGTTCAAGCCTGCTGATTTTCTATTTTTTAAAAAAATAAACATTTTTTTCTCATTAATTATGGTTTTCATTATTGCTGATGGTAAGGTAGCAACAGTTCCTTTACATTTTTCACTTTGATAACACAAGTCTTTTATATAATTACACATGATAACAGTGAACAGTTTATATGTGTTATAATGCACACTCTAACGCTTACAATTGTATTTCTGTGCTGATGTGTACTTCTAGCACATCGTGTTGCAAGGGTGAATTGTAATCAATACGCAAGGCATGTCAAGGTATTTGAACAGAAAGAAGCGAGGTCGCCCGCATTGATTTAAAATGCTTGGTAGGAAAAACTGATGGAAAGAATGTAAGAAAAAACGGTCGTGACGTGTTTATGTCTCCGTGACAACATTTAGTTTTTTCAATATTGTTTTAACACCCGTGATTATGTTAACTTCTTGTCCTTCGGCAGCTATTTTACGCTTGCGTAAAACCTTGCTTGTTGTCCCATGCGATTACCCGGAAAAGATCGTTTAGCGGATTAATGTTATATTACAGTTATACGCTGTCCAGAATGGGCACCTAAAAACGACGGGTGGAAGTCATGTGATCCCAGTCATGATATGCTCAGGGGAACAACTTGTGTGTTTGGTTGCTATGCAGGACATGAGCTCATTGGTCCAAATAGTGTCACGTGCATGGATACAGGAGACTGGGAGACTGCAACGCAACCATATTGCGAAAGTAAATTGTAATTCTTAATATAGTATACTATAAAATATACATATCTAAACAACCACTTAGCTTTAAGAATATGTTTATCTATGATTATACAGCCGTTCTTCGCAGTTTAAAGACTTTCCAAAACATTATTACCTAAATATTCATTTTTAATTGCTTTCAAGTTACTCAAACTTTGGCAGATTATCAGATATATATTTCGTGTACTGATTTACGCTTGACCAATCAATAAAAGTATTGACACTTCCTTCCATTAATGCAGAAATGACTTGTCAAAGAGAATTGCCAGATGACGACAAGACGTCCATCACCTGCAGTGACTCCAACAATTACCGCAGTATATGCTCATACGCATGCGCACCTGGCTTTGCTATTCTTCCGGGTCATCCTAGGGTCAGAATGTGTTCAGCAGAAGGCACGTGGACAGGAAGTGTTCCTCGATGTGTCGGTGAGTACATATATAGTTGAAGGATTTATACTAATACACATTTGTTTTGTTTTGTTTGTATGGTGTTTAACGTAATTTTCAACACATGTAAGGTTATATATGACGATTGAATTTTTTGTGGTGGAGGCAGACCACCCACTTTTCCTGGGTAGAACCAGTACTGTACACCTCCCGCCATCCGTAAGAATCGACACTTCCTCATTTACAAGTCGAGCTCCCGGTGGGATCGAACCCGCAGCGGTGAGAGGCGAAGGTTTACAATGCAACGTCGTTAACAATTCGGCCACGGAGACGCTTTTTTTGCATAACTATTAATTTATATCTAAACAACATGTATCGGTCAAAGTCATATCACGCGGTTTTCCGTAATAGAGCATAATGCACAGTTACGCACAAAGCTATGCAAATAAAACGTCACATTGAACAGCATCTAGAGTAAGTATTTCATAATTTAGATATAATCAAATAAAATTAATATCAAACACAAATAGTATCAAACAACTGATGTTTTGTCTTGTTCATTTATGGACATATTGTGCGTTGACACGTTCACCAAGTGATGTCATGCTACTGCTGATGTTATCGACAGTGTCGATGCGAGTGACTTTACCTGCCCCCATGTGTAAGATCAGAACTTCTAGCACTGTAAAACGGGGATAATTAGTAGTTTCTAACTTTGATAAAACCTAACATAAGGTATAACAAACACATATAGAATCAAACATAAGTTTAAAACTGAGTACATTTCAGACGTTAGTCCGCCAGAATACACCGACTGTCCTGCAATTTTAATTGGTTACGCAGAGCGTTCAAAGACGAGCGGTCGAGTTGTCTGGAACCATCCTAACTTTGACGACAACGACGGCGCCGGCTACGTTATATCCACACAGGTATCAGGACCGAAACCTGGGACAGAGCTAGATGTTGGAGAACACGGTGTGTCCTACGTGGCTCACGACCAAACAGGCAACTCGGGCACGTGCGACTTCAAAGTGATTGTCAAACGTACGGCTTATATACGTATTATGAACTTTCATGCTATAACTTAAATGGATGTGTACTTATTATCAGTTGCTTCTCTATATGACTATGATATTGTAAGACATACAGATGAATATTACAGGATCGGTCTGTGGTTTAGAGGGAATTGATGCCATCCATGTTGTATTATGGAACTAAAGACTTGGTCTCTAATCATAATGATGTGCCAAAAGAAAGGGCCAATTTGGTGTAACCAATTGCTGATATGAAAATTTAAAAAAAGTAAAGGTAACTTGTGAGGCAATTCATACAATGGCAAAACGTTTAATTATTATGTACACCACTATTATATATTACATAATCAACCATAATTTTAGAAATCAGCTGCCACGCACTGTATCCGTTACCCTACACAAGTATCGTGTGTCCTGGAGGTCGGCGTTATGGGTCATCATGCATGTTCTCCTGCAAGAACGGCACGGCCATGACTGGACATGACTACGCCCAGTGTGAGAAAGAGGACAATGGAAATGTTCCCTATGGACATTGGTCATTCGGAAATAAACAACCGTATTGCACATGTAAGTAAAACGTGTAAGCATTTAAGAATTGATGCGCATATTTAATTTATTTTTTTTATTTTTTTTATTTTTCATTTATGTTTTAAACTCCGGTAGACAATGGCAAATTCCATGAAGCGCGTTAGTGCTTATGGAAAATTTGCAATTCACTACCGCCGTTTAAAAGCGCATACACGCCGTTAGCATGCGAGTCAACTCTTATATTTATACTGTTTCCGCGCTGAGTGTTTCAACAGAAAGCATTAGGCGGACATAAATATAATATATATTAAACGGACGTAAATATAATATATAATGACGATAGCATGGCGTTTTAAACCATGTTCTTTTTGTTTGCGTTTGCTAATTTACAGTTAAGTTGTATCGTATCACCTGCGTGTAGTTCAATGATCCCTACATCCACCAGGCTAGTGAATATAGGTGTCACTAGTCTCTAGGTGTTTGTTACTAGTCTCTATGTGTTGCTTCCTATAGGTCCACAAGAAGCTGATATCCTACAACAGCTACGACAATGTTGTATACGTGTGTTGGAACCTAAATTCTGAAAGGATGGTGATATTTAATCTTGTCGTGTCGTGCCCTTAATAGGTTATTATATGTTGCTTTGACTTCTGCCAAGTCACTGTGTACGTCTTTTATTCACATATACATGATCATGTTTGTTTGATACCTATTAATCCGCTTAGTTTATTTTAGAGGATATAGCCTGGCGAAGATTTCTTTATTTACCTTTTCCCGTTTTTTTGGGATGACCGTTGGGTAAGAGTGAGGTTTGGTGGACTCTAGGGTCTAGACTATGGTTTGTTTATGGTAGAGACAGAACATCCCATTTTTCCTGAATAGGACCAGAACTCTTTACCTTTCGCTATCCGTAAAAAATGACACTTTTTCACTTGACTAGTAGAACACCCAATGGGATTCGACACAGCGGTTCCACTTGCTGGGTTCGAGTCCCACTGGGAGCCCGACTTGTCGAGTGAGAAAGTTTCGATTCTTACGATTAGCAGGAGGTACTGGTTCTACCCATTATAGTAGGCTCCACAATCCGTATAATGTAATGTATAGGTACCTTATATTGAAAAGATGCTTGCGATTGCATTTGGGGTCTAGGTCAAGGTCACTGTTATCAAAAATATTTTCCGCCCAGGAACTTAAGTAAGGAATGAGATATTAGAATGAAACTTAATGTGTAGGTAGCTTAAATCAATGTTTGGGATTGCATTTGGGGTCACTGGGATCAAGGTCATTGTTACTAAAATAGAAAAACGGGTTCCGCTCAATTACCTAAGTTGGAACAGAGATATTGAAACGAAACTTGATGTGTTTGTAGATTATATTTGCCTTACTAACTACTATTTTCTTTTTTACAATCCTCATTTACTGTGTTTGCATTTATGTTTGTGATTCACATGTCATTCTATGTATTCTGTATTGTTCACTGTTTAAATCACTTTACTACCAGAACTTCAATAAAAACTTCATTTATGTAATTTGCGTTCTTTTTGTAAAAAAAAACACTTTTTGTTACTTCGTTTTACTGTAATAGCATTTCAAATGGAAAAGCTGGTTTTCGTGGAATTTCCACGTTTCTTGTTTCTACACTCAATCACTCGCCTCTAATCCCTGTAAATGACTTGCTTCAGTGTTTTCGTCATGTGCCAAGTCCTATGCTTCAAGACCGCCTCTAGTCAATGTAAAGGACTTGTTTTAGTGTTTTCATCGTGTGACAAGTCCTGCCCTTCAAGATCGCCTCTAGTCAATGTAAATCACTTGTTTTAGTGTTTTCATCGTGTGACAAGTCCTGCCCTTCAAGATCGCCTCTAGTCCATGTAAAGGACTTGTTTTAGTGTTTTCATCGTGTGACAAGTCCTGCCCTTCAAGATCGCCTCTAGTCAATGTAAAGGACTTGTTTTAGTGTTTTCATCGTGTGACAAGTCCTGCCCTTCAAGATCGCCTCTAGTCCATGTAAAGGACTTGTTTTAGTGTTTTCGTCATGTGACAAGTCCTGCCCTTCAAGATCGCCTCTAGTCAATGTAAATGACTTGTTTCGGTGTTTTCATCGTGTGACAAGTCCTGCCCTTCAAGATCGCCTCTAGTCCATGTAAAGGATTTGTTTTAGTGTTTTCGTCATGTGACAAGTGCTGCCCTTCAAGATCGCCTCTAGTCCCTGTAAATGACTTGTTTCAGTGTTTTCGTCATGTGACAAGTCCTGCCCTTCAAGTCGCCTCTAGACCATGTAAATGACTTGTTTCAGTGTTTTCGTCATGTGACAAGTCCTGCCCTTCAAGATCGCCTCTAGTCCATGTAAATGACTTGTTTCAGTGTTTTCGTCATGTGACAAGTCCTGTCCTTCAAGATCGCCTCTAGTCCATGTAAATGACTTGTTTCAGAGTTTTCGTCATGTGACAAGTCCTGCCCTTCAAGACCGCATCTAGTCACTGTAAATGGCTTGTCTCAGTGTTTTCGTCATGTGACAAGTCCTGCCCTTCAAGATCGCCTCTATTCACTCTAAATGATTTGTTTCAGTGTTTTCGTCATGTGACAAGTGCTGCCCTTCAAGATCGCCTCTAGTCCCTGTAAATGACTTGTTTCAGTGTTTTCGTTATGTGACAAGTCCTGCCCTTCAAGTCGCCTCTAGACCATGTAAATGACTTGTTTCAGTGTTTTCGTCATGTGACAAGTCCTGCCCTTCAAGATCGCCTCTAGTCCATGTAAATGACTTGTTTCAGTGTTTTCGTCATATGACAAGTCCTGTCCTTCAAGATCGCCTCTAGTCCATGTAAATGACTTGTTTCAGAGTTTTCGTCATGTGACAAGTCCTGCCCTTCAAGACCGCATCTAGTCCCTGTAAATGGCTTGTCTCAGTGTTTTCGTCATGTGACAAGTCCTGCCCTTCAAGATCGCCTCTATTCCCTATAAATGATTTGTTTCAGTGTTTTCGTCATGTGACAAGTGCTGCCCTTCAAGATCGCTTCATGTCCCTGTAAATGATTTGTTTCAGTGTTTTCGTCATGTGACAAGTGCTGCCCTTCAAGATCGCTTCTAGTCCCTGTAAATGATTTGTTTCAGTGTTTTCGTCTTCTGACAAGTCCTGCCCTTCAAGATCGCTTCTAGTCCCTATACATGATAGGTTTCAGTGTTTTCGTCATGTGCCAAGCCCATTCCTCCAAGATCACCTCTAGTCCATGTAAATGATTTGTTTCAGTGGTTTCGTTATGTGCCAAACCCAGTCCTCCAAGCAATGGTGCTCTCGCCTGTGACACGTGGGCGGGTGGCCATTACTGCCAACTCCTGTGCACCGAAGGCTTTATTCTGCCACAAAGGGACGCACTATTGCTCTGTCGGGATTCCACAGGGACATGGGACAGCCTGGGAGAAGATCAAGTGAGCCCTGATTGCAGCAGTAAGTAGTTGTTATGTTTTTTTAATGATATACTGAAAGTGTAAAGACACGCATATTAATGTCCGCTACATACCAGTACCGTATGTCGATGCTATCGAATCGTACAGGGACACCTTAGACGTTCCCTTTTGGAAAGAAGACTAGAACAACGTCTAACACAACAGCTTTATTTACTCCTTCTAGTGCCATTATTGATAGAATACGTTATTGGCTCGAGCTGGTGTGCATGCTTAGGCTGTAATCTGTTGCAATCTCTAGCTCAAATTTTCAAAGTTTAACTTTAGCTATCCCAACAACAACAACCACAGTTTACAACATATGTACCCCTTTTCTACTACGAGGTATATATACAACTTACATATTTTAAAAAACCAAACTCTACTATCACAGTATAAACGGCTTTAACCAGCCAGGCTAAACGCCAAAACTGGAGCGTCGAATTAAGAGTTACCACTCATAAAGTCATTTTACGCATATTCAATCGTGGCTATTTTAAGAACCCGTGAACACAAACCTATACTTTCAATCGGCACAACTACATTATTATATGACCTGAATACCTGGATAGAGTTTTGATAAACGGGATTATGGATTAATTTTGCCGTTACTTGGCGGGTTAATTTCTTTAACGTGTATACATTTCGTGAAACAAAGTGGACTGTGGAGTCTATCCTCCGAGTACATGAATCGTTTCCATAGTAAGAGTAAGGCAATTCGTATATTATAAGAATCTTTCATTGGTATTCGGTATGCCGAGGTTACGATTAAAACACTTATACTGAGGGTTGGAATTCCCTATCTGAACCGAATACCCATGATAGATTATTTTTCTTGCATATCAGAGACATGTGCGTTGACGCCGCCAGCTACTAACGTTTTGCATTTTTTTCTGCATGCCGGATGTTGGTGAGCACGTGACTTTTATCTTTACCCACTAAGATAATACTTTCCATCCCACATGTAAAACGTGGATAGCCTTTTCTTGCATACCGGAAAAGAATATCCGTCATTTTACCGGGGCTAGATATTTCCATCTCACCCTAGGGTCGAGATAAAATTCACGCGAGCCAACATCCGGTATGCCGGGAAACATGCAAGACCGTTAGTAGCTGGCGGCGTCAACGTACAACATGTCTCTGATATGCAAGGAAAATCATCTATCATGGGTATTCTGTTCAGATAGTGAATTCCAACCCTCGGTATAAGTGTTTTAAGCAGAGCCTCGGTTCCGATAAAAACACGTATACCTCGTGTTGGAATTCCCTATCTTCGCCGGATACCCATGAAAGATTCGGTATGCAAGAAATAGTTTTACTACCCGCGGGTAATCCTCTCTCTGGGTCGGCCCTTAACAACCTATGATGTGTTGGTGAGCAGTTAATCAGCATTTGAGTTATATAGATCCGCATGTACCGTTAACTGTATCTTAAAATCCGTGTTCTTTCTTCCAGAATCGAATTCATTTCTAGAGAGATTTTACAAGCTTGAGCAACACTTCTACTACGACGGTGATTGTGAATCTGCCAGGGAGGAAATTCAGGCGAAGTTTCTCGTTGCTTTGGAAACGGAACTTGGAGATATTTGCAGCCAATATTCTCAGTGTACCATTGGTGGCGTTGAGGTATGACATTTAACGAGATGTTATTAAAAACAATGTAATTGGTAGATGACACTGATTGGTTATTACACATTTGGAAACATAATTCTTCATCTCATCTCCCTCTGAGGTTACTGTCCGTAGATATGTTATGATATACAACACCATTTCATTCCTTTACACATTTGACAAACAGTTTGACCCGAGTTGTTTTTTCACATTAAAGATGAATGGCCACCCTTTTTGTAGTATTATCAATTTAACACATTTAACCCTTAAACATCATATGAACATTTCTTGATAGTCCCGGAGAAAAACATATATTTAAATCCGCTACTAAGTTGTATGCAAAAATAAGTATTATTTGCATGACGTAGATACTACTTTTATCACTGCGTGACTGCACGGGGAAATGAGGTAAATCTGAATTGTATAGCTGCACAACTATAGCCAGATAATTAATAAATATATTTACCTGTGGATTAATTTACCTGTTCAAAGTTTTCTACGTCATCAAATAAAGTCGTATTATCACTTTTCACATATATTGCAATTTATGAATGTAAATATCAATTGTTGTGTATTTATTTCGAATTAAATAAACATAAACATGTTCATGTAACAAAACATGGCCGGAGAACTTTAAATGATAAATAGAAACGAGATTTTATTTTCGAGAATCAGTTAAATAGCATGCTTTTCAGGCTCATAGCCAATGCATTACAGTTGGTAAAACGGACACAATTTGTAAATGATGTAAAAAATATCCTTATACAACGTTTTAATAGCTTTATACATGAGGATTTAACCATATTTTCCATATTGAGGCGTTGAACAATTAATACGAATGTTTTTTAATGCTTTTGAAAGTCAACTCTTGTAACCAGCCCAGACGAAACATTACGCAATGGAATATTTTGCACATGTTAGGCTGATTGGCTAGAAACTGAATTTAAATAAAATGATAGTTTTAATTGAAGATAACAAACAAAACACATCTAAGGGACACAAATCTTGATTCGTAAAACAAAATTTGAATATATTTGAGTAGTTCATACATATCTGATAACGTTTTATGTATTTCAAGGCCAGTTGATTTTGGTTGTTACAAGTTTATTGTTGAAGATGGCTTATCAAACCGTTACATTGATGTATGTCCCTTTAAGATAAATTAACTATTGTGTATTATTTCCAGTATAGCATACCATCGTTGTATCTTATGTAAATTATACAAGGGAGTACCGCAGCCCAGAACTGAGATACTCACGGGATGTGGGAGTGTAAGTGTGGAAGGTAGATTGCGGGGTGTAGGTGTGGGAGGGGAATTTTTTTGAATAAAGGACAGCGTTTTGGCACAATCTGGTACACTTTAAGACTGGAAGAACGCATATAAATTGTGAAAACAGAGTGAGATAAACAATAAATCTAGTATCAAAACAATCGTATTTAATGCCTAAATTTGGAATACCGTTCATCACCCCCTACCCCACATACTTATTTCAACTTTTAAGACTTTTTATTTTTTTCATTTTCAAATTCGATGTTACTCACGTGAGTATTGGAGTATGCGGCGGTACGCCGCTGACATATTATAAGGGTGGCGGCTAAAAGTAGTATGTATACCGGTATATAGAGAATATCATGTTAGTGTCTGATCTCATCCAGTTTATCAGTTGAGGCTGAGAAAAAAAAGAAGCCCGAGGCTGTGCCGAGGGTTTCATTTTGTTCGTGCCGAACCAGATAAACTGGATGTGATCAAGCACTAACATGATATTCTATTTATCATGTTGATCGTTTAAAATAATTTAATTTACCTTTTTTCGCATTTCTTTCTGTTCAAAAATATACCCAGACGTCATAAACTATACCCTGACGTCATCAAAAGAGGTGCTGACGTCATCAAAAGAAGTGCACCTGACGGGATAGGAACGTATGCCGAGATAAGGTTTCATCTCAGGCACCCTGTTTCTCAGCAGAATTATACAGATCGACATAAATTATAATTGAACTGCAACAGCGTTAAGTTGTATAGTGATGTTGTCATACGTTTTGTAAAAATGAATATCATGAATAGCCTGATGAGCTATTTGTTCAACGTGTTCATCATTTGCAATATGGTCCAATATATACCACACAACGTCTACTAGCCATAACATTGTTTTAATTGATTTAGAGACCTATTAAATAACTAAGATGATGTTTTAACTGCAGGTAACTTGTGGTGATACTGACAACAGAAGAAAGAGATCTGATACTTCAAACCTTATTATAAAAGCCGATCTTAAAAAAGTCAACAACGGCTCGGTTGTAGAAATGTTTAACGAGAGAAATACACTTATAGAGTCAATGCAAGCCAATGTTGGTGTATTTGCTCTCGTAACAGAAAGTGGATCTGCCGTATTATTAAGTACTGACCTATCTCAACCGACATTCACATGTCCAGATGGATTTTACGCTGATACAACAAACTCATTCAAATGCGGTAGGTGGGTTACGTTTGACGAAAGCAATTGTTTTAACGTATATATTTTTTCTGCGATTGTTATATCCAGTGTGTGAACTCAACCTGCGCCTTTGCTAATTCGTTTCTTTGCATCGTCTTTGCCCCTTCGTTCTTCGTCCCTTCGATTATTTGCGTCTTCGTTCCTTCGCTTCTTCTTGTCTACGCTCCTTACGCCCGCATGCGAATAAAATGAGAATTTGGACCCATCTAGACAGGAAAGTAGACATTAGAGGCATAGAATAATCCAAAATCGGGGGCGAAGACATCAACAATGTCATCTTTTGCACGACGTCGTTATTCCTATGATTCTAAAAATTCAAAACTCCATCTGTATAATAGTATTGCACTACACGATATGCCAATATAGGACACTGTGTACATTAACTCCATCTGTATAATAGTATTGCACTACACGATATGCCGATATAGGACACTGTGTACATTAACTCCATCTGAATAATAGTATTGCACTACACGATATGCCAATATAGGACACTGTGTACATTAACTCCATCTGTGTAATAGTATTGCACTACACGATATGCCAATATAGGACAATGTGTACATTGACCCTTAACCCGCTAAGCACGACTATAATAGCCTTTGCGTCCATTGTAAACCCAGATCAGCCGCCGAATAACTCTGACGCAGATAAGGGTTTACAATGGCAGGCTGCTGATCAGTCATTTCTCCCCCAAAACTGCCCTTTGTCACATAATTGGAATGATCTTAATTCAAAGAAAGAACACACCATTATATTTATGCAGCGGGTTCAGGGTTAAAAGCATAAACCGATTTTTTTATCATTTATTTATTCTGATTGGCGTACACGTAATACTAGTACCGCATTGCTGGAGTACACTTTGTTTTAATATCCATGCAGTTGAATGCATGTCTGGGTCATACCAGGAAGAAACCCAGAAAGCATGTTCAAAGTGTCCTCGTGGTCAATATCAACCAGATGGTGGTCAGAAAAGCTGTATAAAGTGTCCCGATAAAACCACAACAGAACGTGAAGGAGCTGTTCATTGGACGGAATGTAAGGGTATGTATATTTAACATATATGTTATGAATCTAGTGATGCGTGAAATAATATGTTTATTATAGATAATGGAACAGTGTTATAGAGATTTAAGTAAACTGTCATCTTGTAACTGAACACAATTGTTTCGCTTGTCATTGCAAGTTTATGTTTTTTCCGGAAGAGTACTATTGTCAGCATCTATGTTTTTATCTTCCTATGATGACAATTTAGTTTCCTTAAAACAGGAAACGAAGTATTATGACCGTTACAATACCAACTTGTATTTTTTTTTTAATTTAGAGGCCTGCTCAGCGGGCTTTGCCTCTGCAACTGGAACGGTACCATGCTCACCATGTGAATCTGGAACATTTACCGGCGACTATGGAGCAATATCGTGTCAGCCTTGTCCGGGCTCGACAACAACACGACCACCAAGTCTCAGTGGAGGTGCACTATCTCAACAGGAGTGCTATGGTTACTGTTTATTATTATTATTATTATTATTATTATTATTATTATTATTATTATTATTACAACGAAGCACATTTAAAGTAAATATTAAAAGAGGCATACATTTTCTTTGTTAAACGGAACAGTATTCATTGTCAGCTAATATTTATATTATAATGAAGGGATTATTACACACTTTTGCAGAAAATACTCTTTAATTATCGGTAGATGGCGTGCAATGTGCTGTAAGCATGCACCTTTTTTGTTGTTGTTTTTCTGTGTTTTTTAAATTATCAAAAACATGGAGGTTTTTTTGCTTTAATTATAACGGGGCTTTTACTAAAAATTGAAATTAGACGATGCAAATTCAACAACATTTTAATAACTATTGGATGTATCATAACTATATATCGGTAATCATAGTTTAATTTAGTGCTCTAAGAGAAATACCTTACCATTTTATTATTTATAATGACAGATTTCGATGTTGAGTACCCTGTTCTCGAAGAAGCATATCAACATGCACGAGTCCTTGCAAATACCGAGAATGGCATCAGAGACTTGTTCGTTAGTTTCTGGGTCAAATGTAGGGCTCGTGCAACTGCTAGTACTGTGATGTCTATACAGAACGAGGAGAACACGGAACTAATGTCTGTATCAAATGATCAGGAACTCGTGGTCGCTGTGGGGAGGTAGGTGTATACTGCTAGTACTGTGATGTTTATACAGGACGAGGAGAACAAGGAACTAATGTCATTATCAAATGGTCAGGAACTCGTGGTCACGAGGAGGTAGGTGTATACTGCTAGTACTGTGATGGTTATACAGAACGAGGAGAACACGGAACTAATGTCTGTATCAAATGATTAGGAACTCGTGGTCGCTGTAGGGAGGTAGGTGTATACTGCCGGTACTGTGATGTTTATACAGGACGAGGAGAACACGGAACTAATGTCAGTATCAAATGGTCAGGAACTCGTGGTCACGAGGAGGTAGGTGTATACTGCTAGTATTGTGATGGTTATACCGAACGAGGAGAACACGCAACTAATGTCTGTATCAAATGGTCAGGAACTCGTGGTCACAGCGGGGAGGTAAGTGTATACTGCTAGTACTGTGATGGTTATACAGAACGAGGAGAACACGCAATTAATGTCTGTATCAAATGATCAGGAACTCGTGGTCACTGTGGGGTGGTAGGTGAATACTGCTAGTACTGTGATGTTTATACAGGACGAGGAGAACACGGAACTAATGTCTGTATCAAATAGTCACGAACTCGTGGTCACTGTGGGGAGGTAGGTGTATACTGCTAGTACTGTGATTTTTATACAGGACGAGGAGAACACGCACCTAATGTCTGTATCAAATGGTCAGGAACTCGTGGTCACTGTGGGGTGGTAGGTGTATACTGCTAGTACTGTGATGTTTATACAGGACAAGGAGAACACGGAACTAATGTCTGTATCAAATGGTCCGGAACTCGTGGTCACTGTGGGGAGGTAGGTGTATGCTGCTAGTACTGTGATGGTTATACAGGACGAGGAGAACACGGAACTAATGTCTGTATCAAATAGTCAGGAACTCGTGGTCACTGTGGGGAGGTACCTGTATACTGCTAGTACTGTGATGTTTATACAGGACGAGGTGAACACGGAACTAATGTCTGTATCAAATGGTCAGGAACTCGTGGTCAATGTGGGGAGGTAGGCGTATACTGCTAGTACTGTGATGTTTATACAGGACGAGGAGAACACGGAACTTATGTCTGTATCAAATGATCAGGAACTCGTGGTCACTGTGGGGAGGTAGGTGTATACTGCCGGTACTGTGATGTTTATACAGGACGAGGAGAACACGGAACTAATGTCTGTATCAAATGGTCAGGAACTCGTGGTCAATGTGGGGAGGTAGGTGTATACTACTAGTACTGTGATGGTTATACAGGACGAGGAGAACACGGAACTAATGTCTGTAGCAAATGATCAGGAACTCGTGGTCACTGTGGGTAGGTAGGTGTATACTGCAAATACTGTGATGTTTATACAGGACGAAGAGGACACGGAACTAATGTCTGTATAAAATGGTCAGGAACTCGTGGTCGCTGTGGGGAGGTAGGTGTATACTGCTAGTACTGTGATGTGTATACAGGACTAGGAGAACACGGACCTAATGTCTGTATGAAATGGTCAGGAACTCGTGGTCACTGTGGGGAGGTAGGTGTATACTGCTAGTACTGTGATGGTTATACAGGACGAGGAGAACACGGAACTAATGTCTGTATCAAATGACCAGGAACTCGTGGTCACTGTGGGGAGGTAGGTGTATACTGCTAGTACTGTGATGTTTATACAGGACGAGGGGAACACGGAACTAATGTCTGTATCAAATGGTCAGGAACTCGTGGTCACGAAGATGTAGGTGTATACTGCTAGTACTGTGATGTTTATACAGGACGAGGAGAACACGGAACTAATGTCTGTATCCAATGATCAGGAACTCGTGGTCACTGTGGGGAGGTAGGTGTATACTGCTAGTACTGTGATGGTTATACAGGACGAGGAGAACACGGAACTAATGTCTGTATGAAATGGTCAGGAACTCGTGGTCACTGTGGGGAGGTAGGTGTATACTGCTAGTACTGATATGTTTATACATGACGAGGAGAACACGGAACTAATGTCTGTATCAAATGGTCAGGAACTCGTGGTCACTGTGGGGAGGTAAGTTTTATATTGTTTCTTTTAGACACCCGTGTGCCAGCTGAGAATGTTATTAATCAAACAATACTTTCATCAGCAGTAACAGCATTTTTCTTTAGAAAATTGATTTTACCGAAAGACATAAAGACAAATAGAAAATTGTTGTAACCAGTGTCGTAACTTCAGTTTGCAAGTTGAATAGATTTATTTCAAATTCAGTTACTACACAGCTAAACAAACGTCTTGCTCAGTGCACCATATAATGTAGTTCAAACCCTCGGCAGCCATTTTGCCTCTAACCGTTTCAAGGCGGTACCCGTGTTGTCGTCCCTTTGATGTTTGTGGTGTCATTCTGTTGATTAAAACAATCATACGTGTTTTGGTGGACTGTCTTCTTTAAATGCTACAATCTCTGTTCGTCTGGTAGGTCGGTACAAGACGCTTTTATCAAAAGATGCGAGGTGCTGTCACTTTACTGAAATGTAACTACTGGTTAAGGTTGCGTGTGTAAGATTTTCGCCAGGCCAAACATCCATTTTCTAAAATTGAAGTTACGAGGTTTTGGTCGCCGAACGTGGTAATATCTCATTGTTTCAAGAAAGGCATTACATTTAAATATAACGTGATGGTACTGGTTGCCTTTGTGAAATAGTTCATAAAGTTTCAAGAAGTGACAATTTAATATATTGACGGTACTGTATGTTGACAATATAATAATACTTTCATGAAATCTTATAAGACTCATGAGCCTATGATAAGGTATATGATAG
Organism: Cyrtodaria siliqua; assembly: GCA_037043455.1. Taxonomy (NCBI): domain Eukaryota; kingdom Metazoa; phylum Mollusca; class Bivalvia; order Adapedonta; family Hiatellidae; genus Cyrtodaria; species Cyrtodaria siliqua. Next base: position 226,670 of record JAWPHD010001401.1, on the reverse strand, counting down.
GATGCTCTCGACCCGTCCTAGACATATTGACGAGGATATTATTCATTCTTTCTTCTATGTTTGTTCCTGTGTTTGAGTGAAATGTGCGGTAAAGTATATGATAGGATGCTCTCGACCCGTCCTAGACATATTGACGAGGATATTGTTCATTCTTTCTTCTATGTTTGTTCCAGTGTTTGAGTGAAATGTGCGGTAAAATTGCGACTGATACTACAACAACTGTGATAGTATATTATCTGCAAAAAACATAAAAACAATTGGTATGATAATAGCAAAAGTAGGTATAAAAGTCAAACAGGAAATGTAGCATTCACAAAATACAGTCAGCTAAAACACGCCTACAAAACAAACGGCAGTTATAAGGAAAACCACAGACCTAATAACAAATAGATTGGACACTATTAAAATTGTGTAAATTGCAAGTGGCACAGTTCGACAATTTCACAAAATATTTCCCAACTTTAAACGCACATATCATGAAGAGTTTTATAGATACAAGTTTCATTCAAGCCAAATACCATCACAAATTTAATTATCTTCCTAATGATAGTATTTTGTTTTGTCTTACATTGAGAGCAAAAAAGAAGTTTGATTGAAACTTTGACTATTTCAAAACACTGATTTTTAAGAGAAAAGCGAAAAATGATGATATTTTAAATCTTATACATTTTTTTATACAATTTCTTATTTTGAAAATAAACATAAATTATTATAATACGATTTTGCTATTCACTATGAATCTTTTGGATGTATTCCCATCAAAATCAGTGAATAATTGAGAGAGAAGATAGAAGGAAAAGTTAAGGTGCCACGTAGTATTTTGGTTACTTCATTGGTTAAGATAGGACGTTTCTTATCTGTTTATTAATATGTCTGTGGGAAAACACAACTGATGCGACACCTCCTAAATAATAAGGCAATATAAAGTATAACACATATATGATCATGTATATATAAATATATAACAAAAAAAGCCTGGAAGGTCACAAAGCAAGTACTCAGTGTCGTTTCACCAAAGCAGAGTGTATTGATTGAATGGTGTTTAACTTCATTTTAGCACATGCTACACCGTATATGACGATCCATTTATTTTAAGGTAGAGGCAGAGCATCAGATTCTTCCTGGGTAGAGCCAGTACTGCATACCTCCCGCCATCCATAAGAATCGACACTTTCTCACTTGACAAGTCGAGTTCAGCAGAATGTATTGAGTTACTTTCGTTGAAAGAGAAAGGGAAACTCTTAGCACATTCATATCGGTATATTAATCATTTCAGCTGTTCGCACCACAGTGGTGTTTCCCTCAATGGATCATCAAAATGGCACCACGTGTTTATTAAAGTCACCAATCAGAGGACAGATGTATATATGGACGGTGATCACGTGTACACTAACACTGTCTGTGTACATACGGGGATGCTGGTACCAGTAGAAGAACGTATATATGTTGCAGCAGGAGGTACTTGTCTTTTAGTTGGAATCAGTCGAGCCATTTGTGGTAGATTTATTTTAAAATACAAAACCTTCTTTTAACATATATATGTTTTATATTGATGTTTTAGGTTGCATAGTTAATTTTTCTACAGTTATAACATAGTTTGTTTACGTTAAAGTAATGATTTTTATGTCCAACATGTTACTCTTTTTTACCTAAACTTAAAACATGTGTGCTGCTGTTCTTAAACTGTGTTAACATATCATAGTCATACGGAACATTGCAATATGCGGTATTATCATAGTCAAACGGACCTTTGTTATATACTACTGTTTTATCATGGTCAGATAAGACGAACCTTGCAATACACCCCCGTCTTAGCCTGACATTATTAGTTATTAGGATTCTTGACAGGGGACATGGGCTCCCATTCCCTGCCTGGAAATTATATTCACCCGAGCCGTTAGGCGAGGGGGAATATATTTTCCAGTCAGGGAATGTGAGCCCATTTCCCTGTCGAGAATACTAATAACGAATTTGTCATACTTCAAAGTTGTTACTATTTATTTAAGGGAAAAAAAACAGCCAAAAACACGTTTTCATTTTTATTGCGCCAATTTCCCCGTAACGTGCTTTTAACTAGACGTTGTGTATTTTCGTGACGTCATTTCTCTAACGTCGTTATATTTGGCGGTTTTTTTTTCATAAAATAAAAGTATTTTATCACTATGTTAATGTTTTTTTATCTGTAAAATTGCAAAAAAAGATATCCTTACGATTATTTCAGACCTCTACACACAATGGAAAGCGCAGAAAAGTAATAGAAAGGAAACAATCGGCGGTTTCCAAAACGAATCGGCAACGTTATTGTCGCCATTTTGTTTTTGTGTATTGCAGGTATGGGGTACCTACGGGGAAATGTTCCTATGTTCACGGCTCATGTCTACGGCTCATTGAACAATAAAATCTCGAGAATTTTCTTTGCAGTATGACAAATCATCATAGTCAAACGGTTTGCAATAACCGATGTCATTTTATAGTGTGTTTTTTATGCGTGTATATTGGTCTAACAGATCAACAAATAAAATACCACCTAGCAAACATATTTTTGTTAATCATTTTATTTCTTGTGTTGCAGGTGACGGGTTTCTTGGATACATTTCGCAACTGAATATCTGGAGCGACTTCAACACCGACACAGTTAAACAGTTTGCTACCACGTGTTTCAGTGATGTTTCCGGTGACATAGTTTCGTGGAAATCGTTCGAAGATTCTCAAGGAACTTTTGTAATCATTCGCAGTAAATGCGACGGTACGACAATTAGGTTTCATATTTCTATGATGAACAGATATAAAGAAATGTTTTATACCAGCATTTGTAACAGTGGCTGTTTTTCATTAACCGATATATGATCTTTAACAGGATACTTCTTACTTACGTTTCTGTAATATATATTATACACATTCACCATTTGTCTTACAATGTTAAAGCTTTATTGTTCTAAATAAGAAAATTGGCTTCTTTTTTCTAAAAAAATAATTTTAAAGTTTCTTAAATGGGTAAAGTTGCTGATTTGTCAAAATGTCTTATCCTCTTTTGTGCTGTTTTAATGTACGTGCCTACTTCAGACATGAATATTGTTTTGTTATTAATCGTGTTTATTCAGTATTTATTAAGAAATGTGCATATGTCTATACGCTTTAATATCCGTGAGATTTAGGATCCGTGACTGCGACTACTGCTGCTGCTGCTGTTGCTATTGTTGCTGCTGTTGCTACTCTACTACTAATGCTGCTGCTGCTATTGCTGCTACTACTACTACTACTACTACAGCTTATAATTACAATAACAATAAAATAATTATAACAATAACTAATAATGGTAAAAGTACATCTGTTAAAGAAAAAGTGTTTTATTGCAGACCACGACAACTGCATGAGTGAACCCTGCCACAACAATGGAGTCTGCACGGATGGATTAAACTCATTCAGTTGTGTCTGTCTGAATGGATATACAGGAGACATGTGTGAAACAAATATCGACGACTGTATCGACAACTCATGCATACATGGCGCCACGTGCATAGACGGGGTTAACGGGTACACGTGTCTTTGTCAAGACGACTTTAAAGGAACTTTTTGTGAAATAAAACTAGGTAAATATTTTAGTTATGTAAAATGTTGACGATTATTAACATTGTATTATTACACACCAGTCTATTAATTAACACACAGCAAATTCCCTATCTGAAGCAGTAAAAATTAGCAAAAAATATCATGTGAGACCGCTAACATTTCTTTTTAACCCTATCACAAATAGTCATTGATTAGCAAAAAATAAAATCAGTATTTCATCTTTTGCTTTCAAAATAAGAAGTTTTATATAGAGTGTTAAGCGAGACAACTCCTGTCACACCTAAAATTGAGAAATAATGTCACAGTTCCCTATCTATTTAGTTTTATGTATGTATGTATATATATATAACGTTCAGCGTGAGGATATGTTTAAATTGCAATAACTAGATATTGGTGTCCACATGTTTTATTAAAAGTTCCATGTAATATTCTGTGGAATTTTTAATCCTCTTTATCCTTTTATATGCAACTTTAATCATGAGTGATCAGTTGAATTGTGTTTTCTTTCTTCTTGTGTCTTAGCTTGTATTTTTTATACTTATTAGTCGATGGGAGCTGGGCACAATGGGAACAGTGGGGTTTATGTTCAGTCACTTGTGACGATGGTATTCAAATGAGGTCACGTGTGTGTACTGATCCAAGTCCAGATAATGGCGGAAAATATTGTGAAGGCGAGGATACGGAACAGCAGACGTGTTCAATGCCTGAAAAATGCCACAATGGTAATTTTTCTTTCTTTATAATGTCAAGCGAGTGAACTTGAGTTATATTTTACATTTGAATGAAGATTTGAGTATTAAAAATGTTTTTTAATGTACTTCAGTCAAATGAGTGCCTGTGATTTTTACACGAAACACTGAGTGACGTAATTACTTTCTTGAAAGAGAAAGAATCCACTGAAGATCAGGGAATTAAAAGCCTCAGTATAACTGTTGTTGTCGGCAACCCTCGGTTTTGATAAAAAATAAAATAGTTATCTCTCCTGTTGGAGTTCCCGATTTTTGCTGGATGCCTATGGATGATGATTTTTATACTATATCATACGAGTTTTCTTGCAGAATGCGCCACCGATCCATCTGTTCTAGAGAATGGCGTCATTAATTGCACATGGACAGACGACACTAACACAACCCGAGTATGTTATCCACAATGCAATGCCGGATATGACTTTGATGATGACCTGTACTTGAACGAGATCGTATGTGGGCGTGAAACGGGCAACACATGGAACATTCGAAACGAGGATAATCCGGATGCACAGCTTCCCATGTGTACTAGTAAGTATAGTTGGAGAGAATTTTGAACTAACCACTTACTAGCAACCTTAGGATACGAACAACAACAACGCTGCCTCGCTAAAGACTAGCAGTTTCTACCCAGAGTTGTCGTTCTTTGCATATACATACACCTCTGTCAACGTCTCATCAAATACCTAGAATCTTGCAAACGATGAAAAACGATGGAAATGCAAAATTTCTTGATTGCACCAGGGACTCATATACAGATATAATGTAATATAGACGGATCCTGATTGCACTAATATTTTTCTGAATTAACTTTCTATGAAATGCTTAAATTACAAAAGAATAATTATTTTTTTCGGCTTTAATGTTTTAAACATACAGTAAAATATGCTCAGAATTATATTGCGGTAGAATAAAGGTTTGTACTTTGGCATATCACTCCGCCATTAAAACATTCAAAATACGCACCACCAAATCGTTCACATAAGGTTACAAACAAGCAGTTTGCCTACCAGCACTTTCCAGTATCACATAGCTGTTAACAACCTACCTTAAATTAAATTACTAACTTAAAATATGTATCAAAATATAGAAAATATGTCGTGTTTCTTTCTACTGTTTACGTGTCAATTAGCAGCCGATAGTTGGTGTTGTCACGGTTATTTTAGCTATGGTCATGTGACAGATTATCATGTGATCGCAGGCTACGTTCTTAAACGTTGACATAGGTCAATATAATGGCCTATCGGAGAGATTGAAAGACCTGGGCCCCGTTTTATTAAATAACTTACGACCATTTTGATCGTAAATCAATTTCTTAAATGCTTCACCATAAATTACACTTTTCAAATAAACGTGATTTCATTTCATTTTCTTAAACATGTGATATTTATGCACTACGTTTACACATAACTGTCTGCTTTAAATGCTTAGATAAACAAAGTGAACGATTTTAAAAGTTAAGACTTATCGTAAGACGTTTAATAAAACAGGGCCCAGGCGTCTAAGAATACACCGCCACCTAGCCAACCTAAATTGTTTTCAGAAGACTGGCGATACTAAGGCTCTTACAAATCGTATATCTGACGCGTTGATTAGTGAGAGCCTTAGGATTCACATTGCGTGATTCTAACATCAAGCACCATTTCAAGCAAATACCATAGACGCCGGATTCAGTTAATTTATATTGTATTATTTTTTTTATAGAGAATTTCATTCACATTAGCGAATTTTATATATAAACATTATTAGTTATTAGGATTCTTGACAGGGGACATGGCCTCACATTCCCTGCCTGGAAATTATATAATTATATTCACCCGAGCCGTTATGCGAAGGGGAATATACTTTCCAGGCAGGGAATGTGAGCCCATGTTCCCTGTCGAGAATCCTAATAACGATTCATTTTTAGTCCGACAATTTCCCCGTAACGTGCCTCTAACTAGACGTTGTTTATTTTCGTGACGTCATCGCTCTAACTTCGTTAAATTTGGCGGATTTTTTAAATAAAATAAACGTAATGTATCACTATGTTAATGTTTATTATCTATAAAATTGCGAAAAAAATACACTTAAGATTATTTCAGACTTTTACACACAGTGGAAAGCGTAGAAACGCGATAGGAAGGAAACAATCGGCGTTAACAAAACGAATCGGCAACGTTATCGTCGCCATTTTGTATTTGTGTATTCGAGTAATGGGGTACCTACGGGGAATTCGTCCTATGTTCACGTCGCGAGACGTAGACATGGGCTCATCTACGGCGTATTGACCAATGAAATACTAAGAATTTTCTTTGCAGTAGGACAAGTAGTGTCTCTTTGGTGGCCTACCCGTACCCTGGCGATATAGGGTAACCTCCAAAGAAGCATGCATAATAAGTAAAGGGTTGTCCTTTTATGAAACATGCGTTTTATATACAGGATACATGGGCCGAATTTTACCGGTCTAAGTCCATGTGAAATTGCACTACCATATGTTTTTTTTTAGAGATTGGAAAAGCTGATATAAACGTTCTCAACTACACAGCCGAGTACACGGATCTCACATCTGCTTTGTTCGCATCCCAAACTGGTGTCACAACAACAACCCTAACTGATATTGTTAGTTCTGCAACTACCAATATTGAATGCGTTAAAAACGGGAACTGTCCAGTAAAGGAAATTGCGATCAACAATTTAGAAGATCATGGACTAGATAGAGAAAAGAGGGAGATACAATTGATCGGATTCTCTATACAGATTTCCTGTAATCCACTGACAGGTAAAGCTATTGCTGTCCATTTAAGTTAGATGATATATAAAAACAATACTAACATACAACTACCATGTGTCAATCATTACATTTAATAATGGCTAATAGCAGTCAGTTCACGTCATTGTCTTTGATAAAGTCCCCAACAAATGTCAGAGATATAAACAGGCCCACTCGGACTTACGGTTTTAACAGTATATACGACCAAACAAAAATAACAAAAGTTATATATATATATGCACGAATCTGTAAAAACACAATCTTGTTTGCAAAATTACTGTGCTTTTCATGTTAAAAGCTTATATACAAATATCAACACAAAAAATACTGTCTAATAGAACCAAAGACATTAAAACAAAACTTTCTAAATGTAGCTGTCCTGTACTGGTTGTTTTGAAGAGTTATTTGGGAAGATAACTGACTGGTTTACCACCAATAAAAGCATGTTCAGTGTTGTTTTACATTAACTTATATGTATTTTTGATATTCATATGGCAGTACGTAAATGATATCATAATTATATCTTTATCAGGCATTAACGAGTGCTTTGATCTACTTACCGAAGTCAAGAACCTATTGGACACGTACGTGAATCGCCATTTGTTTACAGTACAGATTGATGACGTCATTTATGACGTAGACAATAACCGAACATATATAGATGGCATGACAGTGTGTGATGAGGGAAAGGTTCCAGTATATTATTACTGTGGTGAGTTTGTTTGTTTGTTTGTGTGGTGTTTAACGTCATTTTCAACACATGTAAGGTAAATATGACGGTCGTTTTTTTGTGGTGGAGGTAAGAATTGTCATATAACTTAATTTATAGAATCGTGAGAATAGTACAGATTCAAAAAGATATCTGAGTACCGCGACACCTCCCGTCCCAAAGGTTGAAACAGATCATATTCGCTTAATAATTTGCACTCGTCAATATTTAAAATTGACAAACACATTTTATAATAAAAACACACCAAATATAAAGTCATATATGTGCCGCTTAATACTACATCACGATTTCACTGGGAGAATCTTAAGCGCGAAACAACTGCTCTTAGTGTCAGCCTATATATTTAATTCGGTTTTTAATTCAGATTAAGGTTTCCGCTCATAAGTTGAACGCTCGCGGCGCCGGGATCAATACCAGTAAAGGAATACAATGTTTATAATCCGGCGTCTTTTAGCAAGTATTCCCGGGAACAAATGAGTACTATTTCGCCAATATATTTCTAGGTATGAGCTTATTTAAATGTATGCAATTTACTTGTAGTGCCCTGTGGTTCAGGTTCATACGCGTACACACAATACTGTAAGAGGTGTACCAGAGGTTACTACCAGGACGAGGTCGGAATGTCCTACTGCAAACAGTGCCCAGATGGTTGGACGACAAGCGGCCTTCAGTCCAGAAATATAGCTCAATGCGATAGTAAGTAATATGGTGCCGTCTATATGTGCTAAGTATAACAATGACTTATGAATTGAAATGGGGTTGGACGCACCACATTATAGTAGTTTATATTGGGACAGCATTCTCAGGATTGAAGATTCCAACAGATATGCCTTCGCAAGGAAGCAAGGAAGCAGGAAGCAAACATACGCGGTGAAAAAATCTGTGGCTCTAAATCGCAAGGTTTGAATATATACATGTCTCTCTCTATATATATAGTAACATTATCGTACATACTGTTGCTTTGTGTTTTACTTCATTTTCTGCACATTTTAGGCTATATATGACGGTCGATTTTTTATGGTAGAGGCAGATCACCCACTTTTGTTCTGGGTAGAACCCGTACTGTATACGTCCACCCATCTGTTACAATCGACACTTTCTCACTTACAAGTCGAGCTCCCTGTGGAGATTGTGCCCATCTGTAAGAATCGACACTTTCTCTCAAGTCGAGCTCCCAGTGGAGATTGTGCCCCGAGGCTTTCTCACTTACAAGTCGAGCTCCCTGTGGAGATTGTGCCCATCTGTAAGAATTGACACTTTCTCTCAAGTCGAGCTCCAAGTGGAGATTGTGCCCATCTGTCAGAATCGACATTTTTTCACTTACAAGTCGAGCTCCCAGTGGAGATTGTGCCCATCTGTCAGAATCGACACTTTCTCACTTACAAGTCGAGCTCCCAGTGGAGATTGTGCCCATCTGTCAGAATCGACACTTTCTCATTTACAAGTCGAGCTCCCAGTGGAGATTGTGCCCATCTGTCAGAATCGACACTTTCTCACTTACAAGTCGAGCTCCCAGTGGAGATTGTGCCCATCTGTCAGAATCGACACTTTCTCAATTACAAGTCGAGCTCCCAGTGGAGATTGTGCCCATCTGTCAGAATCGACACTTTCTCACAAGTCGAGCTCCCAGTGGAGATTGTGCCCATCTGTCAGAATCGACACTTTCTCACTTACAAGTCGAGCTCCCAGTGGAGATTGTGCCCATCTGTCAGAATCGACACTTTCTCACTTACAAGTCGAGCTCCCAGTGGAGATTGTGTGACTGTTCAATCTAAACAAAATCTCAAAACATTTGCCATCATCTATGTATCTCAACATTTTCCATCATCTATGTATCTCAACATTTGCCATCATCTATGTATCTCAACTGTTTCTATCTATGCATTGGTATTTTGTACAAATCTTCTTATCTGTCAATATAATGACGAATTCAACATAACTATAGACATACACATGCTTTTTTTCTATTTCAGTAAACGTTACGAATTCGAAAGAGCGGTGTAAGTATGCACATGTGGTTAGTTATATAATGTGCCTGTAGTCAGTAATGTACAGTACGTGTAGTCAGTAATGTACAGTATGTGTAATCACTTATATATAGTACATGTAGTCAGTTATATATAGTACATGTAGTCAGTTATATATAGTACGTGTAGTCAGTTATATATATATAGTACGTGTAGTCAGTTATATATAGTATGTGTAGTCAGTTTTATATAGTACATGTAGTCAGTTATATATAGCACCTGTAGTCAGTGGTATATAGTACATGTAGTCAGTGGTATATAGTACATGTAGTCAGTTATATACAGTACATGTAGTCAGTGGTATATAGTACATGTAGTCAGTTATATATAGTACATGTAGTCAGTGATATATAGTATATGTAGTCAGTTATATATGGTACATGTATTCAGTTATATATAGTACCTGTAGTCAGCGATATATAGTACATGTAGTCAGTTATATATAGTACATGTAGTCAGTTATATATATAGTGCATGTAATCAGTTATATATAGTACATGTAGTCAGTTATATATAGTACCTTCAGTCAGTTATATACAGTACATGTAGTCAGTTTTATATAGTACATGTAGTCAGTGATATATAGTACATGTAGTTAGTGGTATATAGTATATGTAATCTGTTAAATATAGTACATGTAGTCGGTGATATATATTATGTAGTCAGTTATATATAGTACCTTTAGTCAGTGATATATAGTACCTGAAGTCAATGATATACAGTACCTGTAGTCAGTTATAATATATATATAGCACTTGTAGTCAGTTATATATAGTACATGTAGTCAGTTATATATAATACCTGTAGTCAGTTAAATATAGTACATGTAGTCAGTGGTATATAGTACATGTAGTCAGTTATATATAGTATATGTAGTCAGTAATATATAGTACATGTAGTCAGTGGTATATAGTACCTGTAGTCAGTGGTATATAGTACCTGTAGTCAGTTATATATAGAACCTGTAGTCAGTTATATATAGTACATGTAGTCAGTGATATATAATACATGTAGTAAGTTATATATAGTACCTTTAGTCAGTGATATATAGCCAGTTATATATATTACCTTTAGTCAGTGATATATAGTACCTGAAGTCAATTATATATAGTACCTGTAGTCAGTTATATATAGTACATGTAGTCAGTGATATATATTACATGTAGTAAGTTATATATAATACCTTTAGTCAGTGATATATAGTACATGTAGTCAGTGATATACAATACCTGTAATCAATGATATACAGTACCTTTAGTCAGTTATATATATATAGTACCTGTAGTCGGTTATATATAATACCTGTAGTCAGTGATATATAGTACATGTAGTCAGTTGTATATAGTACCTGTAGTCTGTTATATATAGTACATGTAGTCAGTGATATATAATACATGTAGTCGTTTATATATAGTACCTTTAGTCAGGATATATAGTACCTGAGGTCAATGATATACAGTACCTGTAGTCAGTTATAATATATATATCACCTGTAGTCAGATATATATAGTACCTGTAGTCAGTTATATATAATACCTGTATTCAGTTATATATAGTACATGTAGTCAGTGGTATATAGTACCTGTAGTCAGTTATATATAGTACCTGTAGTCAGTTATATATAGTACATGTAGTCAGTGATATATAATACATGTAGTAAGTTATATATAGTACCTTTAGTCAGTGATATATAGTCAGTTATATATAGTACCTTTAGTCAGTGATATATAGTACCTGAAGTCAATTATATATAGTACCTGTAGTCAGTTATATATAGTAAATGTATTCAGTGATATATAATACATGTAGTAAGTTATATATAGTACCTTTAGTCAGTGATATATAGTACATGTAGTCAGTGATATACAATACCTGTAATCAATGATATACAGTACCTTTAGTCAGTTATATATATATAGTACCTGTAGTCAGTTATATATAATACCTGTAGTCAGTGATATATAGTACATGTAGTCAGTTGTATATAGTACCTGTAGTCTGTTATATATAGTACATGTAGTCAGTGATATATAATACATGTAGTCGTTTATATATAGTACCTTTAGTCAGGATATATAGTACCTGAGGTCAATGATATACAGTACCTGTAGTCAGTTATAATATATATATCACCTGTAGTCAGTTATATATAGTACCTGTAGTTAGATATATATAATACCTGTAGTCAGTTATATATAGTACATGTAGTCAGTGGTATACAGTACCTGTAGTCAGTGGTATATAGTACCTGTAGTCAATTATATGTAGTACCTGTAGTCAGTTATATATAGTACATGTAGTCAGTGATATATAATACATGTAGTCAGTTATATATAGTACCTTTAGTCAGTGATATATAGTACATGTAGTCAGTGATATACAGTACCTGAAGTCAATGATATACAGTACCTGTAGTCAGTTATAATATATATAGCACTTGTAGTCAGTTATATATAGTACATGTAGTCAGTTATATATAATACCTGTAGTCAGTTAAATATAGTACATGTAGTCAGTTATATATAGTACATGTAGTCAGTGATATACAATACCAGTAGTCGGTGATATATAGTACCTGTAGTCAGTGATATATATTACCTGTAGTCAGTTATATATAGTACCTGAAGTCAATGATATACAGTACCTGTAGTCGGTTATATATAGTACCTGTAGTCAGTGATATATAGTACCTGTAGTCAGTTCTATACAGTGCCTGTAGTCAGTGATATGCAGTACCTGTAGTCAGTTATATATAGTACATGTAGTCAGTGATATACAATACCAGTAGTCGGTGATATATAGTACATGTAGTCAGTGATATATATTACCTGTAGTCAGTTATATACAGTGCCTGTAGTCAGTGATATACAGTACCAGTAGTCGGTTGTATATAGTACCTGTAGTCAGTTATATATAGTACTTGAAGTCAATGATATACAGTACCTGTAGTCAGTTATATATATAGTACCTGTAGTCAGTTATATATAGTACCTGTATCCAGTTATATATAGTACATATAGTCAGTGGTATATATAGTACCTGTAGGCAGTTATATATAGTGCGTGCAGTCAGTTATATATAGTACCTGTAGGCAGTTATATATAGTACCTGTAGTCAGTTATATATAGTACATGTAGTCAGTGGTATATATAGTACCTGTAGGCAGTTATATATAGTACGTGCAGTCAGTTATATATAGTACCTGTAGGCAGTTATATATAGTACCTGTAGGCAGTTATATATAGTACCCGCAATCAGTTATATATAGTACCTGCAGTCATTGATATATTAGTACATGTAGTCAGTTATATGTAGTACCTGTAGTCAGTGTTATATAGTACCTGAAGTCAATGATATACAGTACCTGTAGTCAGTCATATATATAGTACCTGTAGTCAGTCAGTTATATGTTGTACTCATAGTCAGTTTTTGGATAACATGTGAAAAGATGTATCACCTTGAAAAGCCATTTGTTTCTGTGAAAGAATGTCTTAAACTTCACTTAATTTTGATTAATACGTTTTGTGTCCTCTACGCAGCACTTAGAGATCGCTACGTCCGTCGTCCGTCACACTTTAAACTGCAACCTAAGCTTCGCCATAACGTGAACAGTATTTGACCTGTGTACTTGGAACTTCACACACATCGTCATCTTACCTCAAGGAATGTCGTTAAACATGTTCAATAACTCCGACTTTCATTTTGGCAGCGTTATACCCCTTTTCATAAAACTATCTGCAACCTAACCAAGCTCATAACTAGCCAAAACTTAAAACATGTTTGATCTATCATGAAACTTTACACACATATTCATCTTAACCTACCGAGTCTTGTTACCAATAACTCTAAATTTCATTTTGGCAGAGTTATGCCACTTTTTTATTAAACTATTCAACCTGCAGCCAAACCAAGCTTATAACTGACTATAACTTGAAAAGGGTGTGACATATTTTCATACAACTTCCCACACATCTTCATTTTACCCAAAGACATGTCGTTACACATGGCCAATAACTCCAACTATCATTTTGGCAGAGTTATGCCATTTTTCATAAAACTTTAACCTGCAAACTAACATGTCTCATAACCTATGGTTGTACAGCGTTATACGGTTCTTTTTTATTAATTACTCAATGCCATTGACATGTCCAATAACTCTGACTTTCATTTTGGCAGAGTTAGGACCCTTTTCATAAAACTTTAACCTGCAAAGTAACCTACCTCATGACTTGGCAAAATATTGACCTATGATCATGAAACTGTATACAGCTTCCTTATCAATTATCCAATACAGATTTATGCCGCTTTTCATAAACTTCAACAATTAAAACATAGCTGCTCCTTCATGAAGGATTGCACCTCATTATTCAAACGTGTTCCGTGGAACACCCTTCTAGTTTGTTTAGAAATGGTACTCTTAACAATTGTAATACAGGCGTAACTTATTTACCAATTGCACATTTACCTCAAAATAAATAAACATGATGTAAAACAACATGAATATATAGCACTGGTAATATCGTTATAGCGTATTTTAGGGGGAAACACCGCTAAAAGTAAAAACTTCCTTAAAGGTAAAAAGGTTTCTAAAGGTAAACACGTCGACGTCGATTAAAATTAGAAAAAAGAGAGCTAACGTTAAAAACATGGTTTCGTTGATTAAAATAAAAACAAAAAGGTAACATGAAGAAACTAAGCTCACAAAACAAGAAAACGGCGCGTAGTAGTGTTCCATATAACGTAAATGTTGCTATATTATTACGTCTTTTTGCAGGTGTTAAATTGGAGAACTTCAGTCGAATAATCTTTCAAAGAGTAACTAACACCCCTTGTTTGTGGTTATGCATATACGTATAAATACTCAATACCGGTTAACCTTACATGTATTTGTCTTCGTATGCAGTGATACGTGCAGTCAAGTGATAGTGTATTTTTTACAGATGTATTACATTTTTGTTTATAGCCTTTATAGAGTTAAATGACCTTTATATATTAAGTGAGCGGTGACGTTTACCCCTAGCGCCGTGTTTATCTTTAGCGGTGTTGTTTAGCGTTAGTCTAGATCATATACGACGCTTGCTTGTTTTCTAGACAAACGTCGACAGCTGTTCTTCTAAAACAAAGTTTGACGCGGCAGCCATTTTACCGAGAGTCTGGTATCGGTTCTGATTGGCTGATACAGACGTACCACCTTCTATCCAAGATATACAGAACGTCAGAAAAAAAGAAAAAAGAAAAAAAAAAGAGGGAAACTTCGTCTTTATATCGACGAACTAAATGTTGACGGTCAAAAATACTATACTAAAAAAACACAATAATTACGGTGATGTGTTTCCGGTTTCAACTTGTTTCTGCACAAAGAGTCAGGACGTTTGTATTTACAATCAAGCGTCGGAGATGATCAAGACTAGTTTAGCGTTACTTCAGAGTCATGTGTAATTTTACAATTTAGGTAAGAAAGATATGAATATACGGTGTGATTTTTATTTCAGACATGACCTATATAACGATAGCAGTAGTGGGTGTTACATGCGTAGTTGTCCTTTTGGTGACCATCGTCAGCGTCTGTGTCTACAAACGGTATGTAACTATCACCAGAAACTCATTAGAAATAACATTGTAGATATAACATTGTATCAATGTATTTGTAAACCGTTTGTAAATGTAAATACACCGTCTTTAACGATTGAGGCAGAATCAATGTGCAACTGTTAAACTGCTAACTTGTCTTTCAATTTAATTATTATGGTACTACAATTTTAAAATTACAAATTACAACATTACACTCTTCTGTACATTTATTCAGGTTTTGCAGCCAACGTGTCGATCAAATGCCAAACTGTCAAACATCAGCTTCCGAAAATAGGTGAGTACAAAACACTGATGAAACCTTTAATATATACACATACTGTCATACGTACCTACTATTGTTTGGGGCGCTTGTTTCAGCAAAAAAATTGTTTGGACTTTTAAGACAAAACTCCACTAGGACCTAAATAAGATGTATATCATTGAAACAGACGTTTTTAGTGGTAAATAAAAATGCCTTACTTTTGAAAATCGGCTGAAAAATAAAGAAATCACATGCAAACATTGTTTTGATAGGGCATTTTCAATGCAAAATTCTGCTGCATCAAACATTTTTTATTTTTTAGATTTTTTATCCAAAAATGGTTCAAATGTGTTGGATACATATAAATTAAGACACTCTAAAAGTTGTATAGCAAAATATTAGGTCTAAGTGTTGTTATTTGAGATTTCTTAATTTTCTGCTGCCCCAGCAACAAGGAATTTAGATGGAAAAAGCCCCGCCAAAAAAGCATTTTGGCTGTAAAATAGTTATTTCTAAACATATTTTGAAAAGTAAGGTATTTTTAATTACCACAAAAAATTCCAGTTCTAATGATATACAACTTACGTACGTATTAATAAAATTGCTCATGTTATTGCCGAAACACATTTGGCTGAAACAAGCGCCCCGAGCAATAGTTACGATACACGCAGTTGCACGTAACTATTAACGCTTGTAGAATGGTCGCTGACATTTCCTTTGTATTTGAACATGTGTAGCGACCCATGTGTAGCATGGTCGCTGACATTTCCTTTGTATTTGCACATGTGTAGCATGGTCGCTGACATTTTCTTTGTATTTGCACATCTCGATGTTAAAATTTACTAACTCGATGAGACCATACTCTATGTATTGTAAAGAGAAGGTAATACATATCTTTCGAATACTAATATAACGCACGATAATTACTGATTAGCGTGAAGAATGAAAGAGTTATATGAGGTATGGCATTTACACTTTTGTCTATTTATTACTACAAGAAGGTAATACACATCTTTCGAATACTAATATAACGCACGATAATTACTGATTAGCGTAAATTATGAAATATTTATATGAGGTATAGCATTTAAACTTTTGTATGATTTCAGAAACGCCAAGTATAAAACACACACTTCCGGTATATTCGTCACTGACTTCAAGAATCGAGCGTTTCTAGAAGAAGTAGAAACGCTTGACCTACCATCGGGATTTAACACTTTGAACAATAAGAAACATCACCCTATATATGACAACTATGTTGGAAACTTCAAGTATTGACAAAGGCATATACTTATTCGCCGGCTGGGCCGGCTGAATATACATGTGCGTATGTTTGATAAATGCACTGGGAGGAGAAGCAACTAATGGGAACCATTTTATTTTGTGAATTACTATTCAAACTAAATACATGAAAGACACATTTAGCGAATTTGGTCGACACGTTTGGAACAATATACCGGTCGACATACGTTCTCTTTCCTACTATCCAGTCATTTAAATATAATTATAAAAAATGTTTGTTGCAAAATGCACATTGATATGAATGATATTAAAGGCATTTTTTTTTTTTGCTTGGATATATATATGTACATTATGTAAGACTAATGTACATTATGTAAGACTATTACGATTTCTTTTATATTCAAATAAAATTGAGTGCTTGTCGAAGATTGAATGTTAACTTTTATTGGTAGTATATTTGTTAAAAAACACTAAATGTTTGTTAATTTATATACAGAAGACCGCATTGAAAATATGATGTTTATTTCATGATAGTATGTCATAATGTGTTAACCTTCTTTAAATAAAGAATTTATTATTATTATTAAGTATTATTTTTAACAAATATCCTGATATGGTATTGACATTTTATTAACAAAAAAAATGTTTCTTTAAACTGTATGTGCGTGAATGTACTCTTTATATAGACGTTGTTTGTTTGCCAGTGTGTTTGTGTCGTGTGTATAATGTGCCAGTGTGTATATGTCGTGTGTATAGTGTGCCAGTGTGTTTGTGTCGTGTGTATAACGTGCCAGAGTGTATGTGTCGTGTGTATAATGTGCCAGTGTGTATGTGTCGCGTGTATAATGGGACAGTGTGTATGTGTCGCGTGTATAATGTGCCAGTGTGTATGTGTCGTGTGTATAATGGGACAGTGTGTATGTGTCGCGTGTATAATGTGCCAGTGTGTATGTGTCGCGTGTATACTGTGCCAGTGTGTATGTGTCGTGTGTATAATGTGCCAGTGTGTATTTGTCGTGTGTATAACAGTGTGTATGTGTCTTGTGTATAATGCGACAGTGTGTATGTGTCGCGTGTATAATGTGCCAGTGTGTATGTGTCGCGTGTATAATGTGCCAGTGTGTATGTGTCGCGTGTATACTGTGCCAGTGTGTATGTGTCGTGTGTATAATGTGCCAGTGTGTAAGTGTCGTGTGTATACTGTGCCAGTTTGTATGTGTCGTGTGTATACTGTGCCATGTGTATGTGTCGTGTGTATAATGTGCCAGTGTGTATGTGTCGTGTGTATAATGTGCCAGTGTGTATGTGTCGCGTGTATAATGTGCCAGTGTGTATGTGTCGTGTGTATAATGTGCCGGTGTGTATGTGTCGTGTGTATAATGTGCCGGTGTGTATGTGTCGTGTGTATAATGTGCCGGTGTGTATGTGTCGTGTGTATAATCTGCCAGTGTATATGTGTCGTGTGTATAATGTGCCAGTGTGTATGTGTCGTGTGTATAAATAATGATTACTCTGAAACAAGACGCGTTATTTCACTAATTTAACGGAGCGTGTATTTCCCGCATTTGATTGGCATTTGACTATATATATTTTTATGTAGACTATAAAACACATCATGATATTGAAACATACTTATATATAATTAATAGTACAATAAAGGCATATATGTTAGAAATATATAGGCGTAGAAGCCGAGGGACCGGTCGAGGGGGCCCGGCCCACCCCCACCCAATGTTCAGATCAGAGTGTGTGTAACTCTTTCATATAAATCTTTCATTATGTGTGTGTGTGTGTGTGTGTGTGTGTGTGTACGGGGGTGCGGGCAGAGTATGGAAGAAAAAAATGGTTAGCACTCAAAAAGTACTTTTTTCCCTATGTAATGTTTGCTTCAACCCCCCCCACCCCACCCCCTCCCCCACCCCACTCCCACCCACCCCCACAATAATTGAAACATACTTTTTCGATTGTCAAATATCTTTTTCAAAAGATTTGGCCTCACAAATAATTGAAACGTTCCTACGCACATGTATGTAAAGTTTCATCAATAAAATGGTACGAGGGCGCCGCGTATTAAACGAGTTACTATTCGGTATGAAATGAAATTTGTAAATTATGCAATATATACTACTCCAAAGTGGCAAACATTGTAATTGGCGGCGTAGCTCGGATGTGAAAGGTCCCGAGTTTAAATCTCGGATTTAGCCATTTCTGTACTTTGCTGTTGTTTTTAGCATTTGTTGTATGTTACGGAATCCTGTTAGGGCCATCGCGATCTCGCGTTTTCAATTTCGCGAGATTGCGAAATAAATTTTGCATTCTCGTCCTATTCTACATTGAAAAAAACGCGAGGTTTGCAATCCAAACTTCGCGCAAACCTCTCGATTTTATCACGTTTTCATTTGGACGAGATCGCGAGAATGCGAAATAAATCTCGCATTCTCGCCGTATTCTACAATGAAAAAAACGCGAGATTTGCAAATCAAGCTTCGTGCAAACCTCGCGCTTTTACATCGGCCGATAGTACCATGAAAAAAACGCCAGAATTACGCGAAGTTTGGGTTAGCAAACCTCGCGGTTTTTTCTCCGATGTACCAGAGGGCAAAAACAAGAAAACATATTTCTTATTCTCGAATCTAATAAGAATAAAACTGCGAGGTTTACACGAAGTTTGATTTGCAATCCTCGCGTTTTTTTCATTGTACAATATGCCGATATAAAATCGCGAGGTTTGCACGAAGTTTGATTGCAAATCTCGCGGTTTTTTCATTGTAGAATACGGCGAGAATGCGAGATTTATTTCGCATTCTCGCAATCTCGTCCAAATGAAAACGTGATAAAATCGCGAGGT
This sequence comes from Cyrtodaria siliqua, assembly GCA_037043455.1. Taxonomy (NCBI): domain Eukaryota; kingdom Metazoa; phylum Mollusca; class Bivalvia; order Adapedonta; family Hiatellidae; genus Cyrtodaria; species Cyrtodaria siliqua. Next base: position 206,922 of record JAWPHD010001401.1, on the reverse strand, counting down.
TTGGCTTGCAAACTTCGCGTTTTTTTCAAGGTAGAATAGGACGAGAATGCGAAATTTATTTCGCAATCTCGCAATCTCGCGAAATTGAAAACGCGAGATCGCGATGGCCCTAACAGGATTCCGTAGTATGTGCAATTTTCAGGAATATTCTGGGCTGAACCCTTTAATTCAAAATACAAAAAAACAATAACACAATCACACATCAACGTAACGAACGTAATGGCTTGAGTAGCTTTGTTTCCAGCATTTTCATGACATTTTAACAAAACTGGTATATCATTAGAATTCGATTATCTTTGCTAAAAGCACAACACCTTTTAAAAAAGAAATACATATTTGACAACCAGAACGCATTGTTTGATGGTGCTATCCCCATGTAAACTCAGAAGACAATGAAAGCGTATCATATTAGTCAAACTTCAGTTCACCTGAACATTGCAAGTTGGCTGCTTTTAAAAAGCATCCAATGACGGGTTATGTCTTATGTAGATGTCATAAGGTTATAAAAGAGAAGAATGGATAACTGCAAGGAAAAATAACTGAACATAATTGTTTTATTTAAGAAAAGTTACGGAATCCTGTTAGGGCCATCGCGATCTCGCGTTTTCAATTTCGCGAGATTGCGAGATTGCGAAATAAATTTCGCATTCTCGTCCTATTCTACATTGAAAAAAACGCGAGATTTGCAATCCAAACTTCGCGCAAACCTCTCGATTTTATCACGTTTTCATTTGGACGAGATCGCGAGAATGCGAAATAAATCTCGCATTCTCGCCGTATTCTACAATGAAAAAAACGCGAGATTTGCAAATCAAGCTTCGTGCAAACCTCGCGCTTTTACATCGGCCGATTGTACCATGAAAAAAACGCGAGAATTACGCGAAGTTTGGATTAGCAAACCTCGCGGTTTTTTCTCTGATGTACCAGAGGGCAAAAACAAGAAAACATATTTCTTATTCTCGAATCTAATAAGAATAAAATTGCGAGGTTTACACGAAGTTTGATTTGCAATCCTCGCGTTTTTTTCATTGTACAATATGCCGATATAAAATCGCGAGGTTTGCACGAAGTTTGATTGCAAATCTCGCGTTTTTTTTCAAGTAGAATACGGCGAGAATGCGAGATTTATTTCGCATTCTCGCAATCTCGTCCAAATGAAAACGTGATAAAATCGCGAGGTTTGGCTTGCAAACTTCGCGTTTTTTTCCAGGTAGAATAGGACGAGAATGCGAAATTTATTTCGCAATCTCGCAATCTCGCGAAATTGAAAACGCGAGATCGCGATGGCCCTAACAGGATTCCGTAAAAAGTGGTTAAATGTTTATTTAACAATGTTCATCATTTAACTTAACATTTAAAAGGAGAACAATCTCTAGTTTAGAATATGTGAATAATGAAACAATATTTTTTAGAACATATTAAAAATGAATGCATGTCTTGCATAAAGTTAATACTTTTAACAATGGTTAAAATGCTGATGAAAAGTTTGGGTTTTCCATGCATTGAATTTAATATGAAATAGCCCACCTTAAATCAGCATTTTAACCAATATTAACATTTTCTTAAATAAAACACATATGTTCATATTTATATTTTCCAGTTGTTTTCCCCTCCCAGTTGTCTCTTCGTCTTCCCCTTTGTAACGTTAAGGCCTCTACATAAGACCATGCATAGATCCGCTCTGTCAATCAAACATATATCTGACCATGCCAGTTGACCAATAAAAATCACATGAGGTATTAACTCCGTATGCTGTCCCACAAACAAACATTTTATACAATAGAACACATGGTAATGTTTGTGGCCAAAATTGAGCTTGGACAATGGTGGTTTATCGATTTGTACAGATCTATGTATTGGAGTCTTGTTAAAAGCAACCAACTTGTTAGAATACACACTGCAGTATATACTTGCTAGGTAAAGCTACATAGTATAGCTGTAATAAAATGACGAGATTGGAGTTTCTTACAGATCACGGTAGCGTTATCATTTGTCACATTCCTACAGGGAACTGATGCTTAGCATCAACATTTTCTTGAATTGTTAATTGTATACATTTACTTTCATTATGGAGAGACCTGTAACTAATGTTGTAATAACTTGTAGTTCAATCCATTTGCATATGTTTCTATGAAATGTGATGTTGAATTGATGTATTGTAATATATCTGCAATAAAATATTATTAAACTAACTTTCAAATAGTCACATTCATCATATAAAACTGAGTTAACTGTTCAATGGTAGTATAGAAGGGTTCGAGCCTCACCGATGCCAATGAGTTTCGTCGGTGTTTCTTTTAGCAAGACACTCCCCTTAGACTCTTCCGTAGGATGGCGACGTAAACCGTCTATCGGAATCCGAGCACGTTAACGAACTATTGGAGATATAATAGAAAAGTAACAGTAGACGCTGTTCCCGGATTCAGTTTTTAAAATATATAACAAGAAAAGTCATAGTATACAATATATACTATGACGACGAGCGGCAATAAGAAAGAAAATTGTAGAATATATTTGTTTTAATTCATTGCATTGGTATTACAGCATCATGTGTGGTTTGTTTGTGTAAAATTAATAGTGAGTTATATTTGGTGTAGCAACGACAGAGAACAAAATGGAAAATAAAGATGAAATGTTTTTATTTGAAACTAAACGTTCAATTTAAGTGCTTTGCTATAACAAAGAAAGCGCTATATCATTAAGCAAAGACTTGAGGAGTTAGACGGCGAACCGAAAAAAATCTTCGTTAAAACCGACAATTCGCTATAGCTGAGTTCCGGCTATATGTTTTCTTAAAAATCTGTCTTTTGGAGAGAAAAAAGTCTGTCGTATAAGGAAATAGCATACAAAATATTTTTTCTGAGAAAAATATTCAAGGGTCCAGAACTCACATCAACAAGAGGTCAATGACCTGGAAGCCCTATTGATAGGTTTTAGATAGCTAGATCAACATTCCTGTGAAGTTTCATGAACATCTCTCAAGTAGTTTCAGAGGAGTAGTCTCTAAACTATTTTACTGTATAACTCTATGTAAACAAAGATGGCAGCTGGCAGCCATGTTTAAGTCGAATCAAATGATTTTCGACAAGGATCAACAACATGTCCTGCTGATCATTTTAGAAAAAAGTCCCATATAAATTAATTTATATCACTTATAGTTTTCAAGAAGTAGTCACTACAAAGTTGTTTTTTAAAAACATATTTTTAGCCGTGGCGCCCATATTGAATTTCCAGCACAACCTGAAGTTTTACTAGGATCAACTAGATATCAAGTGCAACATTCCTATGAAGTTTTATGAAACTCCGTCAAGTAGTTTCAGAGGAGTAGTCGCTACACGCTTTTAATATATAACTTTATGTAAACAAAGATTGCCGCTGGCAGCCATGTTTAATGTTGAATCAAAATGACCAACATCATGTCATGCTAATCATTTTAGAAAAAGTCCCATATCAATATCACTTACAGTTTTCAAGAATTAGTCAAACGACCTTTTTTTTTAAAAAAATCTATCTTTAGTCGTGGAGGACATCTTGATGTTTTGGCCGACCTGAAATTTTGCTAAGATCAATCAAACGTCAGAAACAACATTTTTGTGAAGTTTGATGAAAATCCATCAAGTAGTTTCAGAGGAGTAGTCGCTACACGTTTTTACTATATAACTATATGTAAACAAAGATGGCCGCTGGCAGCCATGTTTAAGTCGAATCAAATGATTTTCGACTAGGACCAACATCATATCCTGCTGATCATTTTAGAAAAAATACCATATCAATATCACTTATAGTTTTTAAGAAGTAGTCGCTACAAACTTGTTTTTTAAAAATATATTTTTAGCTTTGGTGGCCATCATGGATTTCACATCAACATGAATTTTTACTAGAATCAACTACATCGTGGCCAACATTTCTGTAAAGTTTCATGAAAATCCATCAAGTAGTTTCTATTCAGAGGAGTAGTCGCTACAAAACAAAACAAAAAGGTTTACGAACGGACGACGGACACCGCACCACGGCATAAGCTCTGCTGATCTTTGATCAGTAGAGTTAAAAATCACTACACCAAAACCCAACTATGATATGGTATCTCCATATGATGCAGATGCTTCTCACAAAGTGTGTTAAAACCTCATCAGATGGTTATAGAGAAATAGCGCATTGCCACGGAAATTTAATATTTTTCAACTTCGTCTGAAAAGTTTGAACGTTACAGCTTTATTAAGGTTAATAAAATCAATATTTCGGTTCAGATAGGTAAATACATATATTGATAATCGGTTTATATGCTTGAAATGTAAATCCAATGAATACTCACATAGATATATTGATTTAAAACCAAGATGGTAGTTCCTCTTCCTCGGGGGATAAACAAAGAGGGACATTTCATCATTGTATTGGCGAACTAAATGTGGATGGTGAAAAATACTGTAATTTAAAAAAATTACAGACACATGTTTCCGGTTTAAATTTTTTCCTGCACAAAGTGTCGAGACGTTCGTATTTATAATCAAGCGTCAAAGATGATCAAGACTACACGAACGATATAGTGACTCCGCCCTTCGTTTGCAGGGATTTAGATAATTATAATAATCCTCCATTCGTGGCGTTTGACTCAGCTCGAAAAGCATGGACTCTTTTCATAAAAACTTAAAACTTATATACAGAAGTTATACTCATTTTTTCTATGTATAAAAACAGCCATAAATAAATAAAGGCCTTTTTATCCTTCTTTGCAGCCGCCTGTATAAGGCCCATCCAAATTTTAAAATCATGCAGTTTTCCCCATTTTTTAAACTTACCTCTGGGAATTTCATTCCCCATTTATGGATTTCTTCCCCAATTTAGGCCAAAAGGCCCCTCCCCAAAACTGGTAAAAAGGCCCTGATATGTTAATATAAAAGCATGTTGTCTATTGATGCCTTAGAGCTGTAGATAAGGATTTTACTAATACGTTTTTTTACCCTTCATTTTTTATTGGATATTGATGTAATGTTTTTAAACACACTGCCTTCCGATTTCAGGCCTGCCAAATCCCGGATAAAATCCGCTCCGGATCTCCGGATTTAAGTGTACAATCTTCGGATTTTCCATCAAAACAAAATGATTTTATCAGCTAGTTCATGCAATGGCCATGTTACTAGTCAGCGATGCAAAGGATGGTATGTACACGTGTCAAATCAATAGGGCCCATCGGTGTAATTCACTGGCTGAATATACAATTAACGCCTGAGGACATAAACTTTAGTTCCTTCAGTGACATAACAACATGTTAAATAGCATCACTATATCGATTGCTTCTTTAATTGGTCAACCTAGTAATTGAAAAAACAAGTGCTAGAAGCCAGCGACCCCTTTGCAAATTTGCAACTTTTGGCCCAAAATATCCCAGTTTTTCCAAATCTCTAATCCTTTAGAATTTTACCTATATCTCAGGACATCTTTAGATGAATGAAAACACTTTAAAACCTTCCATTTTGTTTAAGTGGAAGTGTCAATATTTTTGTAAATAATTATTCCAAAAATCAGCAAATTGTATGCTTTTTTTGCTGATTTCTCCCCAAAATGGCAAGTTGTATACATTTTGTTCATTTCAAATATTATTTTTATTTATATGAATATAATAGACAACTTTCAGAAGCTTCAGCTCCCTAATATTGCAATGATAATAATATTAAAAAATATTCCATTCTTAGGGATTTTTGGCAATTTTGTTCAAATTTGGATGTTTTTGCCCAAAAATAATGTGTTAAGCTACCGTTTCAGAAAAACTATCCTGGCTATTTATTTTTACTAAGATATATCTAAAATGTGGTAGGATTTAAAATTTGCCAGCAGAGTTGGTACCGAAAAGTTGAGTAGCCCATGGTCTAATTGTCTAGGGAATACCCTTTTACGAGATTATCTTATTAACACAAATAATGATTAGCGGAACCAATAAAACAAGCTTCCAAAAAAACTCTGCCCAATTGGTATTTGAACCCATGAACCAAGGTTTATTATGAGATAACAAAATGGCCATGAATCGCTCACCTGATGATCTTCGCAAACATGAATAAAAGGTCAAACAGGCCTATACTTTAATAGCAGAATTAGATCACGCAGTAGATGGCTTGTCTTGCTTATTGACATTGCAGCTGTTGTTTGTTTTAATGCGCATTTTTGGTTGATGTTCTGTGAAAGCTACATTTCTGGTTCGAATTTATACACAGTAAGTGTATATATGATTATAGGGTGTGATCTCAAAATTTTCCAAGTTGTGACCCGGAGGTTATGTTTACAGTGGAAACACCATGTCCGATAAGGTTGGATGATTGTGTATCCATCTGTTCATGTCCAGTAAGAATATATATGGTTATAGGATGTGAATCAGAACGGTTTCCAAGTTATGACCTAGTTGCTATTCTCCAAGGAGTGGGGACGGACGCAGGGGCCGATACTGGTTGGATGGTTGTATCAGTCTTTTCATGCAGAGTACGTGTATATACATTTTATGATTATAGAGTGGGGATATCAACGGTTTCCAAGTTATCCGATCGGTCAAAGTCCAACCAACCTATACAATAGACCGCATTCAATTAGTTGAGGGATATGCGGTCGCAATAGTTAGAGTTAGTGCTTTTGTCCAGATATGATTATTTTTTCTTTTGTTATTACCACATATAAACAACGTGTGGCCTTTAATTAGCCGATACAACCAAATTTCCGAATAAGATGTATGAATTTACGTGAGAATGGGATACTATCCTCGCGCAACATGGCAACTTTTGGTCAAACTTTTCTATGATCTTTGCAAATTCGCTTTCTTAACAATTGCAGATAGCTTCAGGCGAAGCCAATTTAATTTTTAGAACTTGTGATGAAAGTGTCTACTTTGTCAGTCTTAGAAGCTAAGCACCGCGATAATTTTACATACTAATGTCCGATTAAGAAGCACAACACATAGGGTTCGCTCTACACGTACTGAAGGATCACTGCCACCGTATTAGATGTAATGACAATCACATGTTAGTTTGTCCTTTTGTGTTTGTGATGTCGTTTGCATTAGTTTGTAATGTAATTACAGTATTATGTTTATTAATACTATGAGGTATATGGAAATGCCACTGATTCAGTCATTTAATTAACAGTTGCAATTATTCCTGTACTTGAAACTGGCAAAACTGGTATCCATTTTTTTTTTCAGACAAAACAAAATAAGTGTCTCAAATGATTTCGTAAATTACCTTCATAGTCCGACTAAGGAAAATTAGTTCATTGTTCAACACTAGAGTGTGACTCAAGTTATCACTTCGCTTTATTTAACCAAGATCAAATTTCAGTGACCGTCAAATTGACTACTTCGCTTTTTTCCCCACACTCAATAGAATGAAACCATTTAACTCTCCTTTTGACTTTTTTGTATGTCACAGAACAAGCGTGTTTTAAGACAAATCAGAGTATTAAGCTTTGCTTAATAGACGTAATGTTGTATCCCGATATGGCCAATACGAGGCCTTCCGATACCATACCCATATTTTCATGTGCATATCGCAATATACTGGTACATCGGTATATCGTAACATCCCTAATGGTCGACATTTGCCCAATGATTGATCACCTAGCTGATTGAAACAACAAACATAAGATAATGGTACCACTGAATACTGGATTTTAATTAGTTCAAACATCAAAACAACAAATAGCTTGAACATTTTAAAGTGTGTGTCAAGTGCGGTTCAAAAACATACTGATAGACGTGCCTTCTACCTTTTAGTTATGAGTACTAAGGCTTTGAAACAACAATTACCATTCTTTCCTCACAAAATATAAAGGACACATAACTATTAAATGAATATTTTTGAGTTATATTCCCTAGAAAAAAGGTTTAACTGGAATAATGATTTGATTTTATGAATATTGAGTTCTGCTCAACCCGGGGTTAGGGGGCGTGAACGGGTATCAAGCATATTTCACTACCGTTCATGAACAGTCTCAATCAAAACGAGACTGCAATATTTCGTATTTATCGTGTTCGGTCATTTCGAAAGGTCCCCTCTCATACTCTTTTAATACGAAACTTTACTTGGTAGAAATACTTCTAAACTATATAAATACATCCTCTTTCCATGATTCTACATTACCAATAATGTCTAATGTTATACGACGGACATATATCTCGCTGAGAATGTTCATGTTGTACACTCGGTTTGTGCTTTTGGGACCATTTCTGTTGTGCAAGGAAGCATGCTTTTCTTTCTAGAAAAGAGATGCAGGTTCAATTCCTGACAGGAAACCTGGCACACTTACTGAGATGTACATACACTTTTGGCAGAATCAGAATTCTTAAAATAAATACATTTGATAAAATCATTGATCGCATAATTAAAATGTTGTGAGTATATTTCATTTCGAAGCGTACAATTTATTACTGTGAAAAACTGGATTTTGAAAAGGAAATATACAAGGGCTATAGTTTAAAAGTTGCATGTAAAAGTATTGAAACTAGATGTATATATATATATATATATTTGTATATAGATGGTTCAAAATGAATAGTAATAAGGCAAGTTCATTTTAAATATAATTAGAACGCATACAATATGATGTGTGACGATAGTATATAGATAAATACATGCAATAAGAAGACGCAAATTCTGATTGGCAATGCAGTAGGTAAGACGCAAAGGCTGCTAAGCCAGCGTTGCGAGTACTTTTTATTTTATAAATTTTACTCCATTCAAGATGTCAGTTTTTTAATTTAATATTATTTATTTATTTGTTTTCACTTCACGTTTTATTACATTTTTTTATTTCATGTATGCTTTATATTATAATAAATTATATTATTTTTCTCTATATTTATCAAACAATGGCAACTATAGTGATTACTAGTATTCGCCTTCGCTAGCAGTATCTGTCTGCTCATCACGTGATGCGACGATGATCGTCTACATCTCTTTCAACGGCCATTAGCGCTTTCCCGCCTCAATGACATGGTTACATCAAGACAGCCACTATCCCGCAGTAATTGTTTCCATGGCTTCAGCTGTTATTTTCTGGGGGTCTTTCCATTTATATGTGTGTTTTTTCTTGGAATGTATCTTACATATACAAACACGAGGAGCCCCGTGCAAATATGGATTGTTACAAGGAATACATGTTTTAATTGTGCACATTTTAATATTTATACAAGTAAGTGCCAAAAATATGTCGATTTCTTTTCACAATAAATAATGTCTTAAATAACATATAAACCGTAGTTATGTAATTTTTAAATAAAACTGAAAAAAAACAAAATATAAACACGTACGACTCTAACCTGTGACTCTATTTAGTAAAAACATCACTTGGAAGTATGTTATCATATCCACTGGGCCAAACACACTATACACTAATCTATTTTTAGGTTACTGCTACAACATAAACACATAAAGCTGCCCTACCTATATTACAATGAAATTATTTAAGTTTTTTATACAGCGGTTCTGACCTATCGTTGAATCATCTGTACACCAGGTTATATTTATCCTACATGAGTTATAATCCATTTTAGATTAATGCTATAACATAAACACGCAAAGCTGCCCTACCTATATTTAAAATGAAATTATCGAAATTTGTTTACAGTGGTTCTCAATTATCTTTGAATCATCTATATATACATATATAGACATGATAGAGGATCTTACATGAGTACTCATTCATTATTGCATTTATTAAACGAGTTGGCAAAATGATTGCCGAGCATTATACCATTTTTGCTAACGAGTTTGATAAATTCAATAATGAATGATTGACTTTTATTGCATTTTGCCTGTCGCTTTAACACGCGAAACCGACATAAACCGTGGGAATTGGATCATACTCATTATCGAATTGTTTTTGACAGCGTATACTAGACTTATGTGCATACTTATATAACTACTTGTATATCGAAACTATAGAATGGTGTTTTTCCATTCCCACACCGTAAGTTATGTGATAAATATATATATATTATAATCGGTGATAGTTATGTCTCCAATGTGTTTTGCACAGTTTATCTCCAACCCAAATGTATAAGAGCGTCTTTTTATTGCTCATCGACTGGTCAAATTCGCTAAAATTATGAATTCATTATCCCTTCAGTGACATGTTGTTTGTCAAATTCATGCTAAAATTATGAATTAATTATCCCTTCAGTGACATGTTGTTTGTCAAATTCATGCTAAAATTATGAATTCATTATCCCTTCAGTGACATGTTGTTTGTTTCCATGCATGTCTTCGGTTGAGTGTGGTCCTTGATTGTTACATTTTCTGTTCGTTTTTTATATCTACATACATTATGTCCATACTCCCCATGCTATATAACACATGTGTTATAGTTTTTCTTGTATATCTGTAAAGGTATCTCTAACTCACATTAGACAGTTAAATGTACAATACTGCATAGTGTGTGTGTCACGTACACACTTTTATCTATGTGGGAAACCAGGCGTAATGACATCAGATTCTTTTACTCAAACAGTTATGTAAGATAAAAGGATGACAATGACCAAATCTAAGAAATGTGTTTATCTTTAATTTCCAGTAATTACGCAAGAAATAATGTAAACAATAACAAGTTTCCAAACTAAGACTCTTGCAATATTTGGTTACAGCAACATTTCCAGTTAAAAGCCAATTTGTAAAATGTGGTTTATATTAAAGATCCTAGGCTAAGTTGGTATATACTTGACATATTACTATTGTAAATGTTTATTAAAAACGGTTTCCGAACGATTCCAACTTGTGATAATATATAAAAGTGTTAAAAAACGTGCTTTTGATGACTTTTTTACTTCGGACATTTTCGTCCCCATTCGGTAGTTTCCGAGAGCACCTGGCGTGTGACGTCACACCTACCATTGACCTTCACGACATGTCAGTCACTAATGCGTGAAATCTTCGTGTTTAGTGTATTTTATTTGGTGAGATCAGGATATATTTATTATTTGAAATGGTGCACTGTGTTGCATTTGGATGTAGTAATACAAGTGACGAAGGAAAAGGATTTTTTATCTTTCCGAAAGACCCGGTCTACCGGAAGAAATGGGTGGAGGCCGTTGGTTCCAACCGCCTTATTGATGGAAAAATTGTGCCTTTTTCGCCGTCATCAGCATCACGATTATGTGATGTGTTAGACATTTCGAGGATGACAGTTTTGTACACCCGCCGTCGGTTATGAACTCAGTCGGCGTTCTGTTCAAGCTGTCACTTGTCAAGAACGCTGTGCCAACAAAGTTTCCGGAGACAGAGGTTTTTCGAAAGACTCCCGATTTCATTGAAACATTCGGTCCTCCAAAAACGAAAAGGAAGACGCATGGTGCATATGAGAAAAGAAATAGAAAGCAAGTAAGTAACTAGACGATGTACATCTACGGTGCATTATGTAGAACTCGAATCACCATAAACACTGGCATGTCGAACGCTGAGTTACCCCACCCACTTTTTTTTGTATTTTTTTTGTTCAACTCCTAGTATGTAAATAACTCTTCTCGTTTCGAAAACCTATTTATGTTGAAGTCACTCATCATATCAGTCATCTATCTGTGATGACAATATCATTAGATGTATGGGTGTCGAGGAAATACTTCTAGAATTCATGAAAATCTCAGGTTGTGAACAGTGGGACGGTGTAGCAGACATACACAGGGGAATAAAATTGTTCAAATTGAATTCCATCCCTATTGCTAGCCATGAGAATCATAGTTGTTATGGTATTTACCTAACATAGCTGTAAGAGCTATGATTCTCATGGCTACCCTAGAACAAAAATAACTGGGTACCATAAAAGCGTGCATTATAATTTATAATATTGATTGCCTGTCAATCGCCAACTATGTGTCCTCGATAGCGCAGAGGTTAGAGCACTGAAGAGCTAAGCCAGTCAGAGATCTTGAATTTGAGCACCGGTTGAGGTGCGATTGTTTTAACGTTGTGCATCTCTGCCCAACTCGCCCTTGATTTGGTCAAGTCAGCCCCCAATGTAGAATTATATAGTCAAATCGGCCCACTAACTTGTCCACACTTTATATATTGTTTATATGTTACTTAAAATAAAACATATGATACGTAAAAGTGGTTTTACATGTAGAAGTGAAATTTATCTGTAATATCCTGATGATATCCTTTGAATAAAGAATTAAAAAACTCTTCTGGTCAATCAACAATTAATTATGGTTAATGTAACAGTTTCAATACTTGTTGAAAAAACAAATGTTTTTCAAACGTATGTCTTGAATATTTAAAAAAAATAATGTAAATGCATCGGTTATTTGATTGTAATGTATCATTCAATACAGTTAAACATGTATCTTATATTTGACTGATTAATTGTAATTCTCCCTTGGATGCTGTTGCTATGCATACCATAATGCACACCATGTAATATAGAGCTCCTGGTGGTTTATCTGGCTGATTGACTTATAAGGTCATAAATTACCATTCTATAGTGCCTGTTACGGTGTATACCATAAAGCATATTTCACACTATGTAGCTCCTTTGAACTGGAGTGGTTTATCTGGCTAATTGCATAATATGGTCATAAAACCCCATCCCATAGTGCCTGTTACTGTGTATACCATAAAGCACATGCCACCCTAATTAGCTCCTTTGAACTGGAGTGGCTTATCTGGCTAATTGCATAATATGGTCATAAAACCCCATCCCATAGTGCCTGTTACTGTGTATACCATAAAGCACATGCCACCCTAATTAGCTCCTTTGAACTGGAGTGGCTTATCTGGCTAATTGCAAAATAAGGTTATAAAACCCCATCCCATAGTGCCTGTTACTGTGTACACCATAAGCACATGTCACCCTAATTAGCTCCTTTGAACTGGGGGTGGCTTATCTGGCTAATTGCATAATAAGGTCATAAAACCCCATCCCATAGTGCCTGTTACTGTGTACATTGCATAATGAAGTCATAAAATCTCAGTTGCTACTGTGTACACACCATAAAGCACAATACTATACAGGCATTTATAAATCATAAAACTGCAGATGATACTAACTTTTTGCATCACATATTTATATAATATACCATAATGCCAATATAATGAAATTAATTGTATTTTAGTAAAATACTTCTTACATATTTAAATGTATTTTTTTTTATTTGTTTTAATATTCTATTCATCACAGTTGTAAGGAAACATGGTTCATTATTCCATTTCCATGAACTGGTTTAGTGCTTGCATTTTTTTCACCCAGTTTTTCTAGGATTTTAGTTTATAGATGGTTGCCCCTACCCCCACTAACCGGACCCTCTCCCTGATATAAAATACTCTAAAATGTAAATTACTGGTTTTTATAACAGCTTCATCAATAGCGGTCTAATTATAATGTATACCTAAAACGCTATAATTACAGTGCTCTGGAAAATATTTTTAACAGACAGGCTCTGAATTAATATTGACAGGCCTTGAATTAATTAAGAAATACTAAATAAATACCTGTGTTTTATCGGTGAATAAAATACAGTTAGGAGTTTGGATGCGTAGTAATTAAATCACGAGTGCGTTAGCACGAGTGATTTAATTACTCGCATCCGAACGGCTAACTGTATTTTATTCACCGATAAAAAATGCAGGTACGTATTTATTATTTTGATTCTAACACAACGTTTACGCTATTGTTGGTGCACTATATATTATCTCGGAGGTCAAGGTAATCAGGCTGCTATGTTTACACTCTGTTCCATTGGGCGCCCCCGTATGCAAAGCTCTGCGTTTCAATACACTACTAGTCAAGTGACAAACAATTAAGTCATTGCTTACGTCATATAGCTTGCGCTGTATGACGTCAAACGTTCTCAGCTTGTTCAAGATGCTTATTAATGTTATATGTATTGATGCATATGATGGGTTTATATCCGGGGTGTGCACGGTTTGGGAGTATGGCAAGTTTGTTGTAATTAACATTTCATTAAAATTACTGTTGAGTTTGTCTTTGTGATGTATATTTAACAAGTGACGTCATGTAACGCGACACTTCCAACGGATGAAATATACGCGGGGAATTAATGGAACAGCTGTATTTTATCGTAGAATAACATACAGCTGTCTCTCTTCTTTGTGTATATGAAAGATTGCGGAGGTCGTGTTAGAATTATATATAATAATAATAAAACATTAATAAAACAAAAAGAGACGAGCCCCAACCAGATTTTGACAGGCCCTGGGCTTGGGGCTATCCTATTTTGTGAGCACTGAATTACTCTTAATTTAATAACAAATAACAATATATTTGTCTCTCATTTTCTTTACAACATTAAACAAATCTGCTGATTGTTTTCAGTGAGGGGAATCCGTGTCCCATGTGTACATTACCAGTTTTATTGTGCTTTCAGGTAGTTGACAAGCTGATAGAGGAACAAAACATCCTTGAGGCACAGAAAGCTGCTGCAGAACAACGGAAGTTAGACGACCTACAACAGCTTCAAGAATTGGAAGTCCATTACCAGAAAACAAGAACACAGACACCTCCACCGCATGATATAAGTGCCATTGTCATCAACCAGTTTCAACTCGAGTGTCCAGAGGATCTCAGACCATCGAGGTATAATAGTTGATAATCTGTTTCCGTACTAAGGCGTAGAAACAGGCCCTCCACCTTTAAGGCTGTTCTTACGCTTATGCAAACTGACCATACACACGCAAACATGCAGTTGTGTACACAGTCAGGAAGATACAATATTACAACAAATGTGATCGACAGTAAGATATAAACATATACAATCTGCACAATAACTCGACAATTACAACATCCATGCTCATGAAATAACACATATAACTTTTTTGTCATTAAAGGAACACACGGCAATCTTGATTTTTAAAAAAACTCGCAGTGTCCCGTTAGTTTTTCTACATAACTTGCATTTGTTCAATCATTATTATTAATTATAAGAATAGCATAAAGCAAATTGTATTTGCATATTATTTACTCTTAATTAATTTGCACCAATAATATATTTAAGCGTATGGTAGAATAAGACAAACAAATGAAAACTCAACATTTTATGTAATGATATATGCAAGCAGGTTTAGTCAAAATGATGCTGTATAAATAAATGGAGGCGCTTATTTCAGTGCTCGATCAACATTTCAAGATTGCTATGTGTCCCTTTAAGTCAAAAGTCAAGGTCGCTGTAACCCAATAATGCATATTTCCACTCTGAAAAATGAAAGATTTAATCTACATGTACAATCTTGAAAATACTAAAGAACTGAGTTTAGTCTGCGGTCTGTAGGTCACGGTCAACTTCAGTCACCTAGGACATGTTTAAATAAAAAAAATACAAATAAAAAAAACAACATTTAAAGGGCCAGTAAACAGCCAATTAGGTAGTGCTCTTATCACAGTCATTGATTTTGTCAGTATTTAAAATTATTATTAGGTAGTCTGTTTCGCAACAGTAAAATGATAACTTGACATCTGTAACATTTTTGTAAATATTTCGAAATGTTTATCTTGTGTTTATTTACAGACAATGTTGAAGAAGCCAACAGCAGACAAGTCTTCACAAGCTAGGCCCACGACAACAGACACGGGAATGACGGCGATACCACAAACAATATGTACTCTTGCTGGCCCCGATTCAACCATGCCTGAACCAGTAGAGAAAGGCAACCAATTTCCAGACCCTGACAACAGACCATCAGCATGTGATGAAGATGACCAGGAGTATAAGGATGATTCGGACCTGGATCCAGATTGGGAACCAGACGAACACGACACCACAGACAGTGAGGAAGATGTCCCAGTTGAGGATGATTTTTGGTAAGATGATAGTGATTTCAAGGCCCTATATCTGCATTTTTATGTCGCCTGCATAGCACGGCAGACACTTAGGGATCACTTTGTTGTCCGTCACACTTTCACTTGCAACCTAACCTTAACTTGAAAAGAATTTGACCTATGTTCATAAAGCATCTTCATTTCACCTCAAGGAATGCTGTTAAATGTCTAAAATAATCTATCAAGGATTGAACTTCAAACGTTGTAGTTAGATTGTACTTGATGAAATATGCACATGGCATGCGACACAATGTTCTGTGGAACACACTTCTAGTTGATATGTTTTGTTTATTTTAAAAAAAAATCTTGAATACTTTCACAGAAGGCAGACTTCTGCTGGTTTTAATTAGAATGTATAGAGGCAAAAAACAAATAGTTCTACCATACTTCTAACGTCAACAAGACTGCGTTGTAATAGCATAATTTCACATTACATTAAAATCTTGAATTTTGTAAAACTTGCAGCGTCATATCAGTTTTTATGTCAACACACAAACTGAAATTTGCCTTAAACATTTTCATCAAACTTTCAAAAATTAAACTTCATGAATTGAATTGAATTGGGTTTTGAGGCGCACCAACACTTGAAAAGGTTATATGGCGCCTAACAGGCATGAACATGCCATGCTCATATTTCATGTACATCGAGATAAAATATGGAAAATGGGCCTAGAACCTTCTCACCCTGAACTGCAGAGTTGCTTCAAATTCTATCGTAGAAACTCCATTTACGCTGGAGCCCTGTTTATTGTTTTTCTGCCACTGCTCTTTTGATGCGAGCGAGATAGCACCTGAAACAATGCAGAGATCATGATGAAGACCTTTAATGAACATAAACAACAAATGATAAAATGAACATGAATTACAATACCAAAATATGTAAATGTCAAAAGTCACGGATCAAAGGTCATTTACATTTTAACTTGCAACCTAACCTTGTCCATAACTTGAAAAGCATCATATTTAGTGTAAACATTTTTTTTTTAAATATGATTTATTTCAACCACACTGTACTATGGCAAGCCGTTTTCACATTTAATCACTATTTAGCGATATCGCTAAATCAATTTGCGATATCGCTAATTCAATTACTGATATCAAAAATTAATTAGCGATATCAAGAATTCATTAGCGATATCAAAATTGAATTATCGATATCGCTAATTCAATTTCAGATATCGCAAATTCAATTTCAGATATCAACAATTAATTTTCATTTCTGGATATCGCTAATTTAATTTTTGATATCGGTAATTGAATTAGCGATATCACTAATTCTAATACTGATATCAAAAATTGTATTAGCGATATCAATAATTAAATTAGCGATATCCAGAATTGAACGAATTTGCGATATCGGTAATTCAATTTTCGATATCAAAAAATTATTTCTTGATATCGCTAATTCAACTTCAAGAATCACAATGAACGCTCCCTAGTTTAGATTTTCAATTCCAAAATTCAACATTCCAAAACGTCCGCAGTTTTATCAAGGATAGACCGAATGGTAGAAATTGAGAGGTTGTTAACAGTTGAAGGTAGCAATAGAGACAGGAGGGACAAAGCTATTCGACTTATTGAATCTTCTGTACAGAATTTAGACAGGATAAGATCTACAGTTGACGGATCAACTTATAACGATATAAGGATCCCGTTAGGCCAATCTGCCAAGTGTGCGACGAAACAACGCAGCCAGTAGGGGACATTATTATCTATTGAGTAGTCAGGTACCCTTCCGTTACTGCGCTCGCTACTCTCTCTTCTAGCCTAATAAATTGGCTCCTATGCAGTTTTTTTTTATTATTCTGACGTTCTATGTAACTGCATATACGTTGATGCTCGCCAATACGAAAAATTGCAATCAAAAGAGCATTAAACGTGTATTTTGACACACTACTCTCTCTTCGTGCACGACCCACGAAGAGAGAGTAGCGAGCGCAGTAGTGTAAGGGTACCAGACTACTTTTTGAGCGCTTACAATTGTTTTTCATCAAATTATTGGGGGGGGGGGGACCAAAGCTTACACTGTGCCCGCCCCACCCACACACTCTGAACATTGGGCACCCAACCCCCACACCCCACCCCACCGGCTGCTACGCCTATGTATTTATTTTAGTTTTAGTAGTTAATTTTTGATTGACAATCTATATGATAAAGTAAACACCTTCCATGTTTTACACTATGCCGCGTGTATCTATGGTTTAATTAGAGTAAGTTCGCATTACACCTTAACTAGACGTGCGCAGCTCAACGACCATAGTTTAACTATAGTAAGTGATCGAAGTCCCTCAACAATATTGCTGTTCTCCGCCATGTTGAATTGCGCGCGAGTCTTGTACCATTTTGAAGCAGGACCATTTTTTTTAAAAGGGAGAAGTCCATATTCACTGTGACAATAATTCTATTAGCGATATCAAAAATTGAATTAGCGATATCAAAAATTGAATTCTTGATATCAATAATTACTTTTCAATTTCTGATATCGCTAATAGAATTAGCGATATATCGAGAATTCAATTCTCGATATCGAAATATATGGTATTTAGCGATATCAAGAATTGAATTACCGATATCGCTAATAGAATTAGCGATATCAAAAAATGAATTTTTGATATCAGTAATTGAATTAGCGATATCGCTAATTGAATTAGCGATATCGCTAAATAGTGATTAAATGTGAAAACGGCTTGCCATACTGTACGATTTGACTTTTGATACTACTGCTAAATCACGTTTTTTTATCAATCATTGTTTGCAGGGACAGACAAGTGGGCGGTGACGAGCCAGATGTAATGAATGAAAGGAAATACGTTGTGTTTGACAGGTGTTTGAGAAGTCTTTTTCTGTTTTGTACAATATGTGCCGGTGTTTGCAACAGCGTAAAGCGAAAAGTGATAGGGTCAATGCTGAGTGTTGAGACAGTTTGTGAAGCTGGTCACAGGAGATTATGGAATAGCCAGCCAGTAGTAAGCAACACCCCACTTGGTAACCTGCTCGTGTCGGGGGCGATTATGTTTAGTGGTGCCTCACCTACAAAAGCGCTCAATATGTTTAAATTTTTGAATGTGTTAATGAGATGCCCGCTGCTGCTCTCCAGGTCACACTGCCAAGTATGGAAGCTACACTCTGATGGATGCAGAGTCGGGACTTATACTGGCCGTGGAACTTGTGCAGGTATAAGAATATTTGTTTATTAACATTCTATGCTTTCTGAAGGGACACACTAGTCTTTGCATTTTTTTTAAACTCCCGGCATTCCATTATTTTTCCAACATACCGACGGTCCGTGCATAATTGCAAATCAGATTTAGTAATTATTTGAATTGTTAAAAGCAAATTGTTGATGCGTATTACTAATTATTGGTTACACTGCACCAATAATTAAACTTATGGCAGAAAAACACGAAAAGAACAAATGAAAACTTCATTTTTAGTAATTTATATTGGATTACAAGTGAGCATGCAGGTTTAATGATACTGGATTTGTAAATCAAGGTGGTTTTTGTAATGATTGATAATTGGAAGCTCGACTTGTAAGTGATGAATTATGGATTCTTACGGATGGCTGGAGGTGTACAGTACTGGTTCTACCCAGGTGATCTGCCTCCACCACAAAAAATCGACCGTCTTATATAGCCTTACATGTGTTGAAAATGACGTAAAACCCCATACAAAAACTTCATGATTGCTGTGTGCCCCTTTAATGTATGCAAGGTATATACAAATGTAATGTCCTACTAAAATGAGAACATAATGTATTCTTACAGTTGAATTGTAAGAATGATTGTAAATTGTTAATATAAAAAGTCTTTATGGAGTGAAGACAGAGTATTGTTAGAATTAGTTTGTGTATACTGTAATTGAAAATGCAAAATGGTAATATTAAATAGAGATTATTTAACTGCTGGGATCGATTATAGGGAAATCCTTCCCTCGATGGTAGTCGTGTGGTTCTTTTCACAAACGAGTGTATGCGAGTGCGTGCGAGTGATAAAACAAAACATGTCTACCATCGAGTGAAGGATTTCTCTATTATCGAACACGGCAGTTAAATAATCTGTTTATAACATTTTAAATCAGTTATTATAAGCTAAATATTATCTTCATCATAGACAATGTTTTACTGATTTCTTTTCTATTACAGAGTAATGAGGTGAAAAACTCGAATGCCATGGACATGGAGGGCTTAAAGCGGGCGTTTAAAAAGGTGGAAGAGAATAAAGTGGCCATTACCGACATCACCACTGACAGACATGGTCAGGTTAAGAAGTACCTGAGAGAAGAAACAGAAGTCAACCACTGGTTTGACGGCTGGCATCTTTCAAAGAGTGAGTGACATATATGCCCTGTTATTTCTCTACATGTAAAATATGTGTGATTGCCGACGTATTTATAATGTTATTTTTTGACTCTGGTTATTTAGAACTGCCCCACAGAGAGGTTAAGGACACAGAATCTGGGAATCTGTCCATTTTTACTAACGAATAATGTCCCGAATCTCTTAACCACGGTAGTGGCTTAGTGGTAGAGTCCAATACATGCTGGAGGTCATGGTGTCCAACCAGACTATATGAAAAACCTGATCTAATCATAGTGATTGCGCCCCCTCGACCTTAAAGAGTACCATAGATGTTTTATTAAATTACTGTGCAAATTACTGTCACAGTTATTATTTATGGGTTTAGCAATAAAAGTGTGTTTATTTTCAGATATCAAGAAAAAACTGTTGGGACTGAGCAAGAAGAAGGACTGTGAGGTTGTAGGTCAGTGGGTGCAGTCCATCTCCAACCACCTGTACTTTTGTGCAGCAACTAGTGCAGGAAATGGAGACGAGGTGGAACAGAAATGGATGTCGATTCTAAACCACATCACCAACAAGCATGATGGCCATGGTGACCTCTT
The DNA here is from genome assembly GCA_037043455.1 of Cyrtodaria siliqua. NCBI lineage: Eukaryota > Metazoa > Mollusca > Bivalvia > Adapedonta > Hiatellidae > Cyrtodaria > Cyrtodaria siliqua. Next base: position 186,219 of record JAWPHD010001401.1, on the reverse strand, counting down.
TCCACACTGTCTGCATGGTCCTATTGAAAGGAATTGGATATTAGCAGGGTAGGTAGAAACAGTGTGTAATGTTGTACCTTGTATTGTGTTTTGACAAGTTAAAACAATTGATAACGAGTATTTCGCAGGTCTAAGGCAACCCAAATATGGTGTAATTATGCAGAAAAATTTGAATTTTCCCTTCGACTTGGAACTGATGACAAATAAAAATAGAATACAGGATTATGTTCAAAGTTCCGAAGTAGAATCTTGCATTATTCAGTTGCATTTATTTCAGTCAGCAACTACATATTGATATTCAATACTGTCGATAGGTGATGTTTAATTACAACATTATTATATCCATCCAGTTTTATGGGCTATAAAAGTTGACTTATTTGATATTTTATATGATCGGTATCTAATTGTTGTGTGTGTATTTCTTTGGTTGTGCAGCGAGTAAAGCATACTGGATAATGATCACTTATTTAGATACTGGTTAGAAATGATTCGGTAGTGATGTATACATATGATCTATTAAGGTTGTTGAATTGGCTGTAAGTCTTGTTGGTGCATTTATAATTTGTTTTACTAAATTTAGTGAACACATTATAGTTATAGTACAGTGTTATTCTTGAATCATCATGTCTCCTATTGCCGGTGTAATACTACATTTAGTGAACACTTTACTACATTTATAGTCCTATATTAGTCTTGCATCCACATGTCTCCAATTGTCGATGTAATACTACATTTAGTGAACACTTTACATTTATAGTCCTATATTATTCTTGCATCCACATGTCTCCTATTGCCGGTGTAATACTACATTTAGTGAACACTTTACATTTATAGTCCTATATTATTCTTGCATCCACATGTCTCCAATTGTCGATGTAATACTATATTTAGTGAACACTTTACATTTATAGTCCTATATTATTCTTGCATCCACATGTCTCCAATTGTCGATGTAATACTATATTTAGTGAACACTTTACATTTATAGTCCTATATTATTCTTGCATTCACATGTCTCCTATTGCCGGTGTAATACTACATTTAGTGAACACTTTACATTTATAGTCCTATATTATTCTTGCATCCACATGTCTCCAATTGTCGATGTAATACTACATTTAGTGAACACTTTACATTTATAGTCCTATATTATTCTTGCATCCACATGTCTCCAATTGTCGATGTAATACTATATTTACCAATTTACCAAACACGTTATTTACAGTTATAGTACTTTCTTATTGATGTAACCGCATGTCTCCTATTGTCGATGTAATACTAAATTTACCAATTTACCAAACACGTTATTTACAGTTATAGTACTTTCTTATTGATGTAACCGCATGTCTCCTATTGTCGATGTAATACTAAATTTACCAATTTACCAAACACGTTATTTACAGTTATAGTACTTTCTTATTGATGTAACCGCATGTCTCCTATTGTCGATGTAATACCAAATTTACCAATTTACCAAACACATTATTTACAGTTATAGTATTTTTTAGTGTTGTAACCGCATGTCTCCTATTGTCGATGTAATACTAAATTTACCAATTTACCAAACACATTATTTACAGTTATAGTATTTTTTAGTGTTGTAACCGCATGTCTCCTATTGTCGATGTAATACTAAATTTACCAATTTACCAAACACATTATTTACAGTTATAGTATTTTTTTAGTGTTGTAACCGCATGTCTCCTATTGTCGATGTAATACCAAATTTACCAATTTACCAAACACATTATTTACAGTTATAGTATTTTTTAGTGTTGTAACCGCATGTCTCCTATTGTCGATGTAATACCAAATTTACCAATTTACCAAACACATTATTTACAGTTATAGTATTTTTTAGTGTTGTAACCGCATGTCTCCTATTGTCGATGTAATACCAAATTTACCAATTTACCAAACACATTATTTACAGTTATAGTATTTTTTTAGTGTTGTAACCGCATGTCTCCTATTGTCGATGTAATACTAAATTTACCAATTTACCAAACACATTATTTACAGTTATAGTATTTTCTTATTGATGTAACCGCATGTCTCCTATTGTCGATGTAATACTAAATTTACCAATTTACCAAACACATTATTTACAGTTATAGTATTTTTTTAGTGTTGTAACCGCATGTCTCCTATTGTCGATGTAATACCAAATTTACCAATTTACCAAACACATTATTTACAGTTATAGTATTTTCTTATTGATGTAACCGCATGTCTCCTATTGTCGATGTAATACTAAATTTACCAATTTACCAAACACATTATTTACAGTTATAGTATTTTTTTAGTGTTGTAACCGCATGTCTCCTATTGTCGATGTAATACCAAATTTACCAATTTACCAAACACATTATTTACAGTTATAGTATTTTTTAGTGTTGTAACCGCATGTCTCCTATTGTCGATGTAATACTAAATTTACCAATTTACCAAACACATTATTTACAGTTATAGTATTTTTTAGTGTTGTAACCGCATGTCTCCTATTGTCGATGTAATACCAAATTTACCAATTTACCAAACACATTATTTACAGTTATAGTATTTTCTTATTGATGTAACCGCATGTCTCCTATTGTCGATGTAATACTAAATTTACCAATTTACCAAACACATTATTTACAGTTATAGTATTTTTTTAGTGTTGTAACCGCATGTCTCCTATTGTCGATGTAATACCAAATTTACCAATTTACCAAACACATTATTTACAGTTATAGTATTTTCTTATTGATGTAACCGCATGTCTCCTATTGTCGATGTAATACTAAATTTACCAATTTACCAAACACATTATTTACAGTTATAGTATTTTTTTAGTGTTGTAACCGCATGTCTCCTATTGTCGATGTAATACCAAATTTACCAATTTACCAAACACATTATTTACAGTTATAGTATTTTTTAGTGTTGTAACCGCATGTCTCCTATTGTCGATGTAATACTAAATTTACCAATTTACCAAACACATTATTTACAGTTATAGTATTTTTTAGTGTTGTAACCGCATGTCTCCTATTGTCGATGTAATACCAAATTTACCAATTTACCAAACACATTATTTACAGTTATAGTATTTTCTTATTGATGTAACCGCATGTCTCCTATTGTCGATGTAATACTAAATTTACCAAACACGTTATTTACAGTCATAGTACTTTTTTAGTGTTGTAACCGCATGTCTCCTATTATCATATGCTTATCATATAAAACCTTTTATATGATAATTATATAAAAGGAGCTGCATATAATTATTATATAAGTATCATATTATTCTCGTAATAAACCTTTTATATGATAATTATATAAAAGGAGCTGCATATTATTATTATATAAGTATCATATGATTCTCATATAAAACCTTTTATATGATAATCATATAAAAGGAGCTGCATATAATTATTATATACGTATCATATGATTCTCATATAAAACCTTTTATATGATAATTATATAAAAGGAGCTGCATATAATTATTACATAAGTATCACATGATTTCATATGATAATTCTATCATATGATTTACATATGTAGCTCCTTTTATATGATTCTCATGTGGTTCTTATATAATATATATTTTATGAGAATCATGTACTGCTCCTTCCATATAAGTTTCAAGTAATAGGTATCATATGAGAATCATGTAAGAATCATATGTGGCAACATTTCCTGTGTACATGTCAAGGTCTCACTGAGAACTTTTACAATTTATTAACTTGAACTATCAACAGGTACATTCGTGTTCGACGGACACATTTCAAATGATAGCGTAAAATCTTTTATTCCTAAACATAATTTTAGTTTTAGGTAAGCTTGTACTGACCTAGAGTTTGTGTAAGAACAATGTCTGAAACATACATATTCTGCAGTACAATGTAATATATAATACGACACCACAAACATAAAAGGGTTGACAATAGGTTAACGCCTTGAAATGGTCAGTGGCAAAACGACCTTAAGGTTTAAACCAGGCATCACGTCAACCTCGAGTTGAGTCATCGGCAGTCGGTGTAAGTATTAAAAATATAATCCAAGACGACACCTTCTTATGATGTCGCCTTCGAAGAGTATTTTGCTTGTGCTACAATACTTTTTGCTATCCATTATCCATTACTACAATAGTTTCCTCTCTTCATTCTCGCTTGCCAGACGGTTCCCTTTGTAAATTCTCTGGTAAGTGATATGGGAAAGAAGCGGGATGTATTGAAATCAGATGCATCCGTTAAAGGATCATTACTCGATTGATAATTCATGTGAAGTGTTATTGTTTCTGTCCATTAAAACTCATATTAAATAACTTATTTAAACTTATGACAATATCTTGTAATTAATCATTTCAAAGTAGATATTTCATCAATAAAAACACAGTATTTATTAATTATGACTTTCAAAAGGCTTGCCCCCACCTTACTTTAGAATTACTTTTTCCTAGACTTTCCTAGCAACCTGTATCATTTATCATCACCAAGCAAAGGGAAATGTGGATGGATAAAGAATTACACGTCGGAATATGTAGACGGTCATGTATGGTTTGGACTTGAAACATCGAGATGAACCATGTGTAAAGAAGTCATATAGCATTAGAAGACTCTAGGTGTGATACAAATTGAATTTAACTGTGAAATAAGTAGGGATTTGTTTCACTAATTTTTATTACCGGTAGGCAGTTTTAGTAAATTACGTGAACATGACTAACGTTACGTTATGGTGAAATACTTCTCCAATTAAATCGTAATACAACATCCCATAAACACAAACAATGGAAAAGAAAACAACAATTAATAGAAGTAGACTATATTTATTTTATAGATACATTACATATTTACATCAGCACAATTCAACATTCTCCAAGAACTAAATGGAGGATTAGTCCTCCACCCAATGTTTCAAAAATGCAGACTTTAGCTTTACAATAGAATTGTGTCAAAAATACATGGCTAACACATTACTCAAACCGCTGTGTGAAGAAAAAGAAAGATTACTCCTAGTCACTCCGTCCATATTCATGTATTGTAAAAATGATCACATAAAGTTATTTATTTTGAATACTACTCCTTGCACAACAGGTTAGAGAAACTCCACTTTGCGGCGAATCGAAATTTTGTCTGTGTTGTACTGTCTTGACCTTTCTCACCCCGTTGAAAATGACAAGCGTTTACTTGGGCATGATCAATTTAAAGCCCATCAAGACCCTGATCAAATGTGGCCTTTTGCAAGCCTGCTTGATCAGTTCCTTTTTTACGATTTTGACATTTCATCTGACTGTGTACATAAAAAGCCACAAAAGCCACACAAAAAAAGGCGAGGTCATGATGTACACAAACAGTACTAGTAAGTCGAGTCCTATGTACTTTTTATGTACTGCGTGTAGTTAGTTATACACGCATTCTTCCCAAGCCGTGTCAAAATTGATTAACAGTAGCGTCTCACGAGGTGAACCGTCGATCGAGGTCAGTGGGTGCGGAAATGCCTGGACTTCGCTTGTCACAAAATGGGGAAACTCTAACCTGTTGAGCAAGGCGTAATATTTGTTAGTTGTACATACTTCAGGAATTTCAAAAACAAAATAGAGCATTAATCCTTCAGCTAAACAATCAACATTTAATTGAAGTAGAACACATTAATTTGTATCAATACCTTAACCATTTACTAAGGACAATTCAACATTTTACAATATCGATATGGAGGATTCATCCTCCCCTCTGTATCATCTATATTTCGAAAATGCAGATTTCAGCATTAAATTAATGTATAACTGGAAAACAGAGTTAAACAATAACTCAAAACGAACAAAAAGGTGGAATAATCGTCGTCCGATACACATGTATAATTGTTAAATTGAACACGTTAAGTTATTTCATTATGAATATCCATTAGCTGAGCAATAGTTTCAAAAAAGGAAATGAATGAATAATCACCCTCCTATACAATATCATTTAGAAATGTAGACTTTAGAAATAAATAAGATTTTTCAAGAAAGCGAAGAGAAGGGACGATAAATCCTCGCCCCAATAGCCATGTATAATTGTAACAAGAGACCCAATATGGCCTGTGGACGCTCTACTTGCTAAAGATAAAGTTGATGTATAAGTGGCCATAACTCTTTCAAATATCATTCAACCGGAACATGACAATGATATATATGCAACTAGGCTGATCATCCCTGCCAAGTTTCATTGAAATCCAGCCAGAGGTTCAGGAATGTATTAAAACTTTTAAGGGGTCATTACTCTGCCATAATTCATTCAACCAGAACACGGCAATGACAGGTGCAACTAGGCTTGGTACTGATCATCCCCACCAAGATTCACTGAAATCCGGCAAGGCGTTCAGACGAGACTAATCTGGACAATGTGTGTCTATTAAAACATTTAAAGGGCCATAACTCTGCCAAAAGATCTTTCAACCGGAAAATGGCGATGATACGCACAACTAGGATTGATACTGATCACCCTTGTCAAGTTTCGTTGAAATCCAGCCGGGGTTCAAGAGAACTAGCCCGGAAAATGCTTGTGTATCAAATATATTTAAAGGGCCATAACTCCGCCAAAAGTTAAACCGGAACGCGACGATGATATGCACAACTAGGCTTGGTGCTGATAATCCCTGTAAAGTTTCGTTGAAATCTGGCGAGGAGTTCAGGAGAACTAGTGCAGACAATGTTTGTGTATTAAAACCTTTAGAGAACATAACTCTGCCAAATATTATTCAACCGGAAAACGGCGATGATTTTCACAACTAGAACTGGAACTGATCATCCGTAAAAAGTTTCGTTTACATCCGGCCAGGGGTTCAGGAGAACTAGTCAGGGCAAAGTTTGTGTATTAAAACCTTTAAAGGGACATAACTCCGCAAAAATCATTCAACCGGAACACGGTGACGATATGTACAACTAGGTTTGGTACTGATCATCCCTGTAAAGTTTCACTGAAATCCGGTCAAATGAAAGCCTTCTCGTCTTAATGAGGCCAAAATATAGCATATTTCAGAAAATAAAGGGCCATAACTCCGTTGTAAATGGTCCAGTCTGGCTGGTTTTCATTGATATTAACAATCTGGTAATGTTTAGTAAAGAGAGGATAAAAATGAAGGCCCTATAGTCTTAACGAGGCAAAACATAGCATTTTTAACTAAATTAAGGGCCACCACTCCGCTGTTACTGCTCCGATCTGGCTGGTTTTCGAACTTGTCCGCGCTTTCATTGATATTAAAAATCTGGTAAAATTTGTTAAAGATCGAATGAAAAATGAAGGCCCTATCGTCTTAACAAGGCAAAATATAGCATTTTTGAATAAATCAGGGCCATAACTCCGCTGTTCCTGATCCGATCTAGCTAGTTTTCGAACTTGCCCGATATGTCATTGATATTAACAATCAGTCAAAGTTTGGTAATGAGCGGATGAAACATTAAGGCCCTATCGTCTTAACAAGGCAAACTATAACATTTTAAATAAATCAAAGGGACATAACTCCGCTGTTCCTGGTCCAATCTGGCTGGTTTTCGAACCTATCCGCGCTTTCATTTATATTAACAACCTGGTAAAATTTAGTAATGATCGGATGAAAATGAAGGCCCTATCGTCGTCTTAACAAGGCCAAATACAGCATTTTTAAATAAATCAAGGCCATACTGATTAGGCTGTTACTGGTCCGATCTAGGTGGTGTTCGGACTTTTCCGCGCTTTCAGTAATATTAACAATAATATAAAAATCCGGTAAAGTTTGGTAAAGATCGGATGAAAAATTAAGGCCCTATCGTCTTAAGGAGGTAAAAGTTAACAGACGACGGACGACAACACACCTTCCCATAAGCTCTGCTGACCCGTGGCCAGTAGAGCTAAAAATGGCGAAACACCACATTAAACAATAGCAAATGTAAAAGTAATCCTCTATAGTTATTTGAAAATAAAGAATTTAACATAAATAAGACTAATTCATCAAGACAAAAATAATCCTCCATCGTATTCCATCTATATTTCTACAATTCAGATTAAGCATTACTAAGTCTGTGTGATATAAAAGCAGGATTAATCCTCACCCATATTCATGTATTGATAATCCACCCTATATCATTACTATTTTACATTTACAACTTAAACATATTTATATGCAATTCCAAATTCTGCAAAAAGAAAAACAAGGAAGAATCATATATGCTATACCAAAGTATTCCATGAATGCAGTTATAAGCATTACTCCAAATTGTAATACTCCTTCCATACACTTGGAATGTAAAATAACTGACTACATGAAGTTTAATACTTTGAAAATGCAGATTTTGCAGTTAAATAATACAATGACAAACACTTTTTGTCTACGAAACAAAATGGAGGATTAATCGTCCACCCTATTATATCAATATTTTAAACATGCCGACTTAAAAGGCAATTTAATAGTATAAACGTGTAATTTCAAAATCGGCTTATTTCAAATGTAGAAAAATGAGGATATATCCTACACTATAAAACAGCAGTATTTGAAAATTACAGAGTAAACGCATTTCTCAATAGTATTAGCACAGATCAAATAGGGTTAATCCTCCCCTTATATGTACTGTAAATTCGCATCACATAAAGCTATTTGTTTTGGAAGTGGAAGTACAGTTCCCTTTAAAGGATAATACAGACTTTACGCCAACTCCTCAACTCTTAACTAGCATATGTGATACCCGGACCTGAAAATATGATTTCTGTTCCAGTAATACAAATTTAAACTTTAATTCGCCGTGAGAAATTAAAGGATTAATTCTCGACTGTATAACAAGCAATAGTGTAACACTAGGCGTATTCGACTTTCAAGTTGGTGTTCTGGTTATTGATATTCTCTCTCTTTCGTATCGTCCAATCAGACTTCAGTAAACAATTCTATTTCAATTGCTTTGATTGGTCAGTCGTTTTGTTGTTCTCAACGGAATTGTGTGAAGCAAGCATTTAACGCAACCAGTAAATTGTGCCAATCGAATAGACAACTTGTTTTTTCCCTAGACTTTGACTATGTGTTTGACATGGAAAGAAAATATATTCTGGCAAATAAACGTGCTGTAGATCTATGACGTTTAGTTCAATTTATATAATTATCTAACCAAATAAAACGAAGCGTTTTACTAAGGTAAAAACAGCGCGAAAATCAACGCAATATTTGTGGATTGAACAATAAACGTGTAGTTCACTCTAATGAAAATGAATTAGATACGACATATAGGTGTGCTGAATGCACCCAAACAGGTCAGTTTCGAGAATTGCGAAGGTATTTCTTTGTGTTATAAGACAGAGGCTATGACTGAAGAGAAATATTCACCATTAAAAAAAACCGGTCGGTTGCTTCGCTATCACTCTTCTGGGTTCTTAATGAATATTTATCTTCATAGCCCACTTAGTGTTTGCCATCGGTTTATCGGTGTCTCTATATAGGTCACTCTCTTAATGGTGGAGAGCGATGGTAATAGCATATTCATGAATAACTGCTGCATGTATTTGAAAATCGAAGACAATTGATTTGTTGGAAAAGTAGGGTAAAACTCATTTACAATACACATTTGGAATAGTCAAAGATAAATTGATTTAGACCCAATTTTGGGTTAAGTACATTATAATGGCAGCAATATACAATATAAAATCATTAGAATATTAGCAATATGCACTATTTAAACATATTAAGTATTAACATGTATACAAACAAGAGTGCCAAATTTGCCATGAATCGCTCACCTGATGGTCTTCGCAAAGATGAAACATTGTCAAACACGCTTATAATTTCATATCAGAAATAGATCACGCAGTCTCTAGCGCGTCATCTTAAATTCTCGCGTCCGACATAAAATGTTCCTGCCCAGTAAATGTATAAATGATATGGTTATAGTGTGGGATCTCAACGGTTTTCAAGTTATGATCCAGGCGATATGAACCTCAGGGAAGGGGATGGACCCCGGACCCAATGCTGTTTGGATGGTTGTATCCGTCTGTTCATGCCTAATACATGTATGTTTTACTATAGGTTGGGTATCTCAACGGCTTTCTAGTTATGATTCCCTAGGGGTGGAGACGGAACTTCGGGGCCGATGCTAGTTGGGTGGCTGTTTCTGTCTGTTCATGCCCAGTAAATGTATATATTGTTTATGGTTGGTATCTCAACAGTTTCCAAGTTATGACACATGTCCGCATGCGTGGGGATGGAACCCGGCGCCTATGCTGTTTGAATGGTTATGACCACGAAGCTAAGTCCCCATGTGTGGGGACTGACTCCGGGCCAATGCTAACTGGATGGTTGTTTCCGTCTATTCATGCTCAGTAAGTTTATTCCTCCTCAGTAAGTGTATAACTGTGGTTTTAAAAAAGAAACTCTTTTAAGTTTTTACCCTTTATAAGCCTGTAAAAAATGTGAAGACTTGGATGGAGTCAAATTTGACCCCAGCTTCTCCATTTGAACAAACTTGATAGAAAATCATACCCATATGCTACAGGCAAAATATTAGACCTCTAGCTCAGGTATTTTCAGAGAAGAATCTATTTTTTTTAAAGTTTTTTCTTCATAAATTTATGTAAAACTGTGACCTTAGGGTGGGGCCAGATTTGACCTCAGGGTCACCATTTGAAAAAACTTGGTAGAGAACTATGGGCTTATTATACTTGCGACATATTAGATCTCTAGCTCTATTCAGAGAATAATGTTTTGTAAAGATTTTCCTATGTGCATAACCGTGACCCACTGGACGGGGCCAAATTTGACACCGGGGTCAACATTTGAACAAACTTGGTAGAGAACCATAGGCTTATGCTACATGCTAAAGACCTCCAGCTCTTGTAGTTTCGAAGAAGAAACTATTTTAAAGAGTTTACTGTATGTAAAACAGTGACTTCCGGGGAGAGGCCAAATTTGATCCCGGGATCACCATTTGAATAAACTTCCTATGTGCAAAACCGTGACCCACTGGGCGGGGCCAAATTTGACACCGGGGTCAACATTTGAACAAACTTGGTAGAGAACCACACGCTAAAGTCCTCCAGCTCTTGTAGTTTCGAAGAAGAAACTATTTTAAAAAGTTTACTGTATGTAAAACGGTGACTTCCGGTGAGAGACCAAATTTCATCCCTGGATCACCATTTGAATAAACTTTGTAGAGGACCATAGGCTTATGCTACATGCAATATATTAGAGCTATGAGTCTTGTCATTTCGAAAGAGAAGAATTTTTAAGTTTGTTTTCCCTATCCAAATCTATGTTAAACCTGCAACATCTCTATATACAACTCTTTGATCCCCGGGGCATGGGCATTTTTGACGTCTGGGGCTTCTTTTGAACACACTTTATAGTACAGGGAACGGCGATCACTAATAAAGAAAAAACTGTCGAAATCTATTCAGCGGTTCTTGAGAAGATGTTTTAAAGTTTCGACCTTTTATGGTAACAATGGCCATCTTGGATGTCGCGTTGACCTAATTCTAACCATATTATAAGCCACTGACCTCAAAACATTCAAGCGGTTTATGCGGAGAAGTCGTTCAAGCAAAAGTAAACGGACGACGACGGACGGACAAAATGCAGTCACAATTGCTCACTTTGAGCCTTTGGCTAAGGTGAGCTAAAAAGAAGAAATATAGAGCAAATAAACCATATATAATATACAGACTATTATATAATATACACAATATATACACACTACACTAGACGACACTTATAAGTACTCCGATTTTAAATGCTAATAAAATTATCAAATTGATAAATTATTTTCTATTGTATTTGGTGAATCTCTTGAAAATATACTAATGAGTTTTCATTTGATTTTGTCAAAAATGTACAATCCATTTAAAAGATATGAAATAAAACGAAACGGGGGTACTTATAGTACTAGTCGTCTGGAGTTTACATTTGAATGGTAAACGCTCAATGTGACGTGTTAACTATAAAACAGATTAAAAAAGCTACATTCTATAGCAGATAGAGATGAATGATTAATCATGATAGATTTAATTCACACCAGGCGGACCTGATTATCCTCCACAGGTTTTACATCTATCATCTTGGTTTCATTCCTACCGATTGTGTTATAAATGTATTTTAATTCAACCCAATCACTAGTTTGAGAAGATCAAAAGCTTAATGTTTCTCATTATATCACGTTTATAAATTCTTATCACCCATCTTCTTTCGAATTTGTTAAAGGTCAAGGACAATGTGCTTAAGATACTGCGCAAAGAAGCTGACCAGATAGTGTTCCTTGACAATTTACAGAAACTTTGTAGCGTTTCCAAGGTCTTCCAAATATTGGTGAAAATCGATTTATTCAAGTTCCGTAAACAAAGTAAAAAACTTTGTTTTAAAGTATTTGTTAGCAATAATTACTCCGTTGAGTTAGTTGATACTTTACCAATATACATTATTAAAACATTAAAAATATACACCATTAAAGGGACACTGTCCGTAAGTAAGAAAAGAGCTATTGATCATGACCATATAACTGTATGATGTTTATATACATGAAGACATGAGCAAAGACCCAAGTAAGTCTGTAGTAATATGTTCGTGAGTTTGAAAAAAATAGGTTTATTTATTGTTTGTAAACAATGTGGGTCCCACAATATTTACAGTTTCTGCTGATTACGTGACATCCCTTAGTACATTATGTTTTCTATATAGTGTGTTTTGCGTAATATAGAGTGCCCGCTTAGTTCAGTTGGTAACGCTCTCGACTATTGCTCTCTCACTATTATAACCCGCAAGTGTAATTTTAGTTTGGGCTGCGAGTTCACAACTCACGAATAGGTACTTCTTTTTTGTATCGCTATTGAATTCCGTCAAACAGTCTTGTATTTATTTAGTAAATATTCAATAATTGTAAGTGTGTAATGTTTGTCAACACAATTAGTAAGTGTTTTATAAGCTAAATGTTACGGACATTGCCCCTGTAAAACATTAACCTATTATCTATATACACTATTAAAACATTAAAACATTAACATCATACACTATTAATTGATTACAAGCAAGTATAATAATAATAAAACATAAGGAGTAAAGATACATCCTATATACAATATCTACACACTATTCAATTAACATGTCGCCAGTTGTCAATCATTTATCCATTTAAACTAATCAAACCAATACTATACCTCCGACAAACAATAGCAAGTGCAACAGTAAAATAAAGAACGTGCAGCTGTATTATAATATAAACTATTGTCAATATACACCGACATCAACAATAGGGCGGCGATATCTAACTACTGGCGACATGTTAATTGAACAAACGCTCAATATGACGAGTTGAATCGTTTGAATACATGGTTTATGGAATGACGTCGAACACTGGAAAGAACGACAGCCAACATACAATTCGCAATGACCTAAGTCCATTTGTTTTTGGCCAGTAGAGATAAAAATGACAGTGGTACTAAAACATTATAGTATAAAATGCAAGACGTACACCTATGTCTTAACGTACATTATAGAAATATTTATCATATGATATTGTCAAAAATGTACACTCCATTTATAAGATATGAAATAAAACGAAACGGGTGTAATTATAGTACTAGTCGTCTGGAGTATACATTTGAATGGTCAACGCTCAATGTGACGTGTTACTATAAAACATATTAAAAAAGCTACATTCTATAGCTGATAGGGATGAATGATTAATCATGATAGATTTAATTCACACCAGTCGGACCTGATTATCCTCCACTGGTTTTACATCTAACATCTAGGTTTCATTCCTACCGATTGTGTTATAAATGTACATTAAACTCAATCCAATCACTTGTTTGAGAAGATCAAAAGCTTAATGTTCCTCATTATATCACCTTTATAAATTCTTATCACCCATCTTCTTTCCGAATGTGTTAAAGGTCAATGACAATGTGCTTAAGATATTGCGCAAAGAAGCTGATCAGTTAGTTTCCTTGACAATTTACATAAACTTTGTAGCGTTTCCAAGGTATTCCAAATATTGGTGAAAATCGATTTAGTCAAGTTCCGTAAACAAAGTAAAAACTTTGTTTTAAAGTGTTTGTTAGCAATAATTACTCCATTGAGTTAGTTGATACTTTACCAATATACATTATTAAAACATTAAAAATATACACTATTAAAGGGACACTGTCCGTAAGTAAGTAAAGAGCTATTGATCATGACTATATAAATGTATGATGTTTATATACATGAAGACATGAGCAAAGACCCAAATAAGTCTGTAGTAATATGTTCGTGAGTTTGAAAAAATCAGTTTTATTTATTGTTTGTAAACAATGTGGGTCCCACAATATTTACAGTTTCTGCTGATCACGTGACATTCCTTAGTGCATTAGGTTTTCTATACAGTGTGTATTGCGTAATATAGAGTGCCTGCTTAGCTCAGTTGGTAACGCTCTTGAATATTGCTCTCTCACTATTATAACCCGCAAGTGTAATTTTAGTTTGGGCTGCGAGTTCACAACTCACGAATAGGTACTTCTTTTTTTCGTACCGCTATTGAATTCCGTCAAACAGTCTTGTATTTATTTAGTAAATATTCAATAATTGTAAGTGTTTAATGTTTGTCAACACAATTAGTACGTGTTTTATAAGCTAAATGTTACGGACATTACCCCTTTAAAATATTAACCTATTATCAATATACACTATTAAAACGTTAAAACATTAACATTATACACTATTAATTGATTACAAGCAAGTATAATAATAATAAAACATAAGGAGTAAAGATACATCCTATATACAATATCTACACACTATACAATTAACATGTCGCCAGTTGTCAATCATTTATCCATTTTAACCAATCAAACCAATACTATACCTCCGACAAACAATAGCACGTGCAACAGTATAATAAATCACGTGCATCAGTATTATAATATAAACTATTGTCAATTTACTCCGACATCAACCATATGGCGGCGATATCTAACTACTGGCAACATATTAATTGAACAAACGCTCAATATCACGAGTTGAATCGTTTGAATACATGGTTTATGGAATGACGTCGAACACTGGAAAGAATGACAGCCAACATACAATTCGCAATGACCTAAGACCAATTGTTTTTGGCCAGTAGAGCTAAAAATAGAAGTGGTACTAAAACATTATAGTATAAAATGCAAGACGTACACCTATTTCTTAACGTACATTATAGAAATATTTCTCATATGATTGTGTACACTCCATTTAAAAGATATGAAATAAAACGAAACGGGGATACGCCTAGTACTAGTCGTCTATAGTATACATTTGAATGGTAAACGCTCAATGTTACGTGTTAACTATAAAAAACAGATTAAAAAAGGTACATTCTATAGCTGATAGATTTAATTCACACCAGTCGGACCTGATTATCCTCCACTGGTTTTACATCTAACATCTAGGTTTCATTCCATAAATGTACATTAAACTCAATCCAATCACTAGTTTGAAAAGATCAAAAGCTTAATGTTCTTCATTATATCACCTTTATAAATTCTTATCACCCATCTTCTTTCCGATTGTGTTAACGGTCAAGGACAATGTTCTTAAGATACTGCGCAAAGAAGCTGACCGGTTAGTGTTCCTTGACAATTTACAGAAACTTTGTAGCGTTTCCAAGGTCTTCCAAATATTGGTGAAAATCGATTTAGTCAAGTTCCGTAAACAAAGTAAAAAACTTTGTTTTAAAGTATTTGTTAGCAATAATTACTCCGTTGAGTTAGTTGATACTTTACCAATATACATTATTAAAACATTAAAAATATACACCCTTAAAGGGACACTGTCCGTAAGTAAGTAAAGAGATATTGATCATGACCATATAACTGTATGTCATTGATGTTAATATACATGAATGAAGACATGAGCAAAGACCCAAATAAGTCTGTAGTAATATGTTCGTGAGTTTGAAAAAAAAAGTTTTGTTTATTGTTTGTAAACAATGTGGGTCCCACAATATTTACAGTTTCTGCTGATCACGTAACATCCCTTAGTGCATTAGGTATTCTATATAGTGCGTATTGCGTAATATAGAGTGCCCGCTTAGCTCAGTTGGTAACGCTCTCGACTATTGCTCTCTCACTATTATAACCCGCAAGTGTAATTTTGGTTTGGCCTGCGAGTTCACAACTCACGAATAGGTACTTCTTTTTTTTGTACCGCTATTGAATTCCGTCAAACAGTCTTGTATTTATTTAGTAAATATTCAATAAATGTAAGTGATTAATGTTTGTCAACACAATTAGTACGTGTTTTATAAGCTAAATGTTACGGACATTGCCCCTTTAAAACATTAACCCTATATCAATATACACTATGAAAACGTTAAACATTAACATTATACACTATTAACTGATTACAAGCAAGTATAATAATAATAAAACATAAGGAGTAAAGATACATCCTATATACAATATCTACACACTATACAATTAACATGTCGCCAGTTGTCAATCATTTATCCATTTTAACCAATCAAACCAATACTATACCTCAGACAAACAATAGCACGTGCAACAGTATAATAAAGCACGTGCAGCTGTATTATAATATAAACTAGTGTCAATATACTCCGACATCAACAATATGGCGGCGATATCTAACTACTGGCGACATGGTAATTGAACAAACGCTCAATATGACGAGTTGAAGTCGTTTGAATACATGGTTTATGGAATGACATCGAACACAGGAAAGAACGACAGCCAACATACAATTCACAATGACCTAAGCCCAATTGTTTTTGGCCAGTAGAGCTAAAAATAGCAGTGGTACTAAAACATTATAGTATAAAATGCAAGACGTACACCTATTTCTTAACGTACATTATAGCAATATTTAAGTCAATACAGTTTATTATGTACAATGTTGGAAAATTAAACTAGAGCTATCACTAGAGGTGATTAATATCCCCGCTTGGAGACCTGTTTGAATATGTGTGTATCCTCAAAATGGTACAGATTCTGTATTTTCATATAAATGAACTAAAGAACAAATTTAATGCCAATTATTTGAAGGAGATTAATACTCCCTCATTGGTGTCCAGTCAGAATAGGTATTATTTCCTTAATATGGATGCGTGGTAATACTCTGAAGTTTGTGCTGAGCAGAGTCTCAATTACAAATAATTAAAAAATATGTAGAGTATTACATATTAAATAAGAAAAATGAAAAGAACATGCAACGATTATCTAATTATCTGTTAAATAACGCGACAAATTATTAAAATATTTTGGAGTAAAAATTAGTGGAGTGTTACCTAATAAAGGCTGTATAATTAGTGGAGTGTAACCTTATGTGGTTTTCATAATGCATTTTCACATCAAACCAAAAAAGGAAAAGTAAATGTTCAACCATACAACCATTATCTGTTAACTAATGCAACGGGACGCGACAGGACGGGACGCGACGTAAATTAGTGGAGTGTAACTTTATGATGTCTTAAAATGCAAAGTGTGTAATTTTTTGAGATTTTCATTATGTATTTTCAGATCATAAAAAAAAAGAAAAGGAAAATATGGAACAATAATCTGTTAAATAACTGGACAAATAATTAAAACTTAGTGGAATCGTGGGTAAAAATTGGTGGAGTGTAACCTTATGAATCTGTATAGTTAGTGGAATGTAACCTTATGTGGTTTTTCATAATGTATTTTCACAAAATACCAAAAAGGAAAAGCAAATATGCAGCCATGCAACCATTATTTGTTGAAAAATGCAACGGGACGCACGAGATGTGACGTGACACAACGTAAATAAGTGGAGTGTAACCTAACGAGGTCTTAACATTAGTAGTGTGTATCTTTATGAGGTTACCATTATGTATTTTAACGTCATAAAACAAGAAAAAGAACATATGCAACCATTATCTGTTAAACAGGACAAATAATTAACAAGAGATGTCACTGTAAGTGACAAATGCCCCCGTAGTGGTTTGTGAATATATGAACGATATGTTTATGCACACAGCTCAAAATGTGACGACATCATCAGTTTGAACCATGTTTATAAATATTCATGGGCATAATGGTAAGATCAAGTAAAAGTTCAGCAAAACTGGAAGGTGACCGATGACAATGTTATACACCCGACACAACCAATATGACTTCATTCAAATACAGGGTTATAAGGCATATTCTGACCTCTAAGTGTGAACTTTACCTTGAAGCTTCGGACTTGGGTTTTGCGCATGACACATCATCTTGTTATGGTGAACATTTCTGCCAGGTTATGTATAAAAATACCTCAACGGATGACACAATTATGGACCGGACACGACTTACATAACTTCAATCAAAACACAGGGATATATGACATTATTATTCTGACCTCTAAATGTGACCTTGACTTTGAAGCTACTGACCTCGATTTTTCTCGTGACACTTGTTGTGGTGAACATTTATGCCAAGTTATTTGAAAATCCCTCCATAAATGTCAGAATTATTTACCGGACATGAAATATGGAAGCAAAATAACTTCTTTTTGACCTTTGGCCTCCAAGTGTGACATTGACTTTGAAGCTACTGATTTTGCGCGTAACACGTCATCTTGTTGTGATGAACACTTGTGGCAGGTTATTTGAAAATCTCTGCATGAATGTCACTGTTATTTACCGGACACGAAATATGGACACGAAAGTACTTCTTTTTGACATTTGTAGCTACGGACCTGGAATGTGGATGTGACTCATCCTCTTGTTGTGGTGAACACTTGTGCCAGGTTATTTGAAAATCCTTCTATGAATGTCATGTTATTTGCCGGACACGATTATACGGACGAACGGACGGACGGACTGACTGACGGACGGTGCGACTATTATATTACACCCTTCGGGGGCATAAAAACTTGATGGAAATTGTATGTAAAATTTAGTGAAGTGTAACCTTATGAAGTAAGTAAGTAATTTCTTTATTTATAGAGGGTGACTATAGTCTGTATAATTAGTGAAATGTAACCTTATGTGGTTTTCATAATGTATTTTAAAATCATACCAAAAATAAAAGGAAAATATGCAACCATGTAAATATTATCTGCTAAATAATAAGACGCGACGCGACGGGACAGGACGCGACGGACAAAGTGATTCCTATATCGCCCACTTCTTCGAAGCGGGGGTATAAACAAAAGTTTAAAATGAGACATTATAATATTAATTTGATTGTAAACAAAATTCGGTACAAAAATATTGACAATATTAACACTAGAAGAGGTGTTCAAATTATAACTTAACACTTTCATTTTGTACCTGAATCACATTTATCTTGACATTCTCGCCGATTATGTTCATTTTAATGTCAAGTCTACTGATTCCTTCGGTCTAAAACATTATGACGCGAACTATTATCTGTTTCCTATTTTGCTGCATCCGTATTTTTGAAATGGGTAGAGAATGATGTGTTGTAGCAAACATGTTAAATTATGAAAATAACTGCAATATAAATTTAAAAAAATAATGCTTGTAAATTGTCGTTTAAGGTTTTAGTACTCTGATATTTCCATGACTGGACGTAAAAAAGTGGAATATGCACTTTTTGCTATTTGTCGTTTTTCACGATTTCATCGGAAATTAATATGAAATGCGACTTTGAAAATGCCCAAATTCATGACAATTCTAGTTCGAAACATCAGCTGCAAGCATTTTTATAATTTCAGCTTCTATAAAAGTAAGTTCCATTACTTTCTTATAGGAAAAGACAGAACAAATATATAACTTAAGATGTAGGGGCAAAGCACAGACATATGCAAAATTTAATAATGATGAAAAAAAATAAAATGTTTTCACCAAAGATATCTTTATATGGTATATGGTAATACAGTAACAATAACTATTCATTTGTTGGGTTACAAAATATGAATAAATTGCTTATTTTGGTTAATTTTTAAAATCATAGGTAAAATACGAGCAAACTGACCTATTGTCTGTTAATAATATTTAAAAAAAAACGAATTTTTAATTCAACAATGATATTTTTGTCTTAAAATTACACACACGATCATAATTAAGTTGAAACACAGTCTTAAACAAGTATGATATACATTTAGTGGAATTATTTGGTTTAAAGTAAAACTCTTCAACAATAGAAACATATAGGTTTAAAATTTGAAAATTATCTGCACCTAACTCAATATGTAATTTAAGACAAACCGCGTGAAATTGGAGATTATTCTTAAAAGCATACGTTCTAAATGACAGTATCACATAAATAATTCACGCACGGATACACATACATACACACAACACCTTTAAAGTAAATCTATCAACTTAAGAAGAAAATTGAAACGATGAAATCTGTTTAGAACAAACTATCATTAATATATTTTTTGTTTTGTTTCAATCAATATTCATGATCATATATGTTTAAGTTCGATTCAGTATTTCAAATTAAATCGAGATTGGATTCACGTTTGTCATGTTAACCGACCTATTATTATTAAATCTACTAATTTGTCAAAACCTTTGGACACCGCTGATAGTGTAGCTAGTGGTAGATATATCTTCAAACATATTGTATGATACATTCTCTCACCAAAACAACTGTTAAAGTTAGTAATACATCTATATACAATAACAGTAAAACAATAAAGTAACATATACCTAACATACGTGTATAAAACGCAGTTCTATGACTACGTCAACTACTGGAATTATAGTTTCCATATAGTATAGTAATATGAAGACATTCTATATGTAAAACAAATGTATATATTGCTGAATAGTATTCAGCTTGTATAACCCACAAATACTTAATGTTCGTAATACATCGATAGAACTTTGCGCTGTAAGTTTTACCGTTGGAAGTATATAATGCGCGAGCTAATTTTGTTTTTCTTTCTTCATTTCTATATATAAGAGTCCAAAACTTAGGCAATGTGAGTAAGGATACTTTAAAGATACAGCACTTTTATGCACCTTTTTCAGGAATAAACGTGCTGTATTTCATTTACTAGCG
Organism: Cyrtodaria siliqua; assembly: GCA_037043455.1. Taxonomy (NCBI): domain Eukaryota; kingdom Metazoa; phylum Mollusca; class Bivalvia; order Adapedonta; family Hiatellidae; genus Cyrtodaria; species Cyrtodaria siliqua. Next base: position 165,289 of record JAWPHD010001401.1, on the reverse strand, counting down.
TTTCATACTGCTACATATAATTAGTACTTAACTCTAGAGAAGATTTCCGTACGTATTAATTTCTTAAACCTTTCGTTCTACATTGTCCAGCCTTTAATACTTCTTCTGTAGGACTATAGAGTCCTCTTGAAGTACTAAATTTGTGTTTCGAGTATCGTATCATCATTGTCGCCGTGTGTTACTGAGGGAATTGCTCGTCTAAGACGAACAAGCATTGAATCAACGTCAGCTACATCTTTGAATCTATCCATTTTTTCGGTAATCCTTTTGTGTCGAAATTCCAGGTACACATCCGTTATCGCCTTTAAAAGAAAACAAGTATTTAATAAAATGCTTTGGCTAAACAATTATCTAAAGATATTTTGCGGAAACCACTGCCCATCCCATCGCCCGCATGGATAACAAGAAACATAACAAGTCCCGAGTTCGATTTAAACTTGTGACATATGGATGTGGTAACGATAAATGCCGTCGTGAATCAATAATATACTGTATCATTATCATGATTATGCTTAAAAAGTATGACAAGTGAAATAATAGAAACCATATTGAAAATGGGTTTGCAAATTATGAAGGCCTCTTTTGATGGTGATTTTTATGCATTTTACAGGTTTCAGATTTGCGATTATATGGAGGATTATGTTTTTAAAAAATCGGTAATGTGTCTCCACCCGCAACCGACCTTTCACTCCTTTATTTATAAATGGTTGAGTAATCCGCCATGAAAAAAATCTTGTTGGTGAAATTGTCCTTCATTTAAATCGAAATATATATATACTATATATAATAACACCAAATAAACACAAGAAAGGAATCAAGTACAACACAATTTAATTGAAGTAGAACCTATGTAATTGTATCGATACATTCGACATTTACATAATGTTACTAATTAGTTCCCTACGGGTGTCACCGGAGAGGGATTCTAGAATTGCTTAACCATTTACATAATGTTACTTATTAGTCCCCTACCGACGTTACCGGAGCGGGATTATAAAATTGCTTTGCCATTTACATAATGTTACTTATCAGTTCCCTACCGATGCAACTGTGGGGGGGGGGGGGGGGGGGGATTATAGAATTGTATAGCCATTTACATAATGTTACTTATTAGTCCCCTACCGGTGTAACAGACAGAGGGTTATGGAATTGCTTAGCCATTAACATCATGTTAATTATTAGTTCCCTACCGGTCTAACCGGAGAGGAATTATACAATTGGTTAGCCATTAACATAATGTTACTTATTAGTTCCCCACCTGTGTAACCGGATAGAGATTATAGAATTGCTTATTCATTTACATAATGTAACTTATTAGTACAGATTATAAAATTGCTTAGCCATTTACATAATGTTACGTATTTAGGCCCTACATGTGTAACCAGAGGCGGATTATAGAATTGCTTAGCCATTTACATTATATTATTTATTAGTCCCCTACCGATGTAACCGGAGGGAATTATAGAATTGCTTAGCCATTTAGATAATGTAACTCATTAGTGCCTACCGGCTTAACCGGAGAGAGATTATAGAATTGCTTAGCCATTTACATAATGTTACTTATTTAGTCCACTATATGTGTAACCAGAGGCGGATTAAAGAATTGCTAAGCCATTAACATAATGTTACTTATTAGTTCCCTACCGGTGTAACCTAATAAGGACTATATAATTGCTTAGTCATTTACATAATGTTTTTTGCTAGTTCCCTACCGATGTAACTGGAAGGGTATTATATAATTGCTTAGCCATTTACATAATGTAATTTATTAGTCCCCTACCGGTGTAACCGGAGATGGATTATAGAATCGCTTAGCCAATTACATAATGTTACTTATCAGCCCCCTACCGATGCAACAGGAAGGGGATTATAGAATTGCTTAGCCATTTACATAATGTTACTTATTAGTCCCCTACTGGTGTAACCGGAGGGGGATTATATAATTGCTGAGCCATTTACATAATGTTACTAATTAGTCCCCTACTGGTGTAACCGGAGGGGGATTATATTATTGCTTAATCATTTACATAATGTAACTAATTAGTCCCTTACCGATGTAACCGGAGGGGGTTATATAATTGCTTAGCAATTCAGATAATGTTACTAATTAGTACCCTACCGATGTAACCGGAGGGGGATTATAAAATTGCTTAATCATTTACATAATGTTACTAGTTAGTCCCTTACCGATGTAACCGGAGGGGGTTATATAATTGCTTAGCCATTTAGATAATGTTACTAATTAGTCCCCTACCGATGTAACCGGTGGTGGGCTATAGAATTGCTTAGCCATTCACATAATGTAATTTATTAGTACCCTACCGGTGTAACCGGAGATGGATTATAGAATCGCTTAGCCAATTACATAATGTTACTTATTAGTCCCCTACCGATGTAACCGGAGTGGATTATAGAATTGCTTAGCCATTTACATACTGTTGCTTATAAGTCCACTACCGATGCAACCGGAAGAGGATTATATAATTGCTTAGCCATTTACATAATGTTACTAATTAGTCCCCTACCGATGTAACCGGAGAGTGATTATATAATTGCTTAATCAATTACATAATGTTACTAATTAGTCCCTTACCGATGTAACCGGAGGGGGATTATATAATTGCTTAATCACTTACATAATGTTACTAATTAGTCCCCTGCCTATTTAACCGGAGGGGATTATATAATTGCTTAGCCATTTAGATAATGTTACTAATTAATCCCCAACCGGTGTAACCGGAGGGGGATTGTATAATTGCTTAATCATTTACATAATGTTACTAATTAGTCCCCTACCGGTGTAACCGGAGAAGGATTATAGAATTGCTTAATCATTTACATAATGTTACTTATTAGTCCCCTACCGATGTAACCGGAGGGGGATTATATAATTGCTTAGCCATTTACATAATGTTACTAATTAGTCCCATACCGGTGTAACCGGAGAGGGATTATAGAATTGCTTAATCATTTACATAATGTTACTTATTAGTTCCCTACCGGTGTAACCGGAGATGGATTATACAATTGCCTAATCATTTACATAATGTTACTTATTAGTTACCTACCGATGTAACCGGAGGGGGATTATATAATTGTTTAGTCATTTACATATTGTTACTTATTAGTCCCCTACCGGTGTAACCGGAGGGAGGTTATACAATGAATCCAGAGGTATCCGCGATGAGCATACTCTATCGACTATATGGATCCAGAGGTATCCTGAATCAGCCTACTCTATCTATCGAGTATATGATCCATAGGTATTCGGGATCAGCCTACTCTATCAATCGAACATGTGGATTTGGTTGGATTGGCTTGACCGGAGAATAGACTGCAGTTCATAGTACCGATCGGAAGGCGATGCAATGAGAGTAAGTTACTAACCAACGCTTTCTAGGGGTCGTCTCGGACCTTTACCATGTCAAACACTATATCATAAGACCACCAACAACACAACAGAGGACCTAATCAAGCAGTCCTATAACGCGTTCGGTAACATTCAACTAGAGGTTCACATGTCTAGATTATTTTTAAAATTGTACTAAAATGCTCTTACGTTTTCTTCAATGATAACAGATACGGTGTCCTCGGAAATGTGACCATGGCAAATGTGTTTCCCATGCAACTTTTCAATGTCTGCCATTAGTTGTCTTTTAATGAGTTGGATATCGTCTGGTGACAAGTTGTTGTTGACCAGGAACCGAGACAGTGGCATACCGCCAAGTACAGGTATATGACGACCGTCCCTTGTAATGTCGTTAAATATCTGCAGGAATGCGTTGGTCGTAACAGCATCTATAAATACAAGCTTACTTATTAAGCAGGTATACTGGTATTTCTTTGAATACATTGCGTGCTACACTTTTGATTGCATTTTGATTGCCTTTCAACAATGAATGTGTGCATAAAATATAGAATAATGACAATGTAAAGCTTAGACATAAATGAAATGCCAAAATCACTGTTTCTGTCTTTTGTCGAGAACAACAATACTTTTTAGAATGATACATATCTATATATATAAATGGTATATATTAAAGGAAGATAATTTAAACTCACACTTATATATAAGTATAACTTTTTAACCTACTGTTCTTTTGTGATCATTCAGTCTAATATGTGTGTATAATACTGCCTTAACAAGTGATAGGGGGCGTTATAGGTGTTGTACACTGCAGTACCTCTCATGGTCAGATGCAGTTAAACAGGTCTGCTACTTTTCTCTATTTCCACTATTTATTTATCAATACCTATATATGTGGAAGTCATACCTGATGTTCCTGTTTTACTTGCTTCCCCTTTCTGAAACAAATGAAATAAATAAATAAGGATAAACGAAAAAGGTCGTTATGTGACAACAGGATAGTGCATTAGAATCAGATCGCTATCTTCGTATCGTATAAGCGATATCTTGCGTACTACAGGTATTGACGTAAACGTTATCCTTTAGTACGGTGATCCCATCTACTTCGTAGCGAACAGTGACACATTTGCAGATAGTTTCTAAGTGCTTTTTTTTAAGTAGTACATTTTGTTGGCACCTCTTATATTACTCATACAACTTTGGTGTTTTTTATCACACATTTGATACTTTGGTTACAGAATGAAACAGAATAACTAAATAACAATAACGCAGTTTACGAAACTGAAAAGGTAAGAATGATAATCGGGTATTACTTTAATAATAGTTTCATGATAAGCCACACCAAAATAAGCACCGTTATTTAAAAATAGCATTGATCAAACCATTCGTACTATGAACCTTTCGGTTCTCGCAATGTACAGATTCCCGGCGGGTGTGTAGCACTCCTAGCAATGTACAAATTCCCCGGGGCTGTGTACCACTCCAATGTACAGATTCCCAGGGTGTGTGCACCACTCCAATATACAGATTCCCCAGGGCTGTGTACCATTCCAATGTACAGATTCCCAGGGGATGTGCACCACTCGAATGTACATATTCTCCGGGGGTGTATACCACTCCAATGACATATTCCCTGGTGGTGTGTACGATTCTAGCTATCGGGACTGCCTGATTTATTTCCGTAATCCGCTCCTTTGGTTAGGGAAATCGACGATGCAATTCTGATTTCATGCCGTGCAGAAAGGTAATGAGCGAACGAAGATTCGACTGTCATTTGCATATTTATTACACTACCGTTTTAAGATTAATGACATTGCTACACTGCAAGTTAGGTGATACATAGTATGGTTATTATTTAATAAGAATGCAGTACACAAACGCACTATATTTTTGCGAAAGGTATATGTACTAGTGTTCACTATACACATACTTCATGTTCTCTACATGACAGGTAAAACGTAAGTCAATGAGTAATAGACTCGATGCAGATATGTTATAAGAAATGTTTTGTTTGAATGGTGTTTTACGTCATTTTTAGTACGTGTTAGGAAGTATATGACGGTCGATTTTTTGTGGTAGAGGCAGATAGCCCCATTTTTCCTGGGCAAAACCAGTACTGTATACCTCCCGCCATCCGTATGAATCAACACTTTATCACTTAACAAGTCGCGCTCCCAGTGGGATTTAAGAAGGGTATATGCGTTGATTAAATTATGCTATATCCACAAAGTACGAACTCCTGTTGTTGACAGTGAAACTCGATCCAACGAAACTCAATCCGGAAAGTATGAACGCCTGTTGTTGACGGTGGTATATGCAGAGAGTATAAACGCATGCCATTAAAGGATATCAGTAAGTAGAAAATAAAGAGTTATATAGCACTTTGATTGTTGAAAATTAACGGCTTTTGAGATTTCCGCTCAATAAATTTATCATTTATTATCCAGCCTTGATGAAACTTGAGGCAATGTTTGTGTGCATACTATCTCGGTCAAGCTCGATAACCAGCCATATCACACATAATACCGAAGTTATGGCCCTTTAATTTTTGAAAATTGACGATTTGTGTGGTTTCCCTCAATAACTTGAACATTTAAAATTCAATCTTGATGAAAGTTCTGGACAATGTTTATGGTCATACTATCTCGGGCAAGTTGATAACATTGTACATGGTCATATAAATAGGATGGCCGGCATATATGGTGCCAATTGTCATGTGTCTTGCTAGTTTTGTGATCGATCAATCAAAAGTTTAAGTTGCATTATTCAAACGATAGTTTGATATTGTTTAACGTATTATTTTCGAATTTATTTTATAAAACGTATATACGTGCGCACGAGCAGAGAAATACAGTGTCGACCAGTTGGAATCGAACACAGTATTATTTTATTGAAATCTGGTCTATAAACTTCGATAGTTAAAGGCAACTGGAGGGTTTCCTGGCCATTTTACAAGAAAACAATCAGGAAGTTTGTCTGAAAAGGATACGACCGATTAGTATTACAACGCACTGCATGTTTAGTGATTGACCCCTCTACAGTCAGTCACTACGCTTCACTTTTCCCTTGTGCGATGACTGGACAACCTCTTGGGACTCTATGATTGCACCTACTGAAACCCCAGCCAAGGGTGGTAGGTGCATGAGATTTCGTCCCTCGAGTTGTCTGGTCGTACCCTAGATTGGTTTTCTCTTTAGCTGCAACTGCTGTGGTTGTTCAGCACAGTTCTGGATACATCCTGAGATGTTTCTTATTTTGTATTTTATATAGCTTTACAACAACATCTTATAGTGTCTTTTGTTAGTTTTTCTGGATGTGGACTTTATTGTTAGAGCATTTCTTTTTTGTGGGATGTAGTTTTGTTTACACTGTCTTGTCTATTTGGGCGCTGAAGACAGGATAATAGCGAGGATTATGAACACATAAAACCTGTAGGCCGTATTGCCTACTGACCGTTCCAAAGTCGGTTATCCTGTCTTCACCACCCTTTCTGTTGTATTTTGTCTATTTCCTTGTATAATTTATTTAATATTGCTCCTTGTTTGTAGTACAGTGCGGACCTACGATGACAATGCGTGTGTTCGCTGTGGTTTCTTTAGATCCCTATATCACAGTTTTCTACAATTCGAAATGCAGCCTTCACATAACACAGTAAACCCCAAAACACGCAAAATGACAAACATGAATGGCAATGTTAATAAAGAATAAAGGCATATGACGTCACAAACACAAACAGGTTGACAATAGGGCTACCGCCTTGGAACGGTCAGCGGAAAAAAGGCCACTTGGGGTTTAAACAAGGTTCTAGGGTGCACCAAACCTCACACTTACCCTACTGTCATCCCAATAAAACGGGACAGTGTAAATAAAGAAATCCCCGACATGAACTATTCTCTAACCAACAAGGCAGCATTAATAGGCAATATAAGTAAAACACAAAGATGCTCGTGTATATATAAATACAAAAAGAACTATAGACTAGAAAGCCACAAAGAAGGTACTCAATGACTTGGAAGAAGCCAGAACAACAAGATAATAAAACATTGAGGGCACGACAAGACAAGATTGCAAACAAACATCAAACGTCACAGTCATTTTGGACTTTAGGTAGACGTCATCATAGGGTCCACAGACTGTCCGGTCATCGCACAATTAAAGATTAAAGCATAGTGGCGAACTGTAAATGGGTACACCACCAAACACGCAGTGCGTCGCAAAATGATAGGGTCATAACCTCGTTTGATAAACTATTTAGCAAAGATAGTATGAAGGTTAACATGACCAAGGATTTTACGACGTTTGTAAATCACGTCACCATAGAAGTCAGGTTGTGATAGTCCTTGTCGCAGAAGAGTTCTTAAATGGCTTTTATACTTGGAAATAATATAATAAAATTATGCAAAGGTTTTACGAAGTTTATGGTAACGGTAGCCCTAATGGAGAAGCATTTTATGTATACAAAGTTTACGAATATTAAAGTCGTCAACTCGAGTACAAGCTCTAGAAAAACGAATAAGTTGAGACACATAGACCCCATAAGAAGTTGTTCGGGGAACATCCCCATCTAAATGTGGATAATTGACAATATCAAAATTAAAATCTTCTCTCTTGTCATGGATTTTGCTAATTATTTCGCCATTTTCAATAGAGAGATATGTAAATCGAGAAAAGTGGCGTTAGTGTCAGAAATATTAGCTTTGTTAAGTTGAAGTTCTTTAGGTGTAACACGCACATTGTTTGTTGCATTGAGTTGTGTGTGAATTAAAATGTAAATGCCATGTTGTCATTCATATCTAGGCCCAAATTAAAAATGAATAACCTACATTCTCATCACAAATGACACATATGCTGCCAAAAAATCCACAGAAAAATGGGGGTCATGTATCTTCTAAGAAAGAGCTTGTCTCATGAATGAATGCTCTCTATAAAAATATGAACCCTGAGATGCCAAAATAGTGTATTCATACACTCATTTCCATATAAGAAAAAAAAAAGTGACAATGCTTGAAAAATGTAACGAATAGATCAACAATGTGATATAATCAAAAAATAGCACTTTAAATTAGTGAAAATGCCTTTTTTTTGCAAAAAGAAATGAAAATTATTTATTGACCTCCCCAGGCGACTACCCCAGGTCGACACTTCCTGTGTTGCAATGGGTGTGCTACACCTTTAGGATATTAAGTATTAACCATAGTAGAAAGGAAAGGGTTGTCAATGTTCAATTTGCCATCCAGATACCAAGAGGTGTCATTAAAGGCTTCAGTACCATCTGCCTGGGTATCTGGTGAATGACTTAACATTAAAATCTCTTTCACAGCAATATGAAAACAAATCTGCGACAAGCGGTGCACAGTTCGTACCCATAGGGATACCAATTTTTTTTCTATAAACGGTATTTCCATACCTGACGAAAATATTATCTAATAGAAAAATATGTGATTCACAAATTTCATGGCAAGTCCACACAGTGTAATTGTCCAAAATGCTGTTAGTAAAAAACGCTTTAAAATTGTTACAGACCAAAGATGTAGTATTTTCTCTAGAAATGATTTTTGAATGAGAGCAATAAGCTTGTCTTTGATAAAGTTTTTTGGTAAAGTTGCATATAATGTAGAAAATCATAATGAAGCTTGGACTCTATGATGAAGCCTACCTAAAGTATATTGGGACGGTGGCGTTTGATGTTTGTCTATGATCTTTCCTGTCGTGCCCTTAATGGTTTATTCTCTTGTTGCTCTGGCTTCTGCCAAGTCATTGAGTACGATCATTGTGGCTTTCTAGGCTATTGTTTTTTTGTATTATATTTACACGAGCATATTTTTGTTTGAGTTATATTGTCTATTGATGCTGCCTTGTTGGTTAGAGATTAGATCATGGCGGGGAGTCCTTTATTTACACTGTCCTGTTTTAATGGGATGACAGTAGGGTAAGTGTCAGGTTTGGTGCACCCTAGAACCGGTTTATACCCCCAGTGGCCTACTTTACCACTAACCGTTCAAAGGCGGTAGCCCTATTGTCAACCATTTTGTGTCGTTTACTTTTATTATTACTTTTGCCTTCTTGTTTGTCTGTTTCCATGTTTGTTTCTGTGTTTTGTGGTTGACTGTCCTACTTGAATGCTACTTTCCCTGTCCGATCTTTTTATATTTCTTTTGACGTTTATTGCAAATGTTATCAAGAACGTCACCTGACTGTTTAATAGACCAAAATAAATTAATCCCAGAGTTTTCAAAAGCTTTAGCACACTATTGTTTAACGTGATCTTTAACGGCAGTAAGACAAGATGTTACAAGTTTGGAGATATTTGTAGTGGTGCAAGAATTAGAATTGGAAATAAAAAGGGCTTTATATGGTAGTTTGCGTAATTTGGGAATCCAATACATCGTTGGAAGTCTATTTTGCTTTTCGTCTGCTCCAGCCTTGAAAATCTTGCACTGAGTGATATGCGTCGAAACAACATTATCATCAATAGATTGCACTGGAGTATACGAATTAGTATTCCCGAGTTTCTGAGATAAAACATTGACGTAAAGGAGGCATCAAACAATAATTATATTATTAGCTGCTTTATCAACACGTTAATACTTGTTGCTGAGGGGCTAGATTCATAGATCGGAGATTGTGCGTGCGTGCGTGCGTGCGTGCGTGTGTGTGTGTGTGTGTGGAATGGGTATATCTAGACTAGATATGCAAAGTTTGAGCGCATGTTGTCGACATGTGTAGATAAGTGTAGATAAGCAGGTCAAAAACGACAATCGATCTGGAGAGTATGAACGATTGTCGTTAACGGGGGTACATCATTAGATCGAACGCGAATTGATCTCGACAGTTTGACCGCATGTTGTTAACATGGGTAAATATGCAGGTCAAACGAGGTTCGATCCGGAGATGAGCGCTTGTTGTTAGTACGAGCATATCATCTAAATAGACGAGACTCGATCCGGAGGTATTGACAGGAGTCGAAACAGGATCCAACGAAGAGGAAAGTGACGTCAATGTATAACATTTAAATACTGACAAATTTTATTAGTTTGCATTAAAAATGGCGTAAAATCTAAAAGGTACAGGCACGGTAAACACTGCTGCAATGGAAAAACAATGTATTGAGAAAGCACATTTCGAATGGCATGTTTAAAATGTCATTGTCTAGACTTGATGTTATATGGACGTAGATCTCCCACTGAGGCATTGTATTTGCCTATGTCGCACGTATTTTGATTGACATTTGCTGGGTACAAATGCACAGTCTAGTATATAATATATAATATTAAACAATTCAACAACGAAGTAAATGCATTACCTTTTTCTTCAGAATGGAGGATACCGTATACAGAAACGGATTCAGTGCCGTATTTATTGGCAAAACAAAGACGATGATCCACGCATACAATTCCAGAGATAGTTCATACCCACCCAAGGCCATGAAACCTAAAAAAAAATGCACACACATATCTTCAAAGTAACTGTGATCACGTAACTACAGTAAGGCGCATGAGAGTTATATTTTTGCAAGAGTATTGATTTACATAGAAAAAGGGTCTACCATTGACTATTTCGAAATTGTATTGTCTTATTAAAAACGTCTTTGATATTGATAAACGCATTGCATGTCTAATGCCCATTGTGATGAAATGAGACGGTTGACACGTTGTTTCAACTAATATCATACCTTTCTCATGACGTCATCAAGATAATTTGACGAATCACTGATCTAGTAAGGTGATGAATACCCCCGCTTAAATTCTAAGTCAACCAAAGGGCCATAATTCTGTAATAAATAAGGCAACCAACAATGGGTGATGTAGAGAGACAAAAGTTCATATGTTGTTATGTATATATGAAGTTTGGGAACAACCCATTCCAAACTGTTTGAGTATTGCAATTAATACAAATGTGTTACGGGACGCGACACGATGGGACGCGACGTGACGGGACAACACTGTGTTACGGGTCGGGACTCGACGCGACGGGACGTTACGGACAGCGTGATTACTGTAGAGCCCCAAAGTCACTCTGCGAAAGCGGGGGTAGAGGGAACACTCGGTGTTTATCCATTGATAGTAAACTGACTTTACCCCTTTAACTTGTCGTAGTGAGAATCATGTTAACGAGTATTTTGTGTGCACATGCACAGATCTTCGAGTAATGCTTATTGCCTTATTTAATAACTTCAATGTAGAAACATGTAATTTAAATTAAGGTCACATTACTTGATTTGCATACAGAGACAGAGGATACATTCCGAATAACATCCTTTGTTTTCACCGAGTGAATATCTCGATATTTTGATTTTTATTAACGAATGCCCGAATGCACTTTCCTAATATTTAACTCTGATGATATCTCTCACCAAATAAAGTGTTCCTTGTAGCTTATGAAAAATAAATAGCTTTTCTATTACAAGCTGATTTGTTTTATGCAAATCGAGTAACATTAGTGTTTCATAAGAAGGTTAGAAAGTGGGGATTTCAAATGAATTGATCTGTCTGTGGCTAGAAATTATGTTGTTTTTTTTCCAGAATAATTGAACGTTTGGAGATACTTCTATAATGACAATAGTGGATTTGAAATCGGTTGTACGGACTGAAAACTTTTACTTTATTTTATCAAACTTATACCATTCAGCGTTTTCCTTGCATTATTTATTTATTTATTCTCTTTATTTCCTCTTTACAGAGATTAATATGTGCAAATGTGCAGTGCGCAATAACACGTAATAATGAACGAATGCAATTGTGAACGATGCAGATAACTTATATACAGGAATCAACATTTCCAATTCAATGAACAAATACAACACAAAGAACAATATCTCATTAAAATTATGAAAGATAATAGCATATCATATGTTATACACACACAATAATATTAATTATTAAGATAGATATCTCTACTTTCAATATATATGAAAACAGTTAGTATATATGTTATCACAATATAACTTACACAAGCAATTATGCAATCATGTGTCTCTATATCACTCGCAGTTTCAGTTGTTATTGCAAATGTTTTCACTATATCGCTATGTACGATATTTCGCTTTTCGTAAGGCTATGTCATATAATCTACGTTTAAACAATCGTCACTAAAGCTGTATGCTTTTTGTTACGTAAAACTATGCCATAAAATGTAGGTTTAAGCAATCGGAAACAAAGCTGTACGCATATCTGAAGAACATTTCTTGGAGTTCAATTGTATTCAATATATCTGATGATTTTCCGATAACATGCTGAAGAAATGTTTCATTGTCATAAGTTTCTAACTCTCTTAGAAGAGCAGTCCCAAATTGGGATACAACCCCGTTGAGGAAAGTTTCACGTAAAGCAAATGTGGCTTGGCAAGCTATGATTACATGTAAGTAAAAATCAGTTTGTATGGTCTCTCACAAGAGACAGATCTTTGCTATTTTCGTTGGAATATCAACCCATATTTTACTTACAAGTACCGATTTAGCGAGAGTTTGTCTGTCCGGAGCAAATTTCCATACCATCGCTGGGGAGATATGATTATGAACACACACAAATCTGGAGAATGTTTTGTCAATTTGTGTTCTATTCATCCAATTGTGGACGTCTTCATGATATATGACTTTGCTACATATGGTTTACCATGCTTGTTTTGATGGGAAAACACCAATCTCAGCATAATTATGCAGAAAATGTACCATGTCGTACTTTCGAAGGACGTTATAAATATCGGGGATGTACCCCGTTTGTTTATTATCATTTCTTACCAGAAACATTGCCTGTCGATTATTGAAAAAAATGTGCTTAGGAAGAATATTTGTTGGCATGCTACACAGTTTTTGCAAAAATCCCAATTTTCGTTTTTCTATAATATCACATTGAATTTCGACCAACCTAGCATACTCATACACATATCAGTTCTTGTTAATACATCGAAACCTTGAACCTTTTTACAACAAAGTCGGTAAAATCTTTCCAATTTGTCAATGTCTCCTTTCGTTAAGTTAAACCACAATTCTGAACCATAAAGCAAAGTTGGCACACATATTTTTCTAATAAGTGAGGCCGATGTTAATGGGTTGAGTTGATGTGGATTCAAACCAAGTGACAGATGAGAAAATAAAGACGAACATGCCTTTGTGCATGCATTTTTAATTTTATCTTCATTATTAAGTTTGTCATTTATATGTATGCCAACGTGTTTGATATTTCTTACTATTTCTATTTGATCGTATCCTAGTGTTAAGTTAGGTTGAACCTTTTCTCTGGAGGTTTTTCCAAATATTACGATATTGCTTTTTTTTTTTTTTTTATGTATCGCCATCTACAAGTGTATGCATGCACATTGTTGAGATTATTTTTCAAGTTTTCGGGGGAAGTGCAAGAGAGCGTCAAGTCATCTGCTAGTGTAGAGTTACCAGCTTTTGTATCTAGTACACATATTCCCAGATTACTGTCTGATAGTTCATGCAATAATCCATCTATAAATAGGTTATACACCCAAATCGATATGGTTCCTCCCTGACGGATCCCCTGTTTAACAGGAAACCAGGTTGATCTGGTTCCACAGACATATATACTGCTTTTCATGTCGCTATGTGCATTAACCAAGATGTTCCACATTTTTCCTCGAATACCGAGCTGGTGTTATTTATAAAATAGACCATCTAACCATAGTGTGTCAAAAGCTTGTCTTGTGTATAGGGAACACATTTATACTATGCTACCTAATTCTATGTTGTATAGCACAGATTCGTGAATATTAAATGAGGCGGTCACGAAACCTAAATGTTGTTGGTACGCGTTTTGTTGCTCATTCGGGAATATAATATTATTGATTTTAACCCATCTGTTTAGTTATAAATGTAGAACTTTTTCAAATAATTTATAAATTGCTGGTAATAACGTTATAGGCCTATGCTTTCTTGGATCGGACCTGCTTTTGCTGTTGCCTTTATACACTGGTATGACAACCCCTTTTTGCAATGTTTAGGGAATATTTGTTCATCAATGATTAGGTTAAACAGTACGGCAAGTGCACAGTTTAAGAAAAGTCTACCTAATTTATGAGTTTCATTATATATGTTGTCAAACGACGGTGCTTTTCTATATTTTAGAGAGCATACAAGGTTCTCTACATATTCGGCAGTGGTGTCCGAGTTCAATTTAGGCGAATCTGGTAAATCATTGTTTGTCTGTTTAATTTTGCGGATTTCTGATTCTATTTTCGTCTTAAAGGAGTCATCAAAGTGATCATACTCGAGAGGGGTATAAACTCCTTCGTAGAAATTTCGAAACTCCTCAAAAATACCTTGCGAGTCTCGTATCATTCCATTGCCTGAATCAATTTGAAAACAGGAGGATGCTTTTTTACCCTTTTTATTCTTTACAAGACCCCAAAACAGCTTATTATCACAATCTGCTGTGTCATTAAGATCATCATACAATTTATTTTCTACTTCCTGTATCGCTTGTGATAAAGTATCTCTTTAATCGTTTGTATTCCGCATACGATTCGTGTATCATTCCTCTTGGTCTACCTTTTAAGATCCAATTTATCCTGGCATCACGACGCTGGGCTTTATGTGCTAGCTTCACCTCATTATTCCAGTAAGGTTTTGCATGCTCATTATATTTTGATTTAGGGAGTGTTGTATTTGCTGCATACGTCAGTGAAGATACAATCCCGTCATAAAAAGTGTCAATATTTGTTTTTCGAGATTCAACAAAAAAATTGATAAAGTCTCTTGATAGTTGTTTATATAGTTGTCATCTATTTTATGCCACGCTACCTTCCTATCTTTTGTGGATATACTTAGATCTGTAACGTTTGCTTCGATTTGAGCATAAATTGGTAGGTGATCTGATACATTAAATAGATCATCATCCAGGACTTTAAATTTAGATATAAGATCACTATTATAGCAGTATATTAATATATGGTCTAGCATTTTTTCTGTAGCAGAAAATGTGAAACTTGGACCTGTGCGTAGTGGCAGGTGGGCAAGAGATAATAAGGCATGATCATTTACCAGTATAGATAAACATTTGTCTCTAGATGACACTTGCCGCGTTGCATAATTCTTTATTTAAATCTGCGTTTAAATCACCTGCAATTATTATTACTGTTCCTTAATCTGAGTAAGAATGTGAGCAATGTGTTTATTTCATTCTCATAGTCAGTATACTGATAATTAGCAGATGGCAAATATGCACAGATTACAAATATTTTTGAGTTGTCATTTAGGGTTATTTCTATACCAGTAATTCTTTCTTCGGATAGTTCGTCCATAGTTCTCACTCTAAAACTTAAGCTTTTTTTATATAATATAGAAACACCCCCTTCACCACATTTTAGTGATCCGTATATGTCCATCGAAGAGTCACACTGTGTATGATTGCAATAATCCGAGTTAACACAATCCATAAAGCTAATTAAGTATGGAAGAAATTTATGTTCCGTTATAAGGGCTATATCGATGTCGTATGTCTCTAAAGTTTTACTTAAACTACCAGCAGAGGACATGATGCCTCGTACATTTCACGTTAATATGTTTAATGTTTGTTTTGTTTTGTTTTGATACATTTTGAATTTGTGTTAGAAAGTTTTAGTAATTAATATCTGAAATCCGATTTTCGCGTTCATCGTTATCATTATTATAACATTTGGGTTAAATTATGGAGGTAACATGTTATGAAATTAAATCAACTTACCTAATACGCATATAGGGAACCAACAACAAAAGTCCGTTACTATGACGACCGCAAGTGACTTCGCTACTGCAGTATCCACCTCACCTTGTTTTTTGTTGGATTGAATGTTTGACGTTTTTACCGCTTTAAACAACAAACCTTGTACGATTCCAATGACAACGAACAATATCATATTGAAGACAATAAATACACCTACAGAGTACTCCCACCCTTTAGTACTACTGCCAGTGAGTGGAAGAGCAATACATACACCGGAGCTAGAATAAAACTCTTCTTCGAAATACAGATTCATTGTGACAGGAAATACCGCGATAACGACTGCTATTAGCTTAGCAAGCGCACCCAATTTCAGCGACATGGATGGAGTGAGTTTAGAAAACGGAAATCTGACAGATATGTACCTGTCTATTGCAATTAGACAAATAAGCATTGCGGATGATTCACAAGAAAAAGCAGACAGGATCCCGGCAATCTTACATAGTACACTCGTTCGCCATTCCATGTCAGTTGTACCGTATTTTCCTCTGTAATGCACGTCTGCAGAGGCTATAATCAATGTATACAGTCCCATGAAAAGGTCCGATACACCTAAAAAGGTAACAAAAACCGTATAAGAATGCCACCTCTGGATATGAATACTCCGTCTAATATGATAACCAATGGCAAAACTATTTCCAAGCATGGCAGAGAATCCTATAATCCAAATGCACAGTCGAAGCAAATCATTATCAATAAGATCTTCGCATGACGAGATCGCGTTTTTTGGTGAGATACACAGACCCAGAGGATTAACTGTTTTCATAAAGCAGCATAAAGCAGAAGAGTCTGTGTAAAGGTGGTCCAATTGTTTGATTATATTAAAACGTTCATTTTCAAGTTTAACATTTTCTCCACTGATATCTAAATATGACAAGCTAGGGAGGATCTGGAACGATCCCGTCTGTATTTTCAGCGGATTATTATTAAGGTACAGATATTTCAAACTGTTCATGCCTTCAAATGTAGTATTATCTATGGATTTTATACCACAGTATGCAATATGCAAATGCGTGACCTTCTTCAAATCATTAAATGCGCCAGATTCTACAGTAACTAGATGGGTGTTTCCGGTAAGGTTAAGTATTTGCAAGAAGCTTAATCCGCTGAAATCGTTTATTGTTACACGTTCAAGCGTATTGTACGAAAGATCAAGGGTCCGTAAGCTTTTCATAAACTGTAGTGGGTTTTTGCTGTGTGTGTTATTAGTCAAGTTTGACATTATAGCGTTTACACCACACCTTGAGATATTTAAGACCATTAATGACTGAAATACGGATAACTCGCTAAAACGAGGACTCGACACAACTGAATTGCTTAAATCCAAATAACGCACGTGTTTGGCTGTTGCTGTATAATTAACAAAAGGTAAGGTGGAACTGCATCTCATAAAAGCCACGCCAGTACATTCACACTGTGGTGGACATTCAAATCCACAGAGTCGTTCATCGTCCCCATGTGGACACTGTCGTATACCGTCACACACCAAGTCGTGTGGTAGACAAGATCCACTTTCTCTGCAGCTGAACATGCCTTTGCATGCATACGTTTCTAAAACAAAAATAACCCACAACATTTATAAAGATGCTCTGTAAGAGCCATGTTGAAAACAG
Source organism: Cyrtodaria siliqua (assembly GCA_037043455.1). Lineage (NCBI taxonomy): Eukaryota > Metazoa > Mollusca > Bivalvia > Adapedonta > Hiatellidae > Cyrtodaria > Cyrtodaria siliqua. The sequence continues at coordinate 147,590 of JAWPHD010001401.1, read as the reverse complement.
TTGCTAATAATTATACTAATGTGTTTTTATCTTTTCCGCATGATGTATATTTGTAAATACTGTGTTTATTAGTATCAGAGAGGTATTCCCACTATAAATCAGTAGTGTTATTAAATACTGGGCCTTTGGGATCATCAAGCCCAGTATATGTGGATTTTAAGTAGAATACCACTTAAGCCGCTCTAGGGGGCGTCATAGGTGTTGCAACTCATGTTTTCTTGCATACCGGACAAGGATATCCGTCATTTACCGGGGCTAGATATTTCCATCTCACCCTAGGGTCGAGATAAAGTTCATGCACGCACCAACATCCGGTATGCAGGAAAACACGCAAAACGTTAGTAGCTGGCGGCGTCAACGCACAACATGTCTCTGATATGCAAACAAAATAATCGATCATGGGTATTCGGTTCAGATAGGGAATTCCATCCCTCGATATAAGTGTTTTAATCGGAACCTCGGCAAAGCGTCGGTTCCGATAAAAACAATTATACCTCGGGTTGGAATTCCCTATCTTCAACTGATAACCACGAAATATTCCTTTAATCTCTCATGAACAGATTCAATAAAACCGGGTCTGTTACTTTTCTCACTTATTTCTGTTTGATGATTACAAGAGATCCCTTTGTGAGTATATGTTGACATTCAAACTAGCATTTGTTTAGTGCTGTGTGGCGGCTGAAAAAAGGTGCCCGGACTACAAATCTGTAGTGCTATTACTTAGTCCTTTGGGATCATCAAGACCAAACTCTGTGGCTTTGAAGTGGAATACCGCTTAAGCCGATGCTAGCGGCGTGATAGGTGGTGAATATTACCTCTCAAGAACAGATTCATAACTACTGTGTATTGCTTTCAGGGTAATTACAAATGTCAATTACATATTCATATATAAGGTGTTACCTATATCTAAAAGTTTACATGTATTGTTGCATGTGTCTCAAAGTGTACATGCATTGTTGCGTGTTTATTATTGATTTGGCCTTGAAGAAAGTTAAACAAAGTATAGATGTAAACACCATTATCTGGTATGCAAACAATTTATTTGAATTCATTTATGATGAAATTTGGACAGTTCTCATTCGATTATTTGTATGCAAATTCATTTGTGATGAGTTTTGGAGCAGTCTTTGGACGGTATATAAATAGGCTAGCTCTGGGAGCAGCCCAGCATTTGAGTTTTATTTAGTAAAAAGTTAATTTTGAATTGAATGCTTTTAAAATATAAAATATATGTGTGAGAGGATTTACTTATTATTGTGCTCATTGAAAATAACAATGAAATTGAATATTTGGACTAAATTGGAAATTAATTGAGACTAAAAGACACTTACTGTCTTGGATTAAAGAGACACTAACTGTTTTGGATTAAAGGGACATTTACTGTTTTTGATTAAAGAGACACTTACTGTTTTAGTTTAAAGAGACTTACTGTTTTGGATTAAAGAGAAACTTACTGTTTTGGATTAAAGATACTTAATTTTTTGGATTAAAGAGACACTTACTGTTTTGGATTAAAGTTCCACTGACACTCTTTAAAGCGCATATTGTTATATATTTTTATATTTAAATCAATAAAGTGAATTGAATGGAAAAACAACTAAAATTAAAAAAACTTCGACAAATAAATACTTGTAAAAACAACAGGTATATTTCACTGCAAGATGGAGTTACCTCCCCTTCATGTTAATTTTTCCCTATAGATGGCGCTCCACGCTGATGACGTAGATTCTGCCATGCGGAAATTTCAGTGTTGAGGATTTATCATAGACCAACATGGATTTATCATATAACTATTCGGACACAAATAATATGGAGCAAGAATTACCGGACAATGTGATCGAGAATGAGTTCGTTATACAGCATGTATGAGCCACGGCCTGTTGCAAATCAGCAAGCTTATCAGTCTGAATCTAAAAATGATGACCGACTTCGACGCTTTGCCTGTTTGCAGAGTCGGACATACCGACTGGTAATTATATTTTGTAATAGCGTATTATAATTACGTATTGTTTGCTAATCCATTTAAGTATGACAGGGACGTGAGTAAGTCGAATTACGTTGTCTGTTCTGTAAAATGAAACCGTTCGATGACTTTCTTACCCAACCCACTCACCAGCGTGACGATGCATCGTACATTTCGTTCTTGTTCATTGCCTGCATATTGTCAAGTTTATATGTTTTTGTATACAGTAGCATTAGTTTAAATAACTGGTAGGCCTAACATGTATGAAAAAGAGTCCAATCGCAATTCCCCACCCGCTAAAGTCACGACGCATCGCCCTTTTTGTTTTTGTTTATTGCCGAAGTATGTGTCACTGTGTTGTGTTTTGTTTTGGCATATAGTACCTTCATGTTTTTAGATAAAGTGACCTTGTATGACTAAATTAATTCTGGTCACCGTAATCAAATGCCTGCTATTGATTTCTTTATTATAAAGCGCCTGTCAACAATATTTTCATTTTGAAAAACAGTACTTATTTAAAATATGATTTTGCTAGGTCTGCAAAGATTCGTGTTTCTTTCAATTACAGGTGTGGCTGTACCGACGGCAGTGCCATAAAAACACAAAATGACGTTCTGAAATGTTGCAGAGATTATGGGGAATTAGCTTAAAGTGGCAGTCTGCATCGCAGAAACTCGTGTGTTTGAAGGAAACTGCCTCACACCTGAGGTTCTTGAAGTGGCGGGAATTGCAAAATGTTGTTGAAATTTTGAAATGATAATATAACTATATTTGAATATATTCTTACTTGAGAAATAAAACCTTATTTTTTACTGTGCTGTATTTTCATTTTTATTATTCTCCAAATTATTATATTTATAGGGCCAGCAGTATTTTAGGATCAATAGATGATGGAACAAAATGTTGTTTCCAAATTAGAATGATTGCGTTGTAAAAAGCTAGAATGCGCATCAAATGTAACTGTCGTAAAAAATAATTTCTTTTTTAATAGGGCTCTATCTTAGATATAGTATGTTCTAAAACTAAACTGAAACGCTCAATGATTTCTGACAAACAGTTCATTAATTACACACTATACAAGTGTATTATGTCGGACATCGTATTGACAGGTTTACACAGTGTATGTGACGTCACTGAGCTTTAGCCAGATATCCTTATTCTATTTATGTAATCGTGTAATCAACATTAAAACATTCCTAAGGATGTTACCCGCATCATAGACAAGCATCGGAAGTACATGCTATGATGTGTTTTATGACTCTCAGCTGCAGTCATGCGGTACCCTTGATGGGCCCATTTGGTGTGACTAGTCAGTGGTTTATGACCTTGTTATGCAATAGCTACTGACAGTTTGCCAGGTGTTTGTTTATTGCGAATAACCATGTTCGTTTCATTGCATACTCGCAATTTAAAAGTTACTTTATGTGTTGGATAATTATACATGTCACAGCGGATCTATTAGGAAACGGATTTATTCCAACCAACAATAATAATTAATATAATAGATAATACATGTTCTTAACATAAGTAAATCTGAAAGTGGAAATGCCCATTTATAATTTTCATAATGGTTTAAATAGTTTTTAGTAAAAGTGTAAATTGCACCGTTCACATATAGGATCCATAAGCGAGTCAACTCAAAAGCACCGAAGTTAAAACACAAACAAATAATAACGGCATGGGATACTTATCATGTTTCAATTTCCATTTATTGATGAAATGCCGACTGATAAGTATATGCATATTGTCTTCCTGCAGTTTTCTACAGGATACGTCTCGAGATTTGATAAACAGTGGCCGAAGTCTGAGCTAAAAATAAACCAAACTGACATACTTTTACTTTCGTTCAGTGTTCTTATATATAATCACTTTGAACCCTTTGCTCTAGTGGTATTGCATCCCAACGCAACACAGTGAACCATTTTCCAATAGTTATCTAATATAATAATACAAAATAAGTTGTCACATAAAAATAATAAATAAATGGTGTCTTCCCGAAATTACCATGCATGAATACAACAGGTAACAACCAGGCCATAAGGTCAATGGCAGAATCTACGTCATCACGCAAAGTGCGCGCGGAAACTACCGAATTGTTCCGAACTTTCACGAAGACAAATTTGTTTATTAAAATCATCTTTTTCTCTTCTAACTAATATTGTTTGTGGTTGTCAGCTATTCCTACGTTTTTTTATTAGTATATCGTATATTTATATAAATGGGGTATATTAACTTGGCTGGAGATCTTTAAAGAGACACTTGCTAATGTGACTTAAAGGAACATTGGATAATTTTATTTGGACTTAATTTGGACTGTAAGTGAATATATTATGTAATTCAATTTGTTAATATATTTTCGTGTGCTGGTTTTGCTTACTTTCTTGTTACAGTTTACTTGTAACAAAGGAAAATAAGCCCCAAGCCCTGGTGGCCATGTTTTTGACGAAAACGTCAGCTGTAGTTTTTTTGCTAAAGAGTCACCTAATGGTAAGTTCTGTGTAATTATTTTGAATTCTGACCATTGGTTTCAGAGAAGAAGATTTTTTAAAGTTTTTCCTCTCGTTTCCATGTCAACCAGATTTTGCACGGATTGTCTTCATTTAAATATTTTGGTAGCGGGCGGCACACAATGATCATTTCTGTGAAGGCTGATCAACATTGGTTCTGAGATATCGTTTGAAGCAAAAGTCACAAAAGGTCACCATAAACTTTATAAAATGGCTACCGTGAGCTAATAAACCCTCTTCACAAGCGGCCATATGTTTTGACCGAAGGGGTGGACCTGAACTTTTTTTGGCAGAAAGTCACTTTGTGATCATATCTGTAAAATGATTATGAATTCTGACCATTAGTCTCAGAGGACCGTTTTATATAATTAAACTAGAACCAATTCGACCGCGCGCCATCGCAAATCCACAGGCGTTCTTCAATTCAATCAGTTCCCTTTGACCCGCTATTCAATTCTAGGGAAAACACGGTTTGTGTTGCTTGTTCTTTGAAACTTAGAACTAAAATAATAGTACTATGTATGCTATTCTGTATGTATTACACTGTTAATGAAAACATGTTTAGGGTATTTCTGTATTTGATCGTTTGACCCCCACCCAGAGCCCCATCGCTGACCCTGTAGCAAATTATTCTTTGTATTCCCATCATCATTAAATTGAGTTTGAGAAAAAAAAAATAGTTGATCCAATTTACATCCTCCACATTCACACCCAGCCACTACTTCCTTCCAACACTTGAATTGTTTGATTTGCTTCGTATTTTTCATAGATGAGTACGTATGTATGAGCCAAGTGTGACGTAGGAGAAAAATATGTATATACAATATATACACTGTTATCCTATCATCATAACATGTATTTGAGACATAAATAAAAATAAACAATGACCTATATTATCAATTCCCCTTCTCCATCCCCTCCACCCACAATTCTGGGCAGACGTCCAAATTTTAAACACAAATCGCTTCACATGTTTTGTTTTTCATAGACGAGTATTTATACCAAGTTATGTGAACAATGTATATGACCTTCTGACGCCCCTTTCCGAGGCCCCACCGGTGCCATAGTCGGAAATACATGTATACACTGTAATCCCATCGTCATAACGTTTCATTTGAGATAATAACTAGAAGAGTAGTCCACGGAACACTTTTTTAGCATGCCATGTGCTTATTTATATTTGCGAAGTTGCATGAACATACTTTTTAGTAAAATACTTTTGAAGTTATGGCCAGTTACGAGCTCGATAAGGTTGCAGGTTAAAGTTTTATGACTAAAACTCTGCCGAAATGAAAGTCAGAGCTATTACTTATGTGTAACGTCATTCCGTGATGTACGATGAAGGTGTGTTTGAAGTTTCATGATTATAGGTCTAAAACTTTTCAAGTTATGGCCAAGGGTAGGTTGCAGGTTAACGCATGACGGACGGACGGACGGACGGACGATCGGACGTGAAAGACGACGTATATAGTGATCTCTAAGCGTCTGCCATGCTACTCAAGGGACGCAAACACAACATCTGGGCAGAATACACAGTTTGAAATAATAAAAGCGATATGTTGTTTATTTTTTCATAGACGAGTATTTATACCAAATATATATATTTATATGTAAATGTATGAAACATTAAAGTGTAATTCAATTTTTGTGTATTTGACCTTTTGACGCCCTTTCCCCGGGCCCCACTTGTGACGTAGAAGTGAAACAATTATACACTGAAACATATTAACATAACACTCCATTTGAGACAGAATTCAACATTTGACAGGAAAGAGCCCTAACTCAGGTAATACAAATTCAATATTGACGTAAAATTGATATCCACATCATAGGTAAGTATCCTGTAAAGTTTAGAAACAATCGGTTGAAAACTGTGGAAGGAGATAAATAGACACACAAACGTTTCGGGACGGACATGACTATAGCTATATGTCCCCTCACCATTCGATGGGTGTGGGAGGTGGGTGTGGGGGGGGGGTGGGTGAGGGGGGGAGGGAGGCGGGGCCATGTACAAACATATTTCAAAGACGAGTATATTTACGAAGTTATGTTAAGAAAGAAAAAATGGAAATATGATGGTGTTATTAACATTTGCTAGCTTATTTTACCAAACGACACACCCTGAGGGCTCCTGGGTGCGGAGTCAAACATAATGTTGCTTTTAATCGCTGTTATCATGTTGGGAAAAGTCATACAATAAGTTAAACGGTTAAATTCAGGTGGTTAAGGAGGAGATACGGTAACGGCGTTAACAATATACCCTAACGTTTTTTCTCAAAAGGCGGGGAAGAGCGGACAATCAGGCATCATTTTTTATGATATTACCTCCCGCTTAAAAAATAATTCTTAAATATGCTTGTTTTATTATAAGCTAAATATCTTACGTATTAGAAAGTACAGTAACAATATTAATTGTAATCGCTCTTTTCTGATGTGATGTTCCCCACAGTGATATCTCACATATGCATAATGGAGAATTGATGATAACAAAATAATCAAACAGCTGGCACAATGTCATATTTTTATAGTAGGCAAAAGTAATCCCATGGCTGATACTACTTTTCCAGATATGTTTTGCTGGTTTAATATATAAAATACGATACAACGCAGAATTAATTGAAGATATATTTATATAAATACTTAAAAGGGGATCCCATGGAAAAATAGATATAAAGGTCGAACAGGGCGTGCAGCATTCAAGGACCACAGTCAAACAAATGCACGCATAGACACAGACAACAATTATAAAGATGACTAAAAGGCAATACACGACATCACAAACATAAAGCAGTTGACAATAGGGATACCTTATTGGAACGGTCAGTGGCAAGAAGGGCCGCTGGGGGTTTAAACCATGTTCTAGGGTGCAAAAAAAACTCACTCTTACCCTATTGTCATCCCAATACAACAGGACAGTGTAAATAAAGATATCCCCGCCAGGTTATATTCTCTTATAAACAATTCAGCATTAATAGGCAATATAAGTATAACGTTTAAATGATCATGTAAATAAGAATATAAAAAAAGCCTAGAAAGCCACAAAGCAAGCACTCATTAACTAGGCAGACGCCAGAGCAACACGAGAACAAACCATTAAGGGTACGACATGACACAATTTAAGACAAGCATTAGACGCTACTGTCCTTTGAGGATTTAGGTAGACGTCATCATAGGATCCACAATCTGTCCTGTCATCGCACAATCAAAGAGGAAAGAGGATAGTGGCGAACTGTAAATGGGTCAATCACTAAACATGCTGTAGATTGCAAAACGATAGGGTCATAGGCTCTTTTGATAAACTTTTTAACAAGTCTAATACATATTGTATGAAAGCGATTATGACGAAGGATCTTACGAAGTTTTAATTCACATCACCATAGAAGTCATGCTGTGATAGTCCTTGTCGCGGAAGTGTTCTTATATTACTTTTATATTTTAAAAGTATATCAGGTTACGAAAATAAAAATTTGCAAAGCTTTTTCGAAGTTTATGGTAATGGAAGCCCTGATGGAGCAGCTTCTTAGTTATACACAGGTTAGGAAATCCATGTTAGAGTCCTCAACTCGACTACAAGCTGTATAAAAACTAATAATTTAAGAAACATAGACCCCAAAAGAAGTAGCTCGGGGAACATTACTAACTAAGTTAGGATAATTAACAAAATCATCCCTTGTCATAGATTTTACTTATTATTTCTCCATTTTCAATAGAGAGATGTAAATCAAGAAAAGAAGCGATAGTATATTTTTTTTTAGCTTTTTTGAGCTGAAGTTCTTTGGGATAGATAGTATTAACCATAGTGGAAAAGAAAGGATCGTTAATGTTTAATATGCCATCCAGATATTGAAAGGCTTCAATTACATCTGCCTGACTATCTTGTGAAAGGCTCAACATGAAAGCTCTATCATAGAAATACATAAACAAAAGGCACAAGAGGGCCTGTGGACGCTCTACTGGCTAAAATGGCTCAAAAAAAAAACCCATCCCAAAACAACAACACCCACAACAGAAACTTAAACCCTTGACCCATGCTTACAATTCAAACAAGAGGTCCTAGGTCTATTTTGGTATGGTTATTTAGGGACTTGAGGCAAAACAATTGTTTAAATATGTTTTGAACGCCTGTAGAGGAGCCCCTTTATGCAAGTAGTCAAAACCCATTTTATATAATTGTTGTGCATCGAGTCACTAAATTAGAACTAGGGTTTGTTTGTAGTAAAAACAGATGTCTCCCCTACAGGAAAAAGGGTCATAAATACACCAAAATTCATTCATCGGGAACACCACGAAGTAATGTGCAATTAGGCTTGGTAATGGTCATCCCTTCCAAGTTTCATGGAAATACAGAAAGGGGATCAGGAGAAGAAGTCGGCACAAAGCTTATGTATTAAAACCTTTAAAGGGACATAACTCCGCCAAAAAGCATTCAACCGGAACAAGACAATGATATACGCAACCAATATTCGTTGAAAGACGAATAGTGGTTGAGGAGAACTAGTCCGGACAAAGTTTGTGCATTAAAACGTTTTAAAGAGCCATAAGTCCACCAAATATCATTCAGTCGGAACACGACAACGAAATGCGCAACCAGGTTTGGCACTGAATATTCTTGCCAAGTTTCTTCAAAATCCGGCCAGGTGTTCAACAGAACTAGTCCGGACAAAGTGTGTGTATTAAAACCTTAATAGGGTCATAGCTCCGCCAATTATCTTTCAACTGCAACACGGTGATGATATGCACAACCAGGCTTGGAACTGATCATCCCTGCAATGTTTCTCTGACATCCGGCCCGGGGTTCAGGAGAATTAGGCCGGACAAAGTTTGTGTAGTAAAACCTTTAAAGGGACATAACTCTGACAACAATCTTTCAAACGGAACACGGTGATGACATGCACAACTATGCTTGGCACTTATCATCTCTGCAAGGGTTCGCTGAAATCCGGCCGGGGGTTCAGGAGAACTAGTCCGGAAAATGTTTGTGTAGTAAAACATTTAAAGGGCCATAACTCTGCCAAAAAAATCATTCAACCGGAACATGGTGACGATATGCTTAACTAGACTTGATACTGATTATCCTTGCCAATTTTCGTTGAAATCCGGGAAGGGTTCAGCAAAATTAGTCCATACAAATTATGTGTATTATGTGTATTGAAACCTCTAAAGAGCCATAACTCTGCCAAAAAACATTCAACCGGAACAAGGTGACGATATGCACAACTAGGCATGCTACTGATCATCCTTGCAAACTTTTGCTGAAATACGGCAATATGAAGGCCCTATCATAACAATCTGGTAAAGTTTGGTAAAGATCGAATGAAACATGAAGGTGCTAGATTGTTGACATCAAAAGGTTTAGAAATATTTCAATAACTCAGGAGCAATAACTTCGGTGTTACTGGTCTTGGTAAAGGTAGGATGCAAAATGGAGGCGCTAGAGTGTTGACAAGACAAAATATAGTCATTTTCGTTAATTCAAGTGCAATAACGCCTGTGTTACTGGTCCAATCTGTCTGGTTTTCGAACTCGTCCGAGCTATCATTGATATTAAAAATCTGGTAAAGTTTGGTAAAGATCGGATCAAAAATGGACGCGTTAGAGTGTTGACAAGACAAAATATAGCAATTTTCGTAAACTTAAGGGCAATAACTCCAGTGTTACTGGTCCGATTTTGCTGGTCTTCAAACTCGTCCAAGCTTTCACTGATATTTAAAATCTGGTAAATATCGGATAATAAATGGAGGCACTAGAGTGTTGACAAGACAAAATATAGCAATTTTTGTTAATTCAAGGGCAATAACTCCGGTGTTATAGTTCCGATCTGGCTGGTTTTCAAACTCTTTCGAGCTTTCATTGATATTAATAATCTGGTAAAGTTGGTAAAGATCGGATGAAAAATGGAGGCGCTAGATTGTTGACAAGACAAAATATAGCAATTTTCGTTAATTCAAGGGCAATAACTCCGGTGTTACTGGTCCGATCTGGCTGGTTTTCGAACTCGTCCGGGTTTCATTGACATTATTAATCTGGTGAAATTTGGTAAAGATCGGATGAAGGTGCTAGGGTGTTGACATCAAAAGGTTAACGAACGGACGTACGGACGACGGCCGGACGAAGGACAAAATACCATGGCATAAGCCCTACTGGCCTTTTGGCCAGTAGAGCTAACAAATCTGCGACAAGAGCTGCACGGTTCATACCCATATGGATACATATACTAACACTGTGTCTATGAACGGTAGCTCAATACCTGCCGAAAATAATATCTAATAAGAAAATGAAAACTTCACAAACTTCTTGGCAAGTCCACATAGTGTAATTGTCTAAACTGCCTTAGTAAAAAACGCTTTTGTATTGTTACAGGCCAACAATGTATTTTTGATCTGGTGAAAGTTGTTTAAATAAGAGCAATGAGTTTGTCTTTGAAAAGGTGATGTGGTAATGTTGTATGAAGTATCTTATATATATATTAGTCTATTATAATAGTAAACGTACTTACCGCAGTTTATTTCATCTTCGCTATGCGGACAGTGTGGTTGACCGTCACACACCAAACGCACGTGCAAACAGAAACTGTCTGGACATTTGACATAGTTGATTGGGCACTGGAAGTTCTCTGTAAGAAGATTGATCAGAGTTTGGTTACAGTAGCAAATACCAAGGCAAATATATTCATTGAAACTATAATAAGAACTTATACATTAAACTATGCATTATTTCTATCGGTATGATTCTCTATGAAAGCAAATGACCTTTTGTAATACCTTTTGGTATTACATGCTGAAGTGGTCTAAGATGTGTCGTTATTGGAATATAGTCTTATATAAGAGCAACATGTATACCAAGGTCATTTACAACAGCCTTCTTACTCGAAATTATCATCGATATTATATAAATGCATTCTTCCAGCATTCTTCGAGCACTGACTTTGGTAACATTATGTGTTCAACTATTTATTTTCTCCGGATAATGAGATGTACACATATATCTACAATATCACAAACTAATGAAAGGTAATAGCATGAAATTAATTTCGAATTTGCATATTTACATGAAAGCGTTGGGCTTGATACGTCAACATTTGAGTTCATCTCTCTTGCCATAGATTTTACTAAACTAAAGATGTAAATCGAAAATAAAAGAAGCGACAATATCAGAAATATTAGCTTTTATGAGTTGAAGACTTTTAGTATAGATAGTATAAAACGGAATATAGGCATACACCAGTTTTATTAATTAGATTTCTGAAAATCACGGAAAGCGATGAAAGAATGACCAAAATTTGATGATAAACAAAGACAATATGACCGTCATTTAAATGTATCTGGTAGCCGCCACTTTGAGAACTATGACGCCATAGTTCTAAATTACCATAAACACAATAAAACAAAAACAAATCTGCGACAAGAAGTGCACAGTCCATACCCATAGAGATACAAACAAGTTTTCTATAAACGGCAGTTCCATACCTGACGAAAGTATTATATTATAGGGAAAAAAGTGCTTCAAAAACTTCTTGAAAAGTCCACATATTGCAAGTTTTCAAATTGCCTTAGTGAAAAAGGGCGCGTTAATATTATTACTGGCCAAACATTATTGTTTCTCTAGAACACGTGTTCTATGGTAAGCTTGTAAATACTTGATATTGTGTTGAAAAGTCATAAGTACTTATCGATGAAACTTGACGCGTATTGGACATTTTATTAGAACGTCCCTTGCATGTTTTAATTGACAAAAATACATTAATCCTAGAGTTGTCATAAACTTTAGAATAGTATTGTTTAACGTAATATTTCACGGCAATACGACAAGAGGTTAAACGTTTGGAAATGTTTATAGGTGTGCAGGCACTAGAATTAAACAGAAAAGATTTTTGTGTAATTTAGAATCCGAATCCAGTACACAGTAGGAAGTTTGTTTTGCTTTTCCTCTACCCAAGCGTTTGTTTAGTGCTGTGTGGCTACCGTAAAAAGTCGCCCCGACTACATATCAGTATAGATATTACTGGTCCTTTGGGATCATCAAACCCAGTATGTGTAGCTTTAAAGTAGAATATCGCTTAAGCCGGTGCTAGGAGGCGTGAGAGGTGTTGCAAATTACATTACCCCGCCTGAACAGACTTTTCTCTTTCTGTTGCTTGTGTTTGTGTTTGTTGCTTCCAAGGGATCCACTTTTCAGTATTTATTGACATTCACACTAGCTTTTGTTTAGTGCTGTGTGGCGGCCGTAAAAAGTCGCCCCGACTACAAATCAGTAGTGTTATATTTTACTGGTCTTTCGGGTTCATCAAGTCTAATAGTTGTGATGTAACTTCCGCTTCCGGTAACCAGCCGACTTAGTAAACAAATGGCTTAAATTTAACTATCAATAAACTCAAAAATGTGAAAAGGAAATTCAATATAAAAAGGATTTTATTAAATCGGATAGTTTGGTAAATATAAACTTTCAGTTCAAAAGAACAAATATGAATCACTTTTGGAGATATTTGAACATGTGAGAATCAAATCAAAGGGTCAAATGTACAGAGACATTAAACTCGTATATTGTGATTTATGTAGACATATATAGGGCGCTTTTACACTGATTGATATCCATTAGAAAAGAGGTACACTAAAACAGGTCACGGTAAAATATTTTACAGATACAGGGTGAATCAAAAGTTATGTCTGATACTTCCAATATGAATATGGAAACGGACAGTGAAAGTAAGAGAAAGAAGTCGGATATTTCGGATTTGGATTATTGCAACTAGTATGTGTTAAATGAAAAATTAGCTGTTCTCTTTTTTTTTTTTCGTTTTTAATTTTTTTTTTTTTTTTTTTATTTATCTTTTTTCTGCTATTACTTGATATTTTCTGCTTTTTTACCCTTAAATACGAAATATTAACACATATAAGTAGATGGTTGTCATTGTAAAATATGTATCTCATAATGTTAACATTGCAATTACGTATGTTATACACATTTAGTTATATTTAAGTACTGTACGGAGACCCTTGATTACGTCTCAATCCTTTTTATTGAATGTTTTTGTTCAGACAAATCAGTTTTTTCTATCTCCAGTCTTTTTTTAAAATTGTGGCGTGCTTTTCCCTGTTCAAATCCATCATCAACTGTCTTTTTAAAAAATGACATTCAAGATATGTTCACTAAACGTTCGAGGTCTTGGGAATAAAATAAAACGAAAACAAGTGTTTGAATGGCTGAAATCTAAATCTTATTCGATTTGCCTTCTGCAGGAGACACACTCTACTGAGAAAAATGTTAATACATGGAAACATGAATGGGGAAACGATATATACTTAAGCGGAAATAGTAGTAATAGTGAATGTGTCGGTATTCTTTTAAACCAAAGTCAGAATGTTGAATTTATTTCTTATTCAAATATAGTAGTAGGTCGATTACAAGCTTTACATTTGAAAATTAGTGAAAGAAACATTGTTATAATAAACATCTATGGTACAAATATGGACGACCCCACTGTAATAGAAAAACTAGATAACTTTATTTTGAATAATGATGAAAATAACGTTATAATAGGTGGAGATTTTAATACAGTTCTAGAACATAAATTAGATAAGAAAAATGGTCGAATTAGCGATCACAATAAATGTAGATTAAAGTTGCAAAGACTAATGGATACACATAGTTTATCGGATATTTGGAGATTACACAATCCTACAAAACGCCAATATACATGGCATTCAAATAACAGACCACCAATATTTTGCCGTCTTGATTATTTTCTAATTTCAGACAGTCTTGTTTAAAATGTTTCGCTAAGCCAAATAAAGACATGTTTTAAAACAGATCACTCAATTGTTGCAATTTCTTTAGATTTAGCAAGCAATCCAAAAGGTCCTGGATATTTCAAATTAAATAATAGCATATTATTACAAACAGAATACCAAAAAAGCATCCGTAAAGCATTACGCGAAATAGCTGGCTTAAATAATAATGCAAACCCAAGTACTCTCTGGGCAATCTTAAAAGGAACAATTAGAAATGAAACTATAAAGTATACATCTGCAAAAAAGAAAAAAGACTTATTGACTGAAAAAAAAAATGGCATCGGATATAAAAGACATAGAGTCAAAAATTGAAAAGACGTCGAATGAAACGGAGTTACACATATTGAAAGTGGAATATGAGGCGTATAAAAATGAACTCGAAAAAATACTAGAGAATAGATTAAACGGCTTTATTTTGCGTTCAAAATCAGAAAAGGTTGAAAATGATGAAAGAAATACTAGATATTTTTCAAATTTAGAAAAGAAAAAGGCTGAAAGCAAAACAATAAATAGGTTAAAAGTTAAAGAAAACATTGTTTCAAACACAAAAGATATTTTAAAAGCTCTCAACGAATATTATTCAAAATTATACACAGAAAAAAAAACAAATATCATCGGATAAAGATTTCTATAATGATTCTATTCCAAAACCTAACGAAACTGAAAAACAAAAATGTGAAGGAGTTTTAACAGAGTTTGAATGTGCTGCGGCTTTAAAGGAAATGAAAAACGAAAAATGTCCTGGTTCTGACGGATTAACCACTGAATTTTATAAAATATTTTGGAACGACATCAAATATTTCTCATTAATTCACTTAACTATTCTTTTAGATGTGGACATCTAAATGAACTTCAAAAACAAAGCTATATAAACTGATTCCAAAATCTGGAAAAGATACAACATTTTTAGAAAACTGGCGCCCAATTAGTCTTCTTAATACAGATTATAAAATCGCTACAAAAGCTATTGCAAATAGGGTAAAACGCGTCATATTAACAATAATAGATAGCTCTCAAACTGGCTTCTTAAAAGGAAGATATATTGGAGAAAACATACGTCTTTTATTTGAAGTTTTAGATCATGTTGAAGAACAAAATGTTCCAGGTCTGCTATTATTTTCCGATTTCGAGAAAGCATTTGATAGCATAAATCATATGTTTTTAATTAATACCTTAAGACATTTTAATTTTGGAGATAATTTTATTAAATGGATAGAGCTATTTTACAACGACGCTAAAAGTAGTGTCATTAATAATGGGCACAAAACAGATTTTTTCTCGATTAAACGAGGGGTTCGACAGGGATGCCCACTATCACCGTATCTGTTTATTATATGTATAGAATTGCTCTCATTTGAAATAAAAAACAATAAGGATATAAAAGGCATTACTGTAGCAGACATTGAGATTGAAAACACATTATTTGCGGATGATGCAACTTTTTTAACTGATGGATCAAAACAGTCATTTGAGAAACTAATTCATACTTTAGATTCTTTTGGAAATATATCTGGTTGGAGACTCAACACCTCAAAATGCAGTGTTTTAAGAAAAATAGTCAAATACAATTTTTAGAAAATCGAAAGTTTACATGGTCATCTGAAAAAGCAAAAGCTCTTGGAATGGTTTTCAATACAAACAAGATTGATGTTTTTAAACTTAATCTGTAACCTAAACTAGAACAGTTCAAAAATTGTTTAAAAAGTTGGCAGCATAGAAAACTAACCCTACTTGGAAAAATTACTGTTTTAAAAACTTTTGCTCTTCCAAAGTTAATATATCCACTAACCGTCCTACCCGATCCACCAAACGAAACAATTAAAGAAATAAACGATATTATGTTCAAATTTCTTTGGGACAATAAACCAAGCAAAATTAAAAAAGCCACACTTATACAAGATTACGAGAATGGGGCTATTAAAATGATTGATATACAGACATTTATATACTCTCTTTAAGCCAGCTGGATAAAAAGTTTAATGGACAATACAGCCGGTCAATGGAAACAAATATATTTATATGAATTAGAAAAATATGGAGGAAATACAATTTTTGAATGCAACATTAATGAAAACGATATCAAAAAGATGTTCGAAAAAAAAACTTTTTTTACAAAATATACTTAGTGCATGGGAAAAAATAAATAAACACGCTGAAGTTAAAACAGTAAGCAAAAGTATAATATGGAATAACTCGAACATAAAAGTAAACGGCAAACCAATATATCATAGAGACTGGCTTTATAAGGGTATAAAATATTTTGAACACATATATGATTATAGACGCAAACAATTTTATAATTTTGAATTTTTTGCTTACCTATATGACATAACACAGAAAGATTTTCTCAAGTATATATCATTAATATCATGTATTCCCCAAAATTTTAAAAATAAAATAAAAAACGAACAAATCAATGCACAAAACGTTACACCAAATCTTTTAGAAAAACTTGAAAACTAAATTAAATTTAATATATTTAGTCATTGAATTCTGTATAATATTTCAGGATAATACTTTTCCTTTTTTTTATTTAAGAACCAACAACTTTATTCCAACAAATTGTATTAATGGAACATTGTATAGATATTTTTGTTACATATATATGTGGAAGATTCCAGCTCCTTTTTCTTCTTTCAACAAATCGAGAAATAGAGCCATTATTAGTAGTCAATTTTAAATAAAATAACTTACAAGCATAGGTACATTCAAATGAGTAAATAATGAAAATACATAATGCGATGGGTATTGTGTATTTTTTGTTGTTGTTGTTGTTTTGGTATTGTTTGTTGTTGTTGCTGAATTTCTCTCTTTTAGTATGAATGGTAAAAATATAATCCATTTAAAAAACAACATGATCGGGCAGAAATCTTCCACAAAAACCAAAAACATCGTATTATCTTTAAGTCTACACTTTATTATATATGTTTTAAATCAAAATGTATATATAAACCATGTATGAAAATAATGTTGAAAATAAAGATATTATATTAAAAAAAAAGTCTATTGTTGTGGCTTTAAAGTAGAATATCGTTTAAGCCGGTGCTAGGAGGCGTGAGAGGTGTTGCACTTTACATTACCCCTCATGAACAGACTCAATAAAACCGTGTCTGCTACTTTTATCTCTTGTTTGTGTTTGTTGCTTCCAAGGGATCCATTTTTCAGTATTTATTGAAAGTGGCGCACCGAGTAATATGCGTGGAAATAACGTCTCCACAGTAGATAAAACTGGAGTATACGAATTATTGCTGCCGAGTCATCGTTTCATTGTTTTAGACCTAATACTTTGAAAGTCATTGGCATGGGTAATTTCTAGGTTTAACATTTTCTGACAGGAAAATAATTTTAAAAAATAATCAGAGAGTTATGGGCTTATATAAGATGTATTCATTGGATCATGATGAAGATGTCTACACAGTGTTGCTGTTGCACACCTTATACTTTGAAAGTAATTAGACACAATCACTTGTAAAATGCAATGTTTAATTCGAAGTTAAACCGTTATAAATGGAAACGAATTAAAACAATATAATTTAGAGAGTTATGGTTCTTTATATTATATTCATTGGGTCATGCTGAAGATGTGTACACACCTTTATTGGGTAGACCTACTACTTTGGAAGTTACATGTATTGGCAAGGTTAAGTTTCAGGTCAAACCTTTGTTCGAAAGGGAAATAATTTAAACAAACAGGGCCAATTCGGCCCTAAATCGCTAACCCGAGGTTGTTTAATTATCAATGCAGTAGTTCTGAAGTTATTGCCTTTCAAAGTTATCGATCAATCTTGATATTTAACGTTTGTTTATGCAGCAAAATGCAACTTTAATGTGTACATATTCACATTGACAAGTGTTGTACATGTAAGTTGTAGCATAGTGGATACAGCAAATAATGATTGGCGGAAACTACAAAATAACAACATTGATTGGATCAACATACAACAAGAACAGCATATTTCTATCAAGAGAGTATTTTGTTCATGATTATTATATCAAGTGTACAATGGTAAGCTTATCATGTATTGTTAAATAACTGCATTTGCTATTTGCTAGCATTTTACGACAAGCATCATACTTACCATTTCTTTGAAATTGTTTTGAATTGTAACCAGTGGTTTCAGAGAAAATGTTTGGGTGGACCAGCCCGACTTCAGCCATTTTGACGAAGTGCCACCAATGGACGCCTCGTGTGAAGTTTTCATCAACATTGGACAAGTCATATTTTAGGGGGCTATGTCGTTTGAAGTTTCCTGTATAGATATACAGGGAAAATGGCCACACACCTTGTCAAACATGTCTTTCAATGCCTCAGGTTGGTTTTAGCAATCCTGATAGAAGATCATCTAATTATCGTTTATTTGAAATTATTTTAAATGCTGATCAGGTTTTTCGGTGGATTGGCCCGACTTTAGCTATTTTGATAAAGCGTCACTCAAGGATACTTCCTATGAAGTTTCATCAAACAAGTCGTTTAAGAGAAGATGTTTGAATTTTCTATATAGCTATGCAAAGAAAATGGCTCATCCTTTTCAATAAATCAGATAAAATTTAGCAATCTTGATAGGGAATCATTTAATTATTGTTTCTGTGAACTTATTTAAACTGTTGTCAAGTAGTTTCCAAATAAGGAGTATTTCAACTATTTCCCTACTCGCTGCAATAGCAACCAGGTTTTTGGGTGGACCGGCCCTATTTTAACTTATTTGCTAAAGGGTGACTCAATGATGCGTCCAATGAAAGTAGCAGTCAACCACAACCACACAAAGAAACAAAGAACAACTATATATAAAGACGAATAAAAGGCAAGATAAGACCTCACAAACTCACCAGGGTTGACAATAGGGCTACCGCCTTGGGACAGTCATTGGCAAAAAGGCCGATGGAGATGGGGGTGGGGGGGAGGGGGTGCACCAAACCTCACTCTTATCCCATTGTCATCCCAATAAACTGGACAGTGTAAATAAAGATATCCCCGCCAGGTTATAATCTCTAACAAATAAGGCAATATAAGTAAAACACATTAAATGATCATGTATAATATAATATAAAAAAAAGCCTAGAAACTCACAACGTAAGTACTCAATGGCTTGGCAGAAGCCAGAGCAACAAGAGAACAAACCGTTTAGGGTACTTCAAAATAGTATAAAAGGAGAAATCTGGAAATCTTAAGACAAGATTAAAGACAAGCATCAAACGCTACCGTCCTATAAGGACCTACGTAGACGTCTTCATAGGGTCCACAATCTGTCCGGTCATCGAACAATCAAAGAGAAGCAATTTCATAAAATCAGCAAAGCCGTTTAGGTCTGGAGGAATGCCGTTCGAAGTTTGCTATATAGACATGTATAGTGAAAATGGCCCACTCTCTGGCAGCCATGTTTTCCAACTATTTAGGTCGGCTTAAACAATCTTGAGAGAGGATCATGTAATTATCATTTCTGTGACATTATTTTGAATTCTGATAAGTAGCAACCATGTTTTTTGGGTAGACCAGCCCGAATTTAGTTATTCTGATAAAAGGCCGCCCAATGATGCTTCCTGTGAAGTTTCATAACAATTGGCCATTCAAGACGTTTAGAAGGAAACGTCGTTTGAAGTTTTCTCTATAACTATATAGGGAAAATGGCCCTGCCCCTTGGCAGCCATGTTTTTCAACGAATCAGGTCGGCTATAGCAATCTTGAAAGCGGATCACCTAATTATCATTTCTGAGAAATTACTTTCAATTTTGACCAATACTTTCAGAGGAGATGATTTTTAAAGTTTTGCTAAAAATCATTTTTGTTGCCATAACAACAAGGTTTTCGGTTGGATCAGCCGAAACTTAGCCACTTTGGTAAATGATAATCCAAGGCTGCTTCCTGCGAAATTTCATCATAATTGGCCTAGTCGTTTAGGAGATGTCATTTGAATAAAAACGTTTACGACGAAGACGTTCGACGGACACCAGGAGATCACAAAATAGCTCACCTGAGCGCGAGCTGGGTTGGAGTGGGGGGTGGGGGGCGGGTGGTGTTTTCAGTAAATATCCTTAACAAATCACTGATAGGTATATAATAAATAGAATAATCAACAGTCTCGGTGTGATACAAAAAATATGTCACTCGGCATGTCGTTCTTCGAACTCGTTTTTTAATCGAATTACAACGTGTTCTCGTGACATATCTTTTGTATCACACCGAGACTGTTGATTATTCTATTTAGTATATACCTATCAGAGATTTGTTAAGGATATTTACTGAAAATGATGATAAGAATCATTTATAGCTTAATTTCAGTTTCTGCTGTTTACGTTAATTGTTTAGAGGTATCATTATATAACATGTTGACGTTGTACGTACTCAATACTTTTCAAAATAAAGTATAAATGCATTTACAGGGGTTTACAGACATTTATTATATAACTTAGGATCTTAGGATCACAAACATGCTGAAGTAAATTGATATTAAGTAAACATGTACTCTCCGGACACATGCATTAAATATGTCGTCCCTAATAGGTATCTCATTTGCCAGACCCGTAGCTACACTGAGGCACACCGAGGCAATTCACACTGATTATTTTGGTTAGCAAATAAGCAGAAGTATTGATAGAAATGAAATACATATGATATATCTGTAAAGCTTTCTTTGAAACAAGAATGCTGAAATACACTTAAAAGCTAGATTTTATTAATTTATAAGGGTGTGGGGGACAAGTGCATAAATGTAGTTGTGTATCATAGATTATAATACATGTAGCTACTTTTCAATGTCAAATGGCTAATGTTAGCCGTGGTAATAATACAATTTCCAGACACAAACACATTTTTGATTTTTTGGGGTTTCAACACGTAATTTGGAAAGAAAAACATTGTTGGGTTGAGTGGGAGGGGGCAACCATATACTCCGCCACCCTCCCATCTTGCCAGAGTATATTGCCCCTCCACCAACCTCCACTTCTCACCCCTGTTCCTACGCCTATGCGATAGGATGCATTACATTATATATTTTGAAATATAAACACTATTGTTTTAGAAATCTTTCAAAGCCCGTTAATACGGTGTTCCGTTAGGGCCATCGTACGATCGCGTATGGACGTCTACAAGTCGAAGCGCGATGGTACGAAGGTACGATGGCATGCTGGCACGATGGTGATAGTACGATAGTACAATGGCGATGGTTCGATGGCATGATGGTACGATGGCGATAGTATGATAGTAAAATGGCGATGGTACGATGGTCCATCGCGTTATCACCGTCGTACCATCGCCATCGTACCATCGCGCTTCGACTTGTTACAATTTTACAAGTAAAACTTACAAGTAGATTCGCGATGATGCGATGGGACTATCGTACCATCGCGTTAACAAGTCGATTACAGTGTTCCAAGTCTATGCGCGATGATACGATAGTACGATAGTGACAACGCGATGGACCATCGTACCATCGCTATCGTACCATCGCTACCTCTTTATCGAAAAATCACAGTCTTACCATCGCCATCGTACCATCGCGCTTCGACTTGTTACAATTTTACAAGTAACACTTACAGGTGGATTCGCGATGATGCGATGGACCATCGTACCATCGCCATCGTACCATCGCTATCTCTTCATCGTAAAATCGCCATCGTACCATCGCGCATCGACTTGTAAACGTCGATACTCGATGGTACGATGGTCCTAACAGAACACCAGACGTAACTGATAAAGTTGTTGCATGCGTTACATTACTTGCATTTTTTTTGTATTATAAAATCTTCTTTGTTTGTTTTAAATTCGAAACTTAATTGAAATTATATGTTCATAAATTATACAGTATTCGACAATCTGGCACGGTGGCTGTAAGAGTAATAGCTTCGTTATTTTAACGTGTTCTCTGTGGTTCCAGGTTCGAATTCTTATTGATTGAACTTGTCATCGTTACTTTTTAAATGTCTTTGTGAGTGATGTGACCAACCTAGTTAACCCATTAAACAAACATGCATTTTGATTCTTTTTCTTCATAAACAAATTATTTTTGAAAGCTCGAAAAACATTGTAACTGTACTAAAAAAAATTACTCGAAACACTCATTAAATAATTTGCCTTTTAAAAAATCGTCGTTACTTTAACGTGTACTCTGTGGTTCCAGGTTTGAATTCTTGAACTTGTTATCGTAATTTGTTAAATGTCGTTATGATTGATGTGACCAAACTAGTTAAATTATTAAACAAACATGTGATTATTTTTCTTCATAAAAAATATATTTTAGGAATCACGATAAACACTGAAACCGTACTCTAAAAACTAGTCAAATACTTTAAATAAAGTAATATGTTGTCGATACGGTCATTGATCCTATTACATGAATGGTAGAGGAATAGTTTTCTCAAATTTGCACCAAAAAGTTACTAACGCATGAACAGGAAGTTAAGAATTACCACAGTGTTCCAGGTGTGTCAAATCTCTACAGCCGTATGGAGCTCCATCAGGCTTGATATTTAATAAACATTTGTGGCGAGCAAACATCTTTGTTCTACCGGATTTACACATTATCGTGGGTTCTTCGCTTATCGAGTATGGACCTGCAACATAACGATTATGGTTTCAGTTTGTATTGTATACATAATCTGAACATACACATGATATTTTTAACTTGCATTGTATGCACAGTAAACATAAACATAATAGTTTCAATGTGTATTGTATACATATTCTGAGTATACACATGATAGTGTCCATGTTTACTGTATACATATTCTGAACATAAACAGTCATGATCATTTCAGTGTGTATCGTATACATATTCTGAAAATAAACATGATAGTTACTATGCGTGTGTATATATGGTCTGAATATAAACGTGATAGTTTTAATGTGTATTGTAAACATAGTCAGAAGAGCATATGATAGTTTTAGTGTGTAATGTATATATCAAAGTGTATTGTATACATAGTCTTACATAAACATGGCAACTACAAATAAACTTCAAAAGAACATATATGAAACTGTTTACGATATTAGCTATTTCAACTGGATTTTGCACTTGCCAGGGAAACCAATACAAAGACTTTGCAACACGCGAATTCCCGGGGCCTCTGAAATACACTGACTTAGTTGAAAATAATCATGATAATGAGGCAAAACTTACGGCTGAAAAAGGAAACAGCATAGAGGTTCAATCGGTTCAACAAAC
This sequence comes from Cyrtodaria siliqua, assembly GCA_037043455.1. Lineage (NCBI taxonomy): Eukaryota > Metazoa > Mollusca > Bivalvia > Adapedonta > Hiatellidae > Cyrtodaria > Cyrtodaria siliqua. Next base: position 124,174 of record JAWPHD010001401.1, on the reverse strand, counting down.
AAAAGAAAACAAATAGATGCTGGATCGGTTGATAAAGAACAACTGTAGTTAAAATGTACTATTGATAATCAACCAGTTGAGCGCGTAGTATCCACGACCGATGAAACGAGACATATACACTATAAAAAAAACTCTGAATCAAGCTATACAGTGATACTAGAAGACGATAATGAAATATACAAAAGAAGCTGGAAATAAGACGGTCACTATCAAAAGTAGAACAGAAAAAGTAGCATTCAAGGACGACAGTCAACCACAAACACACACAGAAACAAACAACAACTATACAGATGAATAAAAGACGGTATATGACATCACAAACTCAAACGGATTGACAATAGGGCTACCGCCTTGGACCGGTCAGTGGCAATAAAGGCCGCTGGAGTATAAAGAAGGTCTAGGGTGCACCAAACCTCACTCTTACCATATTGTCATCCCAATAAATGGGAAAGTGTAAATAAGAAAATCCCCGCCAGGTAAACAAGGCAGCATTAATAGGCAATATAATTAAAACACATACATGATCATGCATATATAATATAAAACAAGAAAAGTCTAGAAAGTAAAAAACTATGTAAGAAGCCAGAGCAACATGATAACAACCCGGTAAGGGTAGGGCAAGACAAGATTAAAATTAAACATTAAACGCTACCGTCCTGTATGGTTGTAAGTAGACGTCATCACAGGGTCCACAATATGCGATCGCACAATGAGGACAGCATAGTGGCAAACTGCATATGGGTCAACCAATAAACATGCAGTGCGTTGCAAAATGATAGGGTCATAACCTCTTTTGATAAAGGTTTTAAAATGTTTAATAAAGATTGTAAGAAAGTGATTATGACCAAGGATCTTAAGAAGTTTGTAAATCATATCACCATAGAAGTCAGGTTGAGAAATCAATATTTGATGCAATACAAAAGCTGGAGGTCAATATTGCCATCCTGTGAAATTAAATGCAGATGTCAAATACAGGAAAGTTAACCAACAAACAGTGGACAACCGAATAAATGAACGAATGGTGTTTTACGGCACGTCTACACATATATAGGTCATATTGTGCGCAAAAAATTTATAAAGGATGGGAAAATGAAATATTAAGTTATTAAAAACTGATGTACAAATATATTGTTAAAACTATTTACATAGATGATATGGTAAAAGTAGTAACTATCTATATGTTGGGCAACAAATGCCCGTCAAAGGACGTGTTAGCAAGTAAAAGCAATAATAAAAATTATTTTGCAATGAATTATACAGTCTGATTTATTTTAAGAAGTATATAGCAAGACTAAAATCTCTAGTATCAAATAACTCTTTCAGATCTACCACCAATAATTACATGTAAACCTCCGAGGTGTAGTCGAATGTAGTTCCTATAATAAAAAGTAATCCCTCCTTTTTTGATAGATATGGGCATTATAAGTAGGGGGAAACTGCCCATTTCTATTCGATTGTGTGATTGTATGTTTAAGAAGCGTATTAATAGGTTTTACTGGATCACTGATGATGTATAAGAAGCGTATTAATAGGTTTTATAGGATTACTGATGATGTATAAGAAGCGTATTAATAGGTTTTACTGGATCACTGATGATGTATAAGAAGCGTATTAATAGGTTTTACTGGATCACTGATGATGTATAAGAAGCGTATTAATAGATTTTATTGGATCACTAATGATGTATAAGAAGCGTATTAATAGGTTTTACTGGATCACTGATGATGTATAAGAAGCGTATTAATAGGTTTTACTGGATCACTGATGATGTATAAGAAGCGTATTAATAGGTTTTACTGGATCACTGATGATGTATAAGAAGCGTATTAATAGATTTTATTGGATCACTGATGATGTATAAGAAGCGTATTAATAGGTTTTACTGGATCACTGATGATGTATAAGAAGCGTATTAATACGTTTTACTGGATCACTGATGATGTATACGAATTAAGCGTATTAATAGGGGTATTACTGGATCACTGATGATGTATAAGAAGCGTATTAATAGGTTTTACTGGATCACTGATGATGTATAAGAAGCGTATTAATAGGTTTTACAGGATTACTGATGATGTATAAGAAGCGTATTAATAGGTTTTACTGGATCACTGATGATGTATAAGAAGCATATTAATAGGTTTTACTGGATCACTGATGATGTATAAGAAGCGTATTAATAAGTTTTACTGGATCACTGATGATGTATAAGAAGCGTTTAAATAGGTTTTACTGGATCACTGATGATGTATAAGAAGCGTATTAATAGGTTTTTTAGGATTACTGATGATGTATAAGAAGCGTATTAATAGGTTTTACTGGATCACTGATGATGTATAAGAAGCGTATTAATAGGTTTTACTGGATCACTGTTGATGTATAAGAAGCGTATTAATAGGTTTTACTGGATCACTGATGATGTATAAGAAGCGTATTAATAGGTTTTACTAGATCACTGATGATGTATAAGAAGCGTATTAATACGTTTTACTGGATCACTGATGATGTATACGAATTAAGCGTATTAATAGGGGTATTACTGGATCACTGATGATGTATAAGAAGCGTATTTATAGGTTTTACTGGATTACTGATGATGTATAAGAAGCGTATAAATAGGTTTTACAGGATTACTGATGATGTATAAGAAGCGTATTAATAGGTTTTACAGGATTACTGATGATGTATAAGAAGCGTATTAATAGGTTTTACTGGATCACTGATGATGTATAAGAAGCATATTAATAGGTTTTACTGGATCACTGATGATGTATAAGAAGCGTATTAATAGGTTTTACTGGATCACTGATGATGTATAAGAAGCGTATTAATAGGTTTTACTGGATCACTGATGATGTATAAGAAGCGTATTAACAGGTTTTACTGGATCACTGATGATGTATAAGAAGCATATTAACAGGTTTTACTGGATCACTGATGATGTATAAGAAGCATAATAATATACTGGATCACTGATGATGTATAAGAAGCGTATTAATAGGTTTTACTGGATCACTGATGATGTATAAGAAGCGTATTAATAGGTTTTACTGGATCACTGATGATGTATAAGAAGCGTTTAAATAGGTTTTACTGGATCACTGATGATGTATAAGAAGCGTTTAAATAGGTTTTACTGGATCACTGATGATGTATAAGAAGCGTTTAAATAGGTTTTACTGGATCACTGATGATGTATAAGAAGCGTTTAAATAGGTTTTACTGGATCACTGATGATGTATAAGAAGCGTATTAATAGATTTTACTGGATCACTGATGATGTATAAGAAGCGTATTAATAGGTTTTACTGGATCACTGATGATGTATAAGAAGCGTATTAACAGGTTTTACTGGATCACTGATGATGTATAAGAAGCATATTAACAGGTTTTACTGGATCACTGATGATGTATAAGAAGCATAATAATATACTGGATCACTGATGATGTATAAGAAGCGTATTAATAGGTTTTACTGGATCACTGATGATGTATAAGAAGCGTATTAATAGGTTTTACTGGATCACTGATGATGTATAAGAAGCGTTTAAATAGGTTTTACTGGATCACTGATGATGTATAAGAAGCGTTTAAATAGGTTTTACTGGATCACTGATGATGTATAAGAAGCGTATTAATATATTTTACTGGATCACTGATGATGTATAAGAAGCGTATTAATAGGTTTTACTGGATCACTGATGATGTATAAGAAGCGTATTAACAGGTTTTACTGGATCACTGATGATGTATAAGAAGCATATTAACAGGTTTTACTGGATCACTGATGATGTATAAGAAGCATAATAATATACTGGATCACTGATGATGTATAAGAAGCGTATTAATAGGTTTTACTGGATCACTGATGATGTATAAGAAGCGTATTAATAGGTTTTACTGGATCACTGATGATGTATAAGAAGCGTTTAAATAGGTTTTACTGGATCACTGATGATGTATAAGAAGCGTTTAAATAGGTTTTACTGGATCACTGATGATGTATAAGAAGCGTATTAATAAGTTTTACTGGATCACTGATGATGTATAAGAAGCGTATTAATAGGTATTACTGGATCACTGATGAACATGTTCGCAATGTGCACTCTATGCTTACACTTTGTGAGCAATGAAAATAGTCAATCAATGAAAATAGTCAATCAATGAATATAGTCAATCAATGAAAACAGCTGTACTGTTGACCTGTTTAGTAAACAAACATGAACTTTCTTACATGTCTTGTGAGCCCACCCTTTCTGGTGAATTTTCAAATGGAAAATTAGTTTTCTATATGAACATTACACTGCTGCATTATCCGTACTTGAGTTGACTTTGCAGTAAATCATTAATACGTGACACTGTTAGAAAAGAGCTCATCTAATAACATGCATAATTGTATCAACCTGGCTTAATCATCCAGGGTCTCTGAAGACACTCATTACATTTTACCCATTAAATAAACAGTTTATCAAACGCATGCTTAAAACATTTTATAACATTAATTATTGTATGTGAACATGAATACAGCTTTGGTATTTCGTGTATTAATTATTTGGTATATAATTATTGCCCAGAAATTTAACATTTTATTACAATGCATTACCTATAGCAATTGCGAATACATTTTCATATTTGGGTATTATTTTTACAACGGCTGGGGCATTCACTGAAGCTCAGACAAAATTATCGGCACAAGCACAAAAAGCAATTTTTAAACTTGAAAGATATTTATCTAAATTTACAAGCATATCTACAAGGCATACCCTTGAATTGTTTGATAAATTAATTACTCCTATCTTAAACTATGGCAGTGAAGTGTGGCGCTTGGGAAAAGCCAACCAAATCGAACGTGTACACTTAAATTTTTGCAAAACATTGCTTGGTGTAAATATATCAACTCAAAATGATTTTATCTACGGAGAATTAGGAAGGATAAATTATTATACAAGACGACTTTTCATAATCATTAAATATTGGTTGAAAATTCTAAATTCAGATAAAAAAAAATACATCTAAAACATTTACATGATGATGCTGGATGATATGATTAAACTGCCATTTAAATCGAACTGGGCGTCTTTTGTCAAAGATAGTTTATCCCGTTTAGGATTCTATGAGGTATGGTTATTACAGGGTGTAGGGGATGTGAACATATTTTTATCTGTCTTAAAGCAACGCCTTAAAGATAATTTTGTACAACACTGGGATGAAAGAATACACAGTTCTAGCAGAGCAATATTTTATACGTGTTTCTCAGACTTTAAATTCCAATCTTATCTAGATACTGTGAATATTATTAAATTTAGAAAAGCACTAAGAAACCTTAGAGTGTCTTCTCATAGGCTCGAAATAGAAGCTGGTAGGTGGAATAAACCAAATAAAACACCGAGAGAAAACAGAAAATGCAAACTATGCAATGTGTTAGAGGACGAATACTATTTTTTATTTGAATGTCCTTTATATAATGACCTTAGAAAATTGTACTTAAAATCATATTTTTATAGAAGACCGAACATGATTAAATTGACTCATTTTATAACATCAGAAAATAAGAAACAAATAAAAGATTTGGCTATGTACACATACAAAGCCTTTGATCTAAGAAACGTATTTGTATATACCGGATAAGTGATGGAAAACAATACTATTACCCTCCTGTGTGAAATCTGTGTTAATTGTTTGTTTTTTTGTTGTTTTTTTGTGTTTGTTTTTAATACTGTTTCTTTTAGGTACACCTTTTGTGACAACTGAAAATCCTATTAATTAAAATATTTCATTATTACAATAAATGCATTCTTTGAAGTTAGGTTATGCGCACCATTGTCGTTAAACATAAATTCTCATAATGCATGAACGAAAATTACATTTAAATAGTGTATATTGCTTGTCATGCTATTGTGTGTTGTTATATGTATTTACGTGAATTACTTTAAGACACTGTCACGTCATTGTATCTATTTTGAGTAGTTGTTGAAGTATATCTATCATATGCTCATGAGTCTTATCAGACTTAATACATAAACTATTATGAACATTGTAAGTTCTACGGCGGGATGCCCTCGACCCGTCCTAGACCTATTGACGAGGATAATAAAACAAATTCTATTCTATTATGTTTTGCTATGTAAGACGACACTGATGTTGTATTCGGTTTATCTAATTAACTTTCAATGGAACTAAATGTATATTGTATACATCGTCTGAAGATATACATGATAGTTATAATATGTATTTTGCACACAGTCTGAACATTACCAAGATAACTTCAATAACATAAAATTGATAATTTCAGTCTGTATTATATATAGATGTATAATCTTAATATAAAAATGATCGTTTCAATGTGCATTGTATGAAAAATCTAAACATACTAATTATAGTGTCAATGTATATTGTACACAGTTTGAACATAGGCATGATAGTGTCAATGTCCATTGTATACAGAGCCTGACAATACACAGGATTATGGAAGCGTATATTGACCCCCACTATCTTTAAAGTATAATCGAAGACAGATAGAGTTAGCGAATAGTTTTTATATATTGTTTCTATTAAATTTACCGTATTGTTAAAGAAATAATCCTTATACATCTAAAGTTTGTTCAAACGAAAAATAAAAATAAATGTTTTTGACATTGAGTTGTATTAGTTATCTTAGTTTTTTATGTTTTCATATTACTGAATATAAATATAATGATCTTTGTCGTATTCTTAATGTCGCAATATATAAATATATCGACCTTACCATGCCTATTGTGAGGAGTTATAATTATATCAAGTATATATCGACCTTATTCTGAGGGGTTATACTTATATGAAATACATATGGACCTTATTCTAGGGACTTATACTCCGAGTAAAAATATATATCGACATTATTTTAAGAACTCATCATTTATTGTAAATGTATATCGACATCATGCTAAGGAGTAACAGTAAGAGCTGAAGGAGTTACAGTAAGAGCGCCATAGTTGCAGTAAGAGCTGAAGGAGTTACAGTAAGAGCTGAAGGAGTTACAGTAAGAGCTGCATAGTTACAAAGAATTCCAGTAAGACAATATCAACATTATTCCGCTGATCATGGTACGTGGCCGACATAACTTGGTACCCAGATTTGCCTGTAATGCAAAGGCCAAGGTAACACATACATCTAAAGGTCATATATGTAATTGTAGGTCAGGGCTATAACTTCTTTACGATTTGAATCCAATATCGTATAGACCAATGTATTTACCACCATGAGATGATGTGTTGCGACAAAAAATCAGGTGCTTACCATCAACTTAAAGGTGAAAATGAGATGCATTCGTAGTTTTCAAGTTATGCTCCTGACAAAATTATACTTATAAAATTACAAAGAGTAATAAATCTAATTTAAATGAAAATAGTTTTGTGTTCTGTACTGTCTTTCATCGCCCTCTATGATTATGTTACGTTTCATCCATGTGCCAATAGTAGGTTTATATTATGCTCTAGACGATACTTGAATTAATACAGAGTTATGGTTATAGCGCTCTGCACTTAATATCATTGTCCTCTATCAGTTTAATCCAAGGACAATAATTCCATCGTTATATGGAGCTATTTGATTGGGATTCAAACTTATCGCTCAGGCGAGAGGAGGGTCTACATGTCTTCATGGGGTGAGCATTGTGTCAAGAGAGCTGACAAATGATTGACCGTATTAAAATAAACGCATATAAGGAATATATGACCTTGATCTTGAAAATACCAACATGGGTGTTGGGTTCTGAAGGTCATCTTGATCACTCTCGGGAATTGCACCGCCAGCATTGGTTTGGCAATACCGAAAGTTTAAGGCGTACGATCAAAAACAATTGTTGTATTGAAACGTATTTTTGTTTCAAAAATCGAAGAATGTTATAGGTTAGCCAATTGAACACAGCGACTATTTCCAGTATCTGGGCATCGACGAACTACGCATATTTGGGAATTTTGTTCTGCCGTATGAAATACATTTGGGAAAAAATAACAACACATGTAGATGCTATTTTGTTTTTGTTTTTAGGTTCAGGCCTTAACATTTATCTTGTGAATTTCCAAACTATAGACATAGATATCTGACGTACATGTACATCTGCGAATTTCTAAAAACAAATAACAAATTTGAAGAAGATTTATCATTAAAAAAGCTCGGCAATACAGGCGTGCAACCTACAGTGCATGCGTGGTATGAAGTATTTGTTAGTTTGTATGGTGTATTACGTCCATTTCAAGACATTATTATAATTGTTGTTTAAATACATATCAACAAACACTCGATAAAATCTAAATATCACAAATTACATGAAGAAAACGTATATGTCAGTTTGACACTTTAAACAAGAAGAACGCCCAATTAACTCAATTATTAAACCTGTTCGAAGGTTAATGCAGCAGCTGAACAACGTCAACGATATAGCAATCGTACTGTATATATGAGCGTGGAGTTTGAATTGAAAATAATTTAACTTCTGCCAGCTTGTTCAATAAACAGATTTATTTTTAATATTTGCCTATCATTGTATTCATAACTGTGTCATTTTAAGCCATGTTCTTGATCTCGTTTCTAAAATCGACCTTGCGAATATCAATAAATACTGAAAAGGGAATCCCTTGGAAGCAACAAACACAAACAAGAGATAAAAGTAGCAGACTCGGTTTTAGAAGTCGATTCAAACTTCGCACCAAATATATAGGGTTCAGCAAATATTTGATATTAGTATGTATATTGCTTTGAATAAGACCTCTCTTCAATTGGATTAGACCTATATTCAACTGAAATAATATATTCAGTCGAATAAGACCACGGTCCAATTCAGTTGAAATTGAACATCGGTTTTATTCAATTGAAGAGAGGTTCCATAAAATTAAAGAGAGGTATAATTCAGCTGAATAAGGATTAATTCAATTGAATCGATCTTATTGAAGAAAAAATCAATGCAATTAAACAGAGGTCTAATACAATTATACCACTCATCAATTCATTAGACCAAGGTTCAACTGCTTGAAGCGGGTTTCAATTGACTTTCTGTTAATTCCGCGTTCGAAAAATGTACTATAACGATATTGATAGAACATGTTCCATACAAAAGCAACTAGTCTAGCTCAGTGTATCTGGCTTCGTAGTGTCATGAAAGGTTCTTGGTTCGAGTACTGAATCATTTTTTTTTTCGAAAGAATTAGATGCGAAAGGTTGTAATGAAAAATTATCACATTTGACGTGGCCTAAAGGGATTTGGTGTCATCTTGTAAATTACTACTTCTATATACTGTATTAACACATTACCGCATTTTACAACGAATCAGTTTCAGTAATGTTTCTTTAGATAAGTTAAGATATTTAGATTTTATCGAGTGTTTGTTTATATATATTTAAGCAATAATTATAATATCATGATAGTACAACATAAACATACATCTCTAAAAACGACAAATATGTCCACCTTGGGTCTGTTCTTGTTTTATAGCTCGTCCGCATTGTAGGTTGCACGCCTGCATTGCCGGGCATATTTAACGATAAATCTTCTTCAAATTACGATATGTGTGTCTAGAAATTTGCAGATGTACACAATATATATGGTTTGGAATTTCACATGATAAATGTAAAGGCCTGATTCTAAAGATAAATGAGCATTCTACATATGTTTTTCGATCCCCACCCCCACCCCCACCCCACATAAATTTCATACGGCAGAAAGCATTTCTCAAACTTGGGTAGATCGTCGATGCCCACAGTCTGGGAATAGTCGCAATGTTCAACTGGCTAACGTATGACATTATCTTATTTTTGAAAAAAATGTCTAAATACAAAACATATCATGCACAATATCTAACATCTACATCTACATCAATTCACGCAATATTGATCGCACGCCTGTGTTACCGGAAATCTTCCACTTTAAAGTCTCGGTATTGCCAAATCAATGCTGGCGGTGCGTTTCCCGGGCGTGTTGACAAGGTGAGTATTTGTGTTAATTTATTTAAAAATCCCTCCTTGCATTAGTCTAGATGATCTGTGACGATAGCTTGTTCTCATGACAAACGCAACTAGGCTTGATACTGGTCATCCCTATAAAGTTTCGCTGAAATCAGGCCAGGGGTTCAGTTCATTAGAACTATTCCGGACAAAGTTTGTGTATTAGGGGTCATAACTGCGCCAAAAATCAGTTGACCGGAACACGGCAACTATATGCGCAACTAAGCTTGATACTGATCATCCCTGCCAAGTTTCACTGAAATCCGGCCACGGAAAATGTTTGTTTACTAAAACGTAACGGACCATAACTCCTTCAAAAATCATTCAACCGGAAAACGTATGAAAACATAAAATCTCGAAGATAATTATTTCGATCAATTATATAACAATCATTTTAGAATTTATTTTTATTTTTCGTTTAAAACAAACTTTAGTTGTATAAGGATTATTTATGAAATCAGCTGTAAACTTTATCAAAAATATATGAAATGTATTCGGTAACTCTATCTGCTTTTCATTACACTTAGAAAATAGTGGGGGTCAATATACGCTTCCACAATATACAGATATCTTTGGTCAAAGTTTATATTGTTTATCATTATTTGCAAATGTGTGTGTTTTGCCACTAAATCTTAAGCTATATAAATATATGTTTTCATTCTTTTATTATAGGAAAGTAATCATGGTAATGAAATTTATTTTTTATAGTGGGGGAAATCACAAAATACCCGCAGCTGATGTTTCGAACTAGAAGTTTTCATGATTATAATCATTTTCAAAGTCGTAATTACTACTACATGTTAATTTTCACTGAAATCGTGAAAACCGACAAATAGCCAAAACATGCATATGCCACTTTTTTACGTTGAGAAATGGACATATCAGACTACTATGATAACCTTAAACGACAATTTACAAGTATTTTTTAAAATTTGTATTGCAGTTATTTTTATAAATAAAGAGTTTAGCTTCAAAACATCATTCTCTATGCTTTTTAAAAAATACGGATGCAACACAATTAGGAAGTATATAATAATTCAAGTTATAATGTTTGATATCGAAGGAATCATTAGACTTGATATTAAAATGAACATATTCGGCGAGAATCTCAACATATTTGGTTCAATCACAACAGGAAAGTATTACGTTATAAGTTGAACACCTCTTTATTCACAATTCAGTAATATGTTAAAGATGATTTATCTTACCAAAACACGTAACCCGTAAGATAGCAGATATTACATCATAGTATCCCTCCAATCTCAATGTAAGCTGGATCCGTTTAGAGTGGAACAAGTAATATATACTGGAAAAAGACAATAACGTGCATAGAAATAGCCACAATACAAGACAAATCTGAGATATTTAATGTTGCTTAATTATAACTCATAATTTCTTAAAAACACTGTATGTTTATAAAGAGACGGACTATTCCAGTTATGGATAAGTAGTCTTAAGAGCAGAAACATGTAAAACCTAAATTGATTTCCCCAGCAACCTCAAAAACGCATTTTCACCCCATTCAGATCACCTCTTACAATAACTCACTGGCATAAACAACCATATTCTGAATTTGTAACGTAGACGGATGGTCTACTGTGTCATGATGCTTGCAGGTTAAAAATACAATTCTGAACATATTTCTTCGTCGTAATACATATTAAATTGAATGTAATAGAACTGAACTCTTAATTTTTTTCAGAGGATTGCCCAGTAAGTAAAAGTAATATACTGGAGGTCCTCAAGATATGATTTCAATTTTAGACGGAAATATTTGAGTTAGACGGCTTTTTTAATTTGCCTAAATTTCAAGTTACCTGTTAATACGTTTAAAGTGGGCTATCTACAGTGTCCAACACAAGTATGCTCCTAAGGTATAATGTTTTTTTATACTTTTCCTCAGTTGTGTCATTTCATTGATTGATAATATGAAATACCGACAACTGTAACTGACAAAATTTATGTCATTTGTGTATTTAATATATTATTTAATCAATAAATTGAATAACTTGATAACTGAAATTAACACATAAGCTTAATTATATTGTTTTTTGATGGTAAGTGTTTACTTTTATTTCATCAGTTTGTCATTAGTCAAATGTATCTCACGTCTCAGCCTTTGCACAAACTAACGTCATATTTTTACAAACTTTAAAGAACATGCCTTCATGCTTTCTTAGCAATTCATACACAAACTGTTATTGAATGTCACTTCTCGAAATTCATTTATAACTATCGCAAACAATTCCATATTGTTATTCTTAGTTCTTGTCGCGTAACTAGATGTGAATATATTTCGATCGTGACATGTGTATCCCCGAAATGTGCACCATTGATCGGAGTCCTGTCATTTTCATCTAATAAACCTAATCTGCTGCCTACACTATGCCTTTATAGACACAACCTCCTCTGAATACAATGCTGTACCTCTGTCCTTATACCTGTTGTAGTATTTTGATTGTATGCCCATCTCTCTCTGCCTGAGCATGAACATGTTATTACATATAACCACATAATTTTAAACCCTGGCTCAATGTGTCCGAAGCGAGGTATTCGAGTTGCATAGCTATAGTTATCTTAATGAAATGTGACACAGCACGTACATTTGTTTTACGTGGAAGGATTATGTAACCAGTGACATATTATAACCGGGTTTATTTGAAAGACAGTCATAACACCCTCCAGTTACGATTACCTTGAGTGGGTTACCAAAAGCACTTGCAGAATAAAAAGTACTTTCTAAATTCCTGCAGCTGCATATCTTCCAGTTTGATGCCCGTATATATGTTTTATCTCGGATTCTCTGCTCAAGTGAGTCGTTGTACATACTTCCGGAATTGACATGTCGCCAGTACTTAGATATCTCCGCCCTATTGTTGATGTCGGAGTATATTGACAATAGTTTATATAACATAGTTGCACGTGCTTTATACACGTGCTGTTGTTTGTCGGAGTTATCGTTCTGGTTTGATTGGTTGAAATGGATAAATGGTTGACAACTGGCGGCATGTTAATTGTCTTGTTCTTACTGCAGGCTTTGCTTTCCGGATTATGTAAACGTTTTCAAAAGCATTTCACAATTAACTTGATATTCATAATTCATAATTGACAAATTGTATTGTAAAAAAGCTTCGTCTGTAATAGCAAAGAGTTAATATTAGTATGTTATAGTCAACTGTATGTCAATAACTTCTTACGAAGACATTCAAACTCAACTCTCACTATTTCAAACTCATATCTTTAAGAAACTAGAAAGTATGTAAGACGGTTTTTGAACTGTTACAGTTAATCATTATTTAAAAGAACAGTTCGCTGTATTACACGTTGTAACTGGCATGGCGCAGTCGGTAGCGCGGGGATTTGTAACCGGAGGCCCCGGGTTCAATCCTCTGTGGTGCCACTGAGTTTCGTCGGTGTGTTCATGGGCAAGACACTTTCCCTTAGCTCCGTCCGTCGGATGGGGACGTAAACCGGGCAGTCCCGTGTATCGGTATATCCTCCGAGCACGTTAAAGAACAATAGGAATCAATTCGATAATAAGGTAGGGCATGGTTTCCGGATTCCTATGTATCCTTCCCCTCTCTCTGGGGCGGCTCTAAATAACCGTATGCTGTGTTGATAAGCCGTTAAACAACATTCAACAACTGGATCCTCTTCGAGTTCATATACTTTTCCTAGAAATCGTATAGTGTTCATTCATCTACATTATGTTTAAATGTAGTATTATGCTTCCCGTTATCTAACCTCAGTTAATTGCTAATTTTCCTGTTCGAAACTTCTACCTTAGACGAGTATTTGGTTTAACGAAACTTAAACGTCGCTTTCATTCCTTTTTAATTTCTTCTTTCTTTCGGCTGATTGGTGTTTTGCGTCATTTTCAGCACATGTTAGGCTATATATCTTACGTCGATTTTTTAGTGGTGGAGAAAGGCCACCCATTGTTTCCACGGTACAACCAGTACTGTATACCTCCAGCCATCCTTAAAAATCTACACGTTCTCATATACAAGTCGAGCTCCCGATGAAATTCGAATCCGCTGCGGGTTCTTTTGTCACAACATGTTGTTTACTTTTATTTTCCTTAAATGTGTCTGATATGTCCGTTTTCGTCCAGTTCTTCGTTATAATTATGATACCGGCTGTCCTGCCATATAGGTTTTACTTTCCTCCCCGGACGTCTTCCTCTGATTCTACATATGTTTAATCTCAGTTGGCATTGTTTCTTTGTATATGCACGAATACGGAGTTTTCTATTCACTCATATCATAACTATGAAATATTGAATTCACGTGACGTATAAAGAAGTATTGTCTCCAATAAATAAAAGAATACGGAGTTAAATGTTCGCGTAAACGCACGAATTATTCCCGTATATGCACGAATACGTCACTTTATAATATACGTTTTAATCGGATAAAGATTAAACACGTATTAAGCTTCAAACATGTCAAAAAGGGAGACGGATTTTAAATAAGCATGATGTATTATACAGTTATAATACGGAAGGGAAGTCGTGAAATTAAAATATAAAGATTAAATACTTACTCAGTTTCACAAATACACTGATAATACGGACGGCAAGTCGTGAGCTTATAATATATAGATTAAACACTTATTTAGCTTCAAAAATGGGGACTGATTTTAAATAAGCATGCTGGGTTTCGAACTTTTATGAATTTCTATCGATATCAACAATCATTCAAAGTTTGGTAAAGATCAGATGAAAAATGAAGGCCCTATCTTGTTAGAGAAAGTAAACTATAGAATATTTATAAAAAATCAAGGGCCATAACTTCGGTGTTGATGGTCCAAACTGGCTGGTTTTCGAACTTTTCCGAGTTTTCATTGGCATCAACAATTTGACCCAGTTTCGAAATGATAGGATGAAAAATTAGTTTAAGACGGGTGTTTATATTTGGCACAGTGGTTGCATAGGATATGTCGATGACAATGAATGCTTCACACCCAGGGTATTTTTGTTGAAATTCACCACAACGAACATTAAACCCACGCTTTTAAATTTCCTTTGTGGTCAGTGTTCAATGTCTAAATCACCAAAATGAACATTTAAGCTGCAATTTTCTATATGTGTTAATGAAATGTCTTACGCGCTATACGTCGTGATATACTTGTAAGCATACAACACAGACGGGTTTTGCGATTTGATGTATGGGTCCTCCTCCCTGCTAAAGAGGACTTATGTTAATGTGGGGTCAGAATGCATTTTTATTATTTCATCGTAACCTAAACTCCTCCTACATAACCTAAACTCCTCCTACATCAGTTGAAGAGGGTGTTCATTATTATGTCGTATGCCTTGAAGTACAAGTTTTTGTTGTTCAGTATTTCCTAAACTTGGATATCGTAGATGACAACAGAGGTTTCAATTCTAGGCTCTGTTCCCTGGGGCCAGAGGTCAATGCCAACAGGCAATTTTTACTAAAATGAGAATTAAAGTCAAAGTTTTCAATATTTGCTGATGAAATAGCTTACACAGAAATAGTAATGATATAATCATACCATATGTAACGGGTTTTGTTTGAGAATTTACATAAGGGTCAGAATAATGTTTTAATGTTTCCTCCAAAACTAAACTTCTTTTGCATCAGTTGAAGGATGGTATTGATATTTAGAGCAGTGGTTGCCTGGAATGCGTAGATACCAACGAAGATTTGTTTATTTCGCACATTTTTTTCTCCTTTAGGGCAAAGCATTTTGTTAGAAAATGGGACCATACGCCGCTGTCCATGGAATGGGTTGAACATACCGCAATAAAGGTTCCATGTTCACGTCATATGCATACCATTTTCGGGATGGCTAAATGACATTTAAATATTGAGTTTTGCTCTGAACGGAGATACAGGGCGTGAACGGTAGCAAGAATTTCTATTCTCAAACCGAGACTATAACATATTTTACATTTATCGTGTTCCGCGATTTCCAAATTCATCTTTCATACTCATTTATATATGACAGTAGCGTTGCCTGTGCAGTTGGGTGGCGATATAACGTCTCTTCGTGCTTGCAATCAACACTTTAATTCATTCCGATCTTTGGAGATGGCTGAGCCCGATATTTATATACTGATATCTTGGTAAATTCTCAAATATTTCTCTGTCACTCTAATGTCGAATAGGTGGCTCCACTACTCCATACTTTAAAGGCGCTAGGTATGTTTTAATCACCCTTGGGATATGTTGTCTGTGTTTTAATTTAGTCGTTTGCCTGTTACTTGTGGAGCGCTGCTGTCTAATGGTAGAGCGTTGTACCCATGATCGGACAGGCATGGGTTTGATCCCGGCCATGACCATATGTATTGTGTCCCTGAGCATGAAACTGTATCTGCCTTTGCTTAGTACTGGTTATTACCAGGAAGACGTCGAGAGTAATGTAATAAGTTCAGAGAACTTTTTTTACAATCGGTGTAAACAAATATATTCAAACACAAACTATCACTGATGTGATATGCAGGCTTCATAACGTTTGCTCCTGTTCAGCTTGGATTCCACATGAAACTAGATCCGCTTGCTTCAGTATTTGCAACATTGTTGTTTGCCAAGATATGAGCATGGTTCAACTTCTGGGTCTGTCACAAACATAGTTTGATCAAGAACTTTACTATGACACGTGGAGGCAGATAGTTTTGTTGTAACAAAACAACTAGAGTGTATTATAGATGAATGGGACTGTAGAACTATCTGCATCCTTTTTCGGAGGCAACCTGTTGTTAAACTCTTAGGGATACTTAGTATTTCGTCACTAGCTGTTGTCAAAAAAAAATCCGGATCCGTCGTCAGGGCCATGGTTATGTCATTTATTTTATAATTTAAACTTTCTCATTCTCCTGTTCGACTGTGTCGAGAGCAAAACGGAAATTATATTAATTAAAGATAGTAAAACATAATTGCCAATGACACGTTTCGGAATACCTAAATATGTCCGTTGAAAATCAATAGTAACAAGTAACATTTTCCAGTGCCTTTTAGTTCTTATCGCTTTCCTGTTTGAGGTTTTTAGGATTTAGTGAGGGGTTCAATTATGCTCGGACTACAGTTCCTTAGAGAATGGTTGCTTCACTGACAAAGCGTTGAGACGGGCAATGCAGTAATATTCTGAACAAATTAAACAGAACTTAAAACTCGCATGGATATTTGCATATATTTTTCAGACTTGTACTGCTGTATATGTTAACGGCATCATCCGTTACTGGGGTGTACGTCTGCATTTACATAGTTTTTTATCAAATAAAGTTCGGCATTCGTTATCGGGACCGACAAGTGTTGTGCAGTTATGATTGGTCCTTTTTTTAATCGCTTACTGTCGGCATTTTCTAGCGGAATATTGTTTAGCCCCCGTTGTTGGGCAAGACAGTCATGTTCATTTAGCAATTTTCTTAATTTGAAAGTAAATATAAAGAATATATAAAATACTATCTATAAGTGTTACTATTATACAACTTGTATTTTAGTTTTATATTGTAAACACAGGCGCGGCCATTATTTTGTCAAACCTACAAATTAACGTTTAAATATTTCTCATTTTTGCTAATATTATCCGCTGTTTTGTGTTGCCTGCGTAGCATTTAGCCATCAATTTGTCCGTTGTCTTTCGTTCGGCAATCACATTTTAACCTGCAACCTAATATTGACATAAATTAAAAACATATTTGACCTTTGTTCGTGAAACTTTACAGACATCTTCATCTCACCTCATTAAATGTCGTTACACTGCCATTTGCAACCTGACCTAGTTCATAACTTTGCAAAGTAGTGACATAATTTGAAAAGTATTAAAACTATGTTCACACACGTTTTCGTCTTACCCCAAGGAAAGTCGTTACACGTGTCCAATATCTCTGACTTTCATTTCGCCAGAGTTTACACACATGTCCAAAAACCCGACAGAATTATACCCATTTACATGCAACCTGATCTAGCTCATAACTTTGCAATATATTGACATAACTAGAGGGCCTGAACGGTAGCTAGCATATTTCACTATCACTCATGAACTGTCTCAATCAAATCGAGCCTGCAATATTTCGTATGTGTCGTGCTCGGCCGTTTCCAAAGGTCCATTATCATACTCTTTTTTATAGCACAGTGGCGTTGCTTGTGCAGTGTGGCGGCAGTAATACGCCTTCCCGCGCTTGCAATCAGTACTGTTATTCATTCGATCTTTTGAGATCGCTGAGCCCGATACTTCTATTTAGTGATCGGTGGCACATTTTCAATTTATTTTGTTTTCTTACTTAATTTTCGATTTGGTGGTTCCACTACTCCGGCCGATAAAAGGCTCTGGGAATTGTTTAACCACACATAGGATATGTTGTCTGCTTTTTAATTTAGTATTTTGGCTGTTACTTGTGATACAGGCTTCATAACCGCTGCTACCAACTAAATTTCTTTTTATTTATTTCGCCTCTTCGAGGCATACCATTTTATTACATCCTGGGACCATACGCCGCTGGATATAGGGGATGAAATAAAGATAAACATATTGCTATATCCACCGCCATATGCTTGCCATCTTCGGGATGGTTAAAATTCTGTACTGTTGATTATTATGAATATTGAGTTCTGTTCAACCCGGGCTAGAGGGCGTGAGCGGTAGCTAGCATATTTCACTACCGCTCATGAACTGTCTCAATCAAACCGATACTGCAATATTTCGTATGTGTTGTGCTCGGCCGTTTCCAAAGGTCCATTATCATACTCTTTTTTGGAAAGTAGTTGACCTATGTTCACGGAAATTTTACCACAAGAACTGTCGTTAAACATAACTGTCTTTCGGCAGAGTTATGCCATTTTCATAAAACATTAATCTACAACCTGACCCAGCCCATAACCTTTGCAAATATTAGCTTACGGTCATGCAACTTTATACATTTCCTTATCAGTTATTCGATACCATTTACTTGTCCAATAACTCTTAATTGCATTTCGGAAGAGATATACCCCTTTTCATTTAACTTAAACCTGCAAACTAACGTAGCACATAACATGGCAAACTATTAGCATATGGTCATTAATCTTTATACAGTTGTTCCGTATCAATTATGAAATAAGCACACTGCAGGCGACACAATTGTTCCATGGAACACCCTTATATTTATCAGTTAATAATCCCGTGTACGCATGCATACGGAGTTGAAATTGTATAACTGTTAAAAAATCCCGTATACGTACGAATACGGAGTTTTAGATTCCCACAAAATTTACAAATAGTTTAATGTTCTGTATATGCCAGAATACGTAGTTAAAATATGTCTCTATATCCATATATAAAGAGCGTTATATTCCGCTATACGCACTAATATGGATTTGTGTATTCACTTTTACGCACCAGTACAACGTTTAGTACGCAAGAATAATTAGTTAAATAGTTCCATATGTTCACTTATAAGGAGCTTTATATTCACATGTATGCATGAATAAGTAAGTTTCTGTTCCTGCATATCAAAAATACGAAGTTGTATAGTCCCGTCTTCGCGCATATACGAAGCTTTCAGATTTCCGTATGGAAGCCGCGGTATGCAATACTTTTATGCACGGAGTATTGATATCCGTATATTGACTTATATTTTCTTTTTTCGATTACAAGAATATTTTAATACGCTTCTAAATATTTAGAAGTTCATCAATAACATTTAACAAATGATTAAAATTTTATTTAATTGTATATAATCGATGAATATACTGAGTTTTGTGTAAATCCGTATACTTAGGTATTTTTAAGGTTTAACCCTTATTAAGTCTATGTGGAAACTGACCCTTGGGTGAGGTCAAATTTGACCCAATGGTCACCATTTGAATACAGTTTGTAGACGACCATACACTTATGCTACATGTTAATTGCTAGACCTCTAGCTCTTGAAGTTTCAGAGAAGAAAAATATTTATTTATTAAAAACAATTTGGGGACTCATTAGGTCAAAGGTCAAGGTCACAACGAATTGTGAAACTACATAAGTACAGTGCCTTTTGTCAGAACAGGGTCCGTATATGGGTCACTAGGTTAAAGGAGATTTAATCCAGAATTGGTTAAAAGATTTTTTTGTTTTAACAATAAAATGTAAATTATAAAATAGAAAGACATGTTAAAGATTAAAGTGGATCCATTTTTAATCTGACTAATGTCTAGCTTTTATTTTAAAGTGTTTAGTGGCATCATTATCATATATTATATATTCCATTGAAATATGACCTAACTGACGAAAGTGTTTGTACAAATAAACTTAACTTTTCGGATTACCTGCATTGAATAATGTGTTGAATAGATATTAGTTATTGTTTAAACAATTTTATTTTTGAAATGTTTAAAATATTACATGCGTATCAATTGGATAAGAGAGAAAGCAGAATTGCTTATAGAAATATTTTCCCTATAGGAATGGAGGCGATTGATTTCAATCCCAAGTACAAATAGAAAACCTCATAGTGTGCATATGTAATAAATTAAACTATATGTTACATTCGGTTTAATCTTTGTTAATGAAAATGTTTGGTCTGGAAACTTCGACGACTCAGCCAAATTTTGTTGCTAATGCATGAATATCAATTTAAGTGGGGGGTTGTGGAATGTTACTTTGCTTACAGTCGTACATATAATTCAAATAACGTAAGTCAATCACCAAACAATAATTGATAGATGCCGCATTAAAACGCCAAATGAATTAATATTAATTACTACAAATTAGCTGAGTCGTCTATTTTTCCAGACCGAACTATGGGGCCTAGTTTAGTACATAATTGTATGCACATTGAATGTAAATTATTATGATGGTTGTATTCGTATTTTAATTGACACCGATAATTCCTTCAGGTCATATATTCTCTCTTAAATTATTATTTTTGCTTTTAAAATAGAGATATTATATTAAACACTCTGGTAACGAACAGTAATGGTGGGGTAAAATTTCTAACACTCCACTCACTGAAACTGGAGTTTTGAATATCAGGATAGGAATATACACTGATAAGATGCTTACCTGGTTACTATATTTCCGTAAGGTGTTCTATAGTATAGCTGTCTGGTATGGATGCACTTGTCCGATATGGTGAAAAGCTTATTTAATAGACGCCTACTGCTTCTGATAAAATTAACTGTTGTAGTATTTAAATGTTCATCATGCGTAACGCTCAAGTCTAGTATGTCTATTATTGTTGTTTCTTTGCAGTATGCATACATTGTACCTGAAAATAACAAGGGTTTATTGGAAAGGAGAAGGTCATGATGGGATAAGCAATAAATGAGGTTATCAACACTATTGAATTAGTTTTTATTTATGTGGACATAAAGTTTCATTATTGGACCAATAAATGCAAATTCTAAGAGCGAATATAACACAATCTTCTGTTCAATGCCAATAATACAGTTATTATCTTTATTTCATTTAGGGTCATATATACGAACTGAATTGAACTGAATTGGAGTTTATAGTCGCACCAACAGCTAATGTCATATGACGACTTTTCCAGCTTCCAATGGTGGAGGAAGGTTCATATATACAACAGCATAATATACAGTGTTTAAAAATACATGTAAATACCAATGGCGACAAATCTTCAACTAGAAAACATACATGCATCAGGAAACGTATCAATAATGCAGTGTATGGATGTCTAAACAATAGAATCACTTGGCAAAGCATTTGTGGAATCGCTTACGTTTTCCGATGCTATGTTGGTGTCATTATACGCAGTAATAAATAGCTCGATGTGTTTTTTTTTACCATAACCAGGTGTTTCGTTGTGTGTTTTCCATTTTCTTCGGCGAAACTAATATATCTATCCTCATGGAACCCAAACATGATGAGATTTGCTGTATTTATATGCATTTAGTAAAGAAGCCTACCATTTGTGTAAACATTTGTGTACAGGAGGTGATCTGTTTCGCAGGTATTCTTAATTTGGGACAAAACAATCTTTTCAACACTGAGAAGGCTAAACAGCCTTATCAAAACTCAAAAGGCTAAACAGTCTTATCAACACTGAGAAGGCTAAACAGTCTTATCAACACTAAGAAGGCTAAACAGTCTTATCAACACTGAGAAGGCTAAACAGCCTTATCAGTGTACACAGTTATTACTTTGCTAAAACTCAGTGGTACGAAATAAGTTTCCTATTCGATTATTATTCATCGTTGGTGGACATGTAGTACTATTTGTAAAACTAGTTTTATGTTTTGTAAATACTTCTTCCATATGTAAAATAAAAAATAAAAAGCCTACGTGATTTTAAAGAAAAAACAATATGCCATGAAGAAACTATTGACAACACTTCAAGTTATGGGATATTAACAATAGTTTTTGTCAAATCTTTTATAAATAACATTCATTTTGGATTTTTTAATTTAATCATTATTAATATGTGGTCACTGGTAATTTTCTGTATGTTTTAGGTTTAGTAGTGGTCATTAACTTGGGAAGCAATAATTGTATAGGTACAAACGGTTTGACGTTTTCTGCTCACAAACGTGTGAACTATTCGAATGACTAGTTCTAATTGTGTTTAGCCAAAATTAGTAGCAGTCCATGTCCGATTTTCAAATGCAAACTGTGATAGTTATAATCCAAGTGTGGATCCGGGGTGAATGTTTGCATAGCAGGTGAGCAGACCATAAAAACTATACTGGTCGAGCGAAATGGGTGTTCGACCCTCTCAACACACACACGCCGAAACATAAACAATGCGAAAAAGAATTATTAACACGGTTGTGGTTTGGTATTCTTGCTTGCCAGTATAAATCTTCAAAATGCAGGCCCCCTCTATTTTATTTCAAATCTTGAATCCGCTCCTATAATCCAGTAGCCTACGCAACTGCACGTAGCTGTCGTAATAAAGATAAACAAATAAAGTTGTTTTCTGAAAATCAAGAAAGTACTGATGATTTAAACAATTGTTGTACTGTTGAAATATATATTCTTTTTATTATGAGGATAGGTTAGAACTTTGAATCCGGAGATGACGGGATTGAGTCTCACTGTCACCACAGGGTTAATTCGGTGTGTCCTTAGTGTCACTGTCACCTCTGGGTTAATTTGGTGTGTCAACAGTCTCACTGTAACCACTGTGTTAATTCGGTGTGTCCTTAGTATCACTGTCAACACTGGGTTAATTCGGTGTGTCATCAGTCTCACTGTAACCACTGTGTTAATTCGGTGTGTCCTTAGTCTCACTGTCACCACTGGGTTAATCTGGTGTGTCTTTAGTGTCACTGTCGATACTGGGTTATTTCGGTGTGTCCTCAGTCTCACTGTCACCACTGGGTTAATTCGGTGTGTCCGTAGTCTCACTGTCAATTCTGGGTTAATTCGGTGTGTCCTTAGTCGCACTGTCACCACTGGGTTAATTCGGTGTGTCCTCAGTCTCACTGTCACCACTGTGTTATTTCGATGTGTCCTCAGTGTCACTGTCACTACTGGGTTATTTCGGTGTGTCCTCAGTGTCAGTGTCATCACTGGGTTAATTCGGTGTGTCCTCAGTGTCACTGTCATCACTGGGTTAATTCGGTGTGTCCTCAGTGTCACTGTCACCACTGGATTATTTCGATGTGTCCTCAGTGTCACTGTCACTACTGGGTTATTTCGGTGTGTCCTTAGTGTCAGTGTCATCACTGGGTTATTTCGGTGTGTCCTTAGTGTCACTGTCACCACTGGGTTAATTCAGTGTGTCCTTAGTCTCACTGTCAGTACTGGGTTAATTCGTTGTGTCCGTAGTCTCACTGTCACCGCTGGGTTAATTCGTTGTGTCCTTAGTCTCACTGTCATCGTTGTGTTAATTCGGTGTGTCTTTAGTCTCACTGTCACCGCTGGGTTAATTCGGTGTGTCCATATACTCACTGTCACCACTGGGTATATTCGGTGTGTCCTTAGTCTCACTATTACAACTGGGTTAATTCGTTGTGTCCGTAGTCTCACTGTCACCACTGGGTTATTTCGGTGTATCCTTAGTCTCACTGTAACCAATTGGTTAATTCGGTGTGTCCTTAGTCTCACTGTCACCGCTGGGTTAATTCGGTGTGTCCATATACTCACTGTCACCGCTGGGTTAATTCGGTGTGTCCTTAGTCTCACTGTCACCGCTGGGTTAATTCGGTGTGTCCTCAGTCTCACTGTCACCACTGGGTTAATTCGGTGTGTTCTTAGACTCACCGTCACCGCTGGGATATTTCGGTGTGTCCTCAGTCTCACTGTCACCGCTGGGTTAATTTGGGGATTAATTAGGTGTGTCCTCAGTCTTACTTTCACCACTGGGTTAATTCGGTGTGTCCTCAGTCTCACTGCCACCATTCGGTGTGTCCTTAGTCTCACTGTCACCACTGGGTTAATTCGGTGTGTCCTTAGTCTCACTGTCACCGCTAGGTTATTTCGGTGTGTCCTCAGTCTCACTGTCACCACTGGGTTAATTCGGTGTGTCATCAGTGTCACTGTCACCTCTGGGTTAATTTGGTGCGTCCTCAGTGTCACTGTCACCACTGGGTTAATTCGTTGTGTCCGTAGTCTCAATGTCACCACTGGGTTAATTCGGTGTGTCCTTAGTCTCACTGTCACCATTAGGTTAATTCGGTGTGTCCTTAGTCTCACTGTCACCACTGGGTTAATTTGGTGTGTCCTCAGTCTCACTGTCACCACTGGGTTAATTATTGTGTCCTTAGTCTCACTGTCACCACTGGGTTAATTCCGTGTGTCCTCAGTCTCACTGTCACCACTGGGTAATTCGGTTTGTCCTCAGTCACTCTGTCACGACTGGGTTAATTCGGTGTGTCCTTAGTGTCACTGTCACCACTGGGTTAATTAGGCGTGTCCTTAGTGTCACTGTCACCACTAGGTTAATTCGGTGTGTCCTTAGTGTCACTGTCACCACTGGGTTAATTCGTTTTGTCCGTAGTCTCACTGTCACCACTGGGTTAATTCGGTGTGTCCTTAGTCTCACTGTCACCATTGGATTAATTCGGTGTGTCCTTAGTCTCACTGTCACCACTGGGTTAATTCGGTGTGTCCTCAGTCTCATGTTACCACTGGGTTAATTCGGTGTGTCCACTGTCACACTGGGTTAATTCGGTGTGTCCTCAGTGTCACTGGCACCACTGGGTTATTTCGGTGTGTCCTTAGTGTCACTGTCTCCACTGGGTTAATTTGGTGTGTCCTCAGTCTCAATGTCACCACTGGGTTAATTCGTTGTGTTCGTAGTCTCACTGTCACCACTGGGTTTATTCAATGTGTCCTTAGTCTGACTGTCACCGTTAGGTTAATTCGGTGTGTCCTTAGTCTCAATGTCACCGCTGGGTTAATTCGGTGTGTTCTCAGTCTCACTGTCACCGCTGGGTTATTTCGGTGTGTCCTCAGTCTCACTGTCACCACTGGCTTAATTCGGTGTGTCCTCAGTGTTATTGTCACCACTGGGTTATTTCGGAGTGTTCTTAGTGTCACTGTCACCACTGGGTTAATTCGGTGTGTCCTTAGTCTCACTGTCACCACTGGGTTAATTCGGTGTGTCCTTAGTTTCACTGTCACCACTGGGTTAATTCGGTGTGTCCTTAGTCTCACTGTCACCACTGAGTTAAATCGGTGTGTCCTCAGTCTCACTGTCACCACTGGGTTAATTCGGTGTGTCCGCAGTCACTCTGTCACCACTGGGTTATTTCGGTGTGTCCTCAATCTCACTGTCACCACTGGGTTAATTCGGTGTGTCTTCAGTCTCAATTTCACCACTGGGTTAATTCGGTGTGTCCTTAGTGTCACTGTCATCACCGGGTTACAGTCAAAACAGGGTTATTTCTGTGTGTCCTTATTATCACTATCACCACAGTGTTATTTCGGTGTGTCCTTTGTGTCACTGTCACCACTGGGTTAATTCGGTGTGTCCTTAGTGTCACTGTCACCACTGGGTTAATTTGTTGCGTCCGAAGTCTCACTGTCACCACTGGGTTAATTCGTTGTGTCCTTATCTCACTGTCACCACTGGGTTAATTCGGTGTGTCCTTATACACACTGTCACCGCTGGTTTAATTCGGTGTGTCCTTAGTCTCACTGTCACCGCTGGGTTAATTCGGTGTGTCCTTATACACACTGTCACCGCTGGTTTAATTCGGTGTGTCCTTAGTCTCACTGTCACCGCTGGGTAATTCGGTGTGCCCTCAGTCTCACTGTCACCACTGGGTTAATTCGGTGTGTTCTTAGACTCACTGTCACCGCTTGGTTATTTCGGTGTGTCCTCAGTGTCACTGTCACCGCTGGGTTAATTTGGGGGTTAATTCGGTGTGTCCTCAGTCTTACTGTCACCACTGGGTTATTTCGGTGTGTCCTCAGTCTCACTGTCACCACTGGGTACATTCGGTGTGTCCTCAGTCTCACTGTCACCACTTGGTTAATTCGGTGTGTCCTTAGTCTCACTGTCACCACTGGGTTAATTCGGTGTGTCCTCAGTCTCACTGTCACCACTGGGTAATTCGGTTTGTCCTCAGTCACTCTGTCACCACTGGGTTAATTCGGTGTGTCCTCAGTCTTACTGTCACCACTGGGTTATTTCGGTGTGTCCTCAGTCTCACTGTCACCACTGGGTACATTGGGTGTGTCCTCAGTCTCGCTGTCAGTACTTGGTTAATTCGGTGTGTCCTTAGTGTCACTGTCACCACTGGGTTAATTCGGTGTGTCCTTAGTGTCACTGTCACCACTGGGTTAATTCGGTGTGTCCTTAGTGTCACTGTCACCACTGGGTTAATTCGGTGTGTCCTTAGTGTCACTGTCACCACTGGGTTAATTCGTTTTGTCCTTAGTCTCACTGCCACCACTGGGTTAATTCGGTGTGACCTTAGTCTCACTGTCACCACTGGGTTAATTCGGTGTGTCCTTAGTCTCACTGTCACCACTTTGTTAATTCGGTGTGTCCTTAGTCTCACTGTCACCACTGGGTTAATTCGGTGTGTCCTCAGTCTCACTGTCACCACTGGGTTAATTTGGGGGTCAATTAGGTGTGTCCTCAGTCTTACTGTCACCACTGGGTTATTTCGGTGTGTCCTCAGTCTCACTGTCACCACTGGGTTAATTCGGTGTGTCCTTAGTCTCACTGTCACCGCTAGGTTATTTCGGTGTGTCCTCAGTCTCACTGTCACCACTGGGTTAATTCGGTGTGTCATCAGTGTCACTGTCACCTCTGGGTTAATTTGGTGCGTCCTCAGTGTCACTGTCACCACTGGGTTAATTCGTTGTGTCCGTAGTCTCAATGTCACCACTGGGTTAATTCGGTGTGTCCTTAGTCTCACTGTCACCATTAGGTTAATTCGGTGTGTCCTTAGTCTCACTGTCACCACTGGGTTAATTTGGTGTGTCCTCAGTCTCACTGTCACCACTGGGTTAATTCTTGTGTCCTTAGTCTCACTGTCACCACTGGGTTAATTCCGTGTGTCCTCAGTCTCACTGTCACCACTGGGTAATTCGGTTTGTCCTCAGTCACTCTGTCACGACTGGGTTAATTCGGTGTGTCCTTAGTGTCACTGTCACCACTGGGTTAATTAGGCGTGTCCTTAGTGTCACTGTCACCACTAGGTTAATTCGGTGTGTCCTTAGTGCCACTGTCACCACTGGGTTAATTCGTTTTGTCCGTAGTCTCACTGTCACCACTGGGTTAATTCGGTGTGTCCTTAGTCTCACTGTCACCATTGGATTAATTCGGTGTGTCCTTAGTCTCACTGTCACCACTGGGTTAATTCGGTGTGTCCTCAGTCTCATGTTACCGCTGGGTTAATTCGGTGTGTCCACTGTCACACTGGGTTAATTCGGTGTGTCCTCAGTGTCACTGGCACCACTGGGTTATTTCGGTGTGTCCTTAGTGTCACTGTCTCCGCTGGGTTAATTTGGTGTGTCCTCAGTTTCAATGTCACCACTGGGTTAATTCGTTGTGTTCGTAGTCTCACTGTCACCACTGGGTTTATTCAATGTGTCCTTAGTCTGACTGTCACCGTTGGGTTAATTCGGTGTGTCCTTAGTCTCAATGTCACCGCTGGGTTAATTCGGTGTGTTCTCAGTCTCACTGTCACCGCTGGGTTATTTCGGTGTGTCCTCAGTCTCACTGTCACCACTGGCTTAATTCGGTGTGTCCTCAGTGTTATTGTCACCACTGGGTTATTTCGGAGTGTTCTTAGTGTCACTGTCACCACTGGGTTAATTCGGTGTGTCCTTAGTCTCACTGTCACCACTGGGTTAATTCGGTGTGTCCTTAGTTTCACTGTCACCACTGGGTTAATTCGGTGTGTCCTTAGTCTCACTGTCACCACTGAGTTAAATCGGTGTGTCCTCAGTCTCACTGTCACCACTGGGTTAATTCGGTGTGTCCGCAGTCACTCTGTCACCACTGGGTTATTTCGGTGTGTCCTCAATCTCACTGTCACCACTGGGTTAATTCGGTGTGTCTTCAGTCTCAATTTCACCACTGGTTTAATTCGGTGTGTCCTTAGTGTCACTGTCATCACCGGGTTACAGTCAAAACAGGGTTATTTCGGTGTGTCCTTATTATCACTATCACCACAGTGTTATTTCGGTGTGTCCTTAGTGTCACTGTCACCACTGGGTTAATTCGGTGTGTCCTTAGTGTCACTGTCACCACTGGGTTAATTTGTTGCGTCCGAAGTCTCACTGTCACCACTGGGTTAATTCGTTGTGTCCTTATCTCACTGTCACCACTGGGTTAATTCGGTGTGTCCTTATACACACTGTCACCGCTGGTTTAATTCGGTGTGTCCTTAGTCTCACTGTCACCGCTGGGTTAATTCGGTGTGTCCTTATACACACTGTCACCGCTGGTTTAATTCGGTGTGTCCTTAGTCTCACTGTCACCGCTGGGTAATTCGGTGTGCCCTCAGTCTCACTGTCACCACTGGGTTAATTCGGTGTGTTCTTAGACTCACTGTCACCGCTTGGTTATTTCGGTGTGTCCTCAGTGTCACTGTCACCGCTGGGTTAATTTGGGGGTTAATTCGGTGTGTCCTCAGTCTTACTGTCACCACTGGGTTATTTCGGTGTGTTTTCAGTCTCACTGTCACCACTGGGTACATTCGGTGTGTCCTCAGTCTCACTGTCACCACTTGGTTAATTCGGTGTGTCCTTAGTCTCACTGTCACCACTGGGTTAATTCGGTGTGTCCTCAGTCTCACTGTCACCACTGGGTAATTCGGTTTGTCCTCAGTCACTCTGTCACCACTGGGTTAATTCGGTGTGTCCTCAGTCTTACTGTCACCACTGGGTTATTTCGGTGTGTCCTCAGTCTCACTGTCACCACTGGGTACATTCGGTGTGTCCTCAGTCTCACTGTCAGTACTTGGTTAATTCGGTGTGTCCTTAGCGTCACTGTCACCACTGGGTTAATTCGGTGTGTCCTTAGTGTCACTGTCACCACTGGGTTAATTCGGTGTGTCCTTAGTGTCAATGTCACCACTGGGTTAATTCGGTGTGTCCTTAGTGTCACTGTCACCACTGGGTTAATTCGTTTTGTCCTTAGTCTCACTGCCACCACTGGGTTAATTCGGTGTGACCTTAGTCTCACTGTCACCACTGGGTTAATTCGGTGTGTCCTTAGTCTCACTGTCACCACTTAGTTAATTCGGTGTGTCCTTAGTCTCACTGTCACCGCTGGGTTAATTCGGTGTGTCCTCAGTCTCACTGTCACCACTGGGTTAATTTGGGGGTCAATTCGGTGTGTCCTCAGTCTTACTGTCACCACTGGGTTATTTCGGTGTGTCCTCAGTCTCACTGTCATCACTGGGTTAATTTGGTGTGTCCTTAGTCTAACTGTCACCACTAGGTAATTCGGTGTGTCCTTAGTCTCACCGGCACCACTCTGTTAATTCGGTGTCCTTAGTCTCACTGTCACCACTGGGTTAATTCGGTGTGTTCTTAATCTCACTGTCACCACTCGTTCATTCGGTGTGTCCTTAGTCTCACTGTCACCACTGGGTTATTTCGCTGTGTCCTTGGTGTCACTGTCACCACTGGGTTAATTATGTGTATCCTTAGTGTCACCACTGGGTTAATTTGGTGTGTCCTTAGTGTCACTGTCATCACTATGTCAATTCGGTGTGTCCTTCGTCTCACTGTCAGCTCTGGGTTAATTCGGTGTGTCCTTAGTTTTACTGTCATCACTGGGTTAATTCGGTGTGTCCTTAGTCTCACTGTCACCACTGAGTTAAATCGGTGTGTCCTCGGTCTTACTGTCACCACTGGGTTATTTCGGTGTGTCCTCAGTCTTACTGTCACCACTGGGATAATTCGGTGTGTCCTCAGTCACTCTGTCACCACTGGGTTAACTCGGTGTGTCCTTAGTGTCACTGTCACCACTGGGTTACTGTCAAAAGAGGGTTATTTCGGTGTGTCCTTAGTGTCACTCTCACCACAGGGTTATTTCGGTGTGTCCTTAGTGTCACTGTCACCACTGGGTTAATTCGGTGTGTCCTTAGTCTCACTGTTACCACTGGGTTAATTCGTTGTGTCCGTAGTCTCACTGTCACCACTGGGTTAATTCGGTGTGTCCTTAGTCTCACTGTCACCACTGGGTTAATTCGGTGTGTTCTTAGTCTCACTGTCGCCGCTGGGTTAATTCGGTGTGACCTCAGTCTCACTGTCACCACTGGTTTAATTCGGTGTGTTCTCAGTCTCACTGTCACCGCTGGGTTATTATGGTGTGTCCTCATTCTCACTGTCACCCCTGGGGTAATTTGGGGGTTAATTCGGTGTGTCCTCAGTCTTACTGTCACCAATGGGTTATTTCGGTGTGTCCTCAGTCTCACTGTCAGCACTGCGTTAATTCGGTGTGTCCTTAGTCTCACTGTCACCTCTAGGTAATTCGGTGTGTCCTTAGTCTCACCGGCACCACTGGTTTAATTCGGTGTCCTTAGTCTCACTGTCACCACTGGGTTAATTCGGTGTGTTTTTAATCTCACTGTCACCACTCGTTCATTCGGTGTGTCCTTAGTCTCACTGTCACCACTGGGTTATTTCGATGTGTCCTTAGTCTCACTGTCACCACTGGGTTAATTCGGTGTGTCCTTAGTGTCACTGTCACCACTGGGTTAATTCGGTGTGTCCTTAGTGTCACTGTCACCACTGTGTTAATTCGGCGTGTCCTTAGTGTCACTGTCACCACTGGGTTAATTCGTTTTGTCCTTAGTCTCACTGTCACCACTGGGTTAATTCGGTGTGTCCTTAGTCTCACTGTCACCACTGAGTTAATTCGTTGTGTCCTTAGTCTCACTGTCACCACTTTGTTAATTCGGTGTGTCCTTAGTCTCACTGTCACCACTGGGTTAATTCGGTGTGTCCTCAGTCTCACTGTCACCACTGGGTTAATTTGGGGGTTAATTCGGTGTGTCCTCAGTCTTACTGTCACCACTGGGTTATTTCGGTGTGTCCTCAGTCTCACTGTCACCACTGGGTTAATTCGGTGTGTCCTTAGTCTCACTGTCACCACTGGGTAATTCGGTGTGTCCTTAGTCTCACCGGCACCACTGTGTTAATTCGGTGTCCTTAGTCTCACTGTCACCACTGGGTTAATTCGGTGTGTTCTTAATCTCACTGTCACCACTCGTTCATTCGGTGTGTCCTTAGTCTCACTGTCACCACTGGGTTATTTCGCTGTGTCCTTAGTGTCACTGTCACCACTGGGTTAATTCGGTGTATCCTTAGTGTCACCACTGGGTTAATTCGGTGTGTCCTTAGTGTCACTGTCATCACTAGGTCAATTCGGTGTGTCCTTCGACTCACTGTCAGCTCTGGGTTAATTCGGTGTTTCCTTAGTTTCACTGTCATCACTGGGTTAACTCGGTGTGTCCTTAGTCTCACTGTCACCACTGAGTTAAATCGGTGTGTCGTCAGTCTTACTGTCACCACTGGTTTATTTCGGTGTGTCCTCAGTCTTACTGTCACCACTGGGTTAATTCGGTGTGTCCTCAGTCACTCTGTCACCACTGGGTTATTTCGGAGTGTCCTCAGTCTCACTGTCACCACTGGGTTAATTCGGTGTGTCTTCAGTCTCAGTGTCACCACTGGGTTAACTCGGTGTGTCCTTAGTGTCACTGTCACCACTGGATTACTGTCAAAAGAGGGTTATTTCGGTTTGTCCTTAGTGTCACTATCACCACAGGGTTATTTCGGTGTGTCCTTAGTGTCACTGTCACCACTGGGTTAATTCGTTGTGTCCGTAGTCTCACTGTCACCTCTGGGTTAATTCGGTGTGTCCTTAGTCTCACTGTCACCACTGGGTTAATTCGGTGTGTACTTAGTCTCACTGTCACCGCTGGGTTAATTTGGTGTGTCCTTATACTCACTGTCACCGCTGGGTTTATTCGGTGTGTCCTTAGTCTCACTGTCACCGCTGGGTTAATTCGGTGTGACCTCAGTCTCACTGTCACCACTGGTTTAATTCGGTGTGTTCTCAGTCTCACTGTCACCGCTGGGTTATTATGGTGTGTCCTCATTCTCACTGTCACCCCTGGGGTAATTTGGGGGTTAATTCGGTGTGTCCTCAGTCTTACTGTCACCAATGGGTTATTTCGGTGTGTCCTCAGTCTCACTGTCAGCACTGGGTTAATTCGGTGTGTCCTTAGTCTCACTGTCACCTCTAGGTAATTCGGTGTGTCCTTAGTCTCACCGGCACCACTGGGTTAATTCGGTGTCCTTAGTCTCACTGTCACCACTGGGTTAATTTGGTGTGTTTTTAATCTCACTGTCACCACTCGTTCATTCGGTGTGTCCTTAGTCTCACTGTCACCACTGGGTTATTTCGATGTGTCCTTAGTCTCACTGTCACCACTGGGTTAATTCGGTGTGTCCTTAGTCTCACTGTCACCACTTTGTTAATTCGGTGTGTCCTTAGTCTCACTGTCACCACTGGGTTAATTCGATGTTTCCTTAGTCTCACTGTCACCACTGGGTTAATTTGGGGGTTAAATCGGTGTGTCCTCAGTCTTACTGTCACCACTGGGTTATTTCGGTGTGTCCTCAGTCTCACTGTCACCACTGGGTTAATTCGGTGTGTCCTTAGTCTCACTGTCACCACTGGGTAATTCGGTGTGTCCTTAGTATCACCGGCACCACTGTGTTAATTCGGTGTCCTTAGTCCTACTGTCACTCGTTCATTCGGTGTGTCCTTAGTCTCACTGTCACCACTGGGTTATTTCGCTGTGTCCTTAGTGTCACTGTCACCACTGGGTTAATTCGGTGTATCCTTAGGGTCACCACTGGGTTATTTCGGTGTGTCCTCAGTCTCACTGTCAGCACTGGGTTAATTCGGTGTGTCCTTAGTCTCACTGTCACCTCTAGGTAATTCGGTGTGTCCTTAGTCTCACCAGCACCACTGGGTTAATTCGGTGTCCTTAGTCTCACTGTCACCACTGGGTTAATTCGGTGTGTTTTTAATCTCACTGTCACCACTCGTTCATTCGGTGTGTCCTTAGTCTCACTGTCACCACTGGGTTATTTCGATGTGTCCTTAGTCTCACTGTCACCACTGGGTTAATTCGGTGTGGGTTAATTCGCAACTGCACGTAGCTGTCGTAATAAAGATAAACAAATAAAGTTGTTTTCTGAAAATTAAGAAAGTACTGATGATTTAAACAATTGTTGTACTGTTGAAATATATATTCTTTTTATTATGTGGATAGGTTCGAACTTTGAATCCGGAGATGACGGGATTGAGTCTCACTGTGACCACAGGGTTAATTCGGTTTGTCCTTAGTGTCAGTGTCACCACTGGGTTAATTCGGTGTATCCTTAGTCTCACTGTCACCACCGGGTTAATTCGGTGTGTCCTTAGTCTCACCGTCACCCCTGGGTTTCTTCGGTGTGTCCTTAGTGTCACTGTCACCACTGGGTTATTTCGGTGTTTCCTTAGTGTCACTGTCACCACTGGGTTAATTCGGTGTGCCCTTAGTGTCACTGTCACCACGGGGTTAATTCGGTGTGTCCTTAGTCTCACGGTCACCACTTGGTTAATTCGGTGTATCCTTCGTGTCACCACTGGGTTAATTCGGTGTGCCCTTAGTGTCACTGTCACCACGGGGTTAATTCGGTGTGTCCTTAGTCTCACGGTCACCACTTGGTCAATTCGGTGTGTCCTTCGTCTCACTGTCACCACTGGATTAATTCGGTGTGTACTTAGTCTCACTGTCACCACTGGGTTAATTCGGTGTGTCCGTAGTCTCACTGTCACCATTGGGTTATTTCGGTGTGTCCTTAGGCTCACTGTCACCACTGGGTTAATTAGGTGTGTCCTTAGTCTCACTGTCACCACTGGGTTAATTCGGTGTGTCCTTAGGCAAGACACTTTTCTTAGCCTCGGTCGTCCGATGGGCACCTTATCCATGAGGTCGCGTGTATCGGAGCCTATCCTCATAGCACTTTAAGGAACGAGAGCAATGTATACGATAGTACAAGTAAGGCAATATTCCCGGACTCCTATGTATAATTCCCCTCTCTCTGGGTCGGCTCGAAATAACCTAGTCAACGTTGATGAGCCGTTAGACAACAACTCAATTCCATTGTTATTGGGTACGTATATATGAAAGTGTGTGTGTCAATACTGTCTGATGCAGCTACAGACATAGTATTATCATTCACATACTCCGTGTGAAACACATCTAAGATTGTACTCAGACTTCCGTTATCAAGACCCGGCGCGCAACCCACCTAATATCCGGCAAGCATAATTGTAAGATTTTAAGGTGGCATGTGCCGGATCCACCATTGCTCCTCATTAGATTGAACAAGAGGGCCAAAATGGCACAGAATAGATCACATGGTGATCTTCGAAAATATGAAAAAAATGTCGAACAGGTTTATAATTTCATAAGAAAGCTAGATTTGGCAGTCGATGGTACCCCAATCGAAAATTCCCGCGCCCGCCTAAAAGTACATGTATTCAAGGCGTGTAAGTATATATAGGGTTATAATATGGGGATCACAACGGTTTGATCCATGGCTGTATGCTCTGGATTAGGGATGAACCCGGGGCCAATACTGATAGAATTGCTGTATACGTTCATGCCCAATAAGTGTATATATAGTATTATTGTGAGTATTTCAACAGTTTTCAAGTTATGGGCTAGGGGTTATGTCCCAGGGTTACGGACGGACCCCGAAATCGATTCTGGTTGGATGGTTTTATCAGTCTGTTCATGCCTAGTAAACGTTAATGTGGTTATAGGGTGTTGATCTCAAGGTTTCAAAGTTCATATCCCCAGGGTTGGGGCGGACCCCGGGGCCGATGCTGATTGGATGGTTTATCCGTCTATTCATGCTTAGTAAGTGTATACCTGGTTTCAAAGATTAATTTCGTTGAAGTATTTTTTCCTATAGAAGTCTATGTAAAACATGTGCCCCTAGGATGGTGCCAAACTGTTGATGCCGATTTGAACTTGATAAAAGACCATAAGCTTATGGTACATGCAAACTATAATACCTCTTACTCATGTATGTTTAGAGAAGAAGATATCTAAGTGTTTCCTATATACGTAGTCTATATAAAACATGTGACCCCTGCTTGGTAGAGGACCATATGTTTATGTTACATGCAACATATTAGACATCTAGGTCATGCAGTTTCAGAGAAGAAGATTATCTTGAAGAGTTTACTATATAACTCTATGTAAAACATGTGCCCCTAGGATGGTGCCAAACTGTTGATGCCGATTTGAACTTGATAAAAGACCATAAGCTTATGGTACATGCAAACTATAATACCTCTTACTCATGTATGTTTAGAGAAGAAGATATCTAAGTGTTTCCTATATACGTAGTCTATATAAAACATGTGACCCCTGCTTGGTAGAGGACCATATGTTTATGCTACATGCAACATATTAGACATCTAGGTCATGCAGTTTCAGAGAAGAAGATTATCTTGAAGAGTTTACTATATAACTCTATGTAAAACTGTGCCCCTCGGCGGAGACAAATTTAACCCCGGGGTCACCATTTGAAGAAACAAACTTGGTAGGGAGCCATTGGTTTATGCTACATGTAAAACATTAAACATCTAACTCTTGTAGTTTTACAGAAAAATAATGTTTAAACATTGTCCTATACAACTCTATGTAAAACTGTGAAGCCTGTGTTTGGGCCAGATTTGAATAAAAGGGTCATCATTTGAAAAAACTTGGTAGAGTGCCAAAAGCTGATGCTTCATATAATATATGAAAACTCGGTGTATTGTGGCTTCAGAGAAGTAGTTGTTTCAAAGTAGTCACTCAACTAGTTTATGCTAATCATGTAAAATCTCTATATACAAACTTTGGACCCCAAAATCTGATCAGTGGTTATTGAAAAATATGTTTCGGCTTTGTATGGTAATGGATGCCCATCTTATATTTCGCGCTAACCTATATTTAACAAACCATTGACCTCAGGATTATCAAGTGAAGTTGGTCAACATTGACTAAGAGTTACAGGGGATATGTCGTTTAAACAGATGTTGGCGGACAAACGGACAAACGACGGACGAAAAGTGATCACAATAGCTCACTTGAGCCTTGGGCTCAGGTGAGCTAAAATCTAAAACATTTTGAAATTGCACCATATAGGAAACAAAAACAAGGGAGAGGACGGGGGTGAATGCCCCGAACTCTACTAGCCGTTCGCAACTTTCGGCGCTACAGATATCACGCCCCAACTCACATCTTGGATCTTTGCTAATAATTGTTATGTGCTTAGCTTACATGCAAGCGGAAATACTGAAGAAACTAATCAAACACATAAAGTGTTGTTTTATTCGAAAAAGTTTACTACTAGGCGGGGACCCAAGCCTGACCAAAACGAAAAAGTTTACTACTAGGCGGGGACCCAAGCCTGACCAAAACGAAAAAGTTTACTACTAGGCGGGGACCCAAGCCTGAACAAAACAAAAACGTTTACCTGGAAAGATATACTCCAGATTTTTTTAAATATTAACATATTGGGGTCTGGTACATATGAAACCACTGTATTGACTTTGGCTTACTTTGCATTTCGTAACAGCAGCTCAATTTCTACGGTAACCCAGTTGTACAAAGCCATTATATGAACATCGCTTAACAAACAGTCAAAGGAAAACAAATAAATCGGCACACGTCCTTTCGGGCAAATCAAGTGTCAGTGTATGAAACCAATATGTATATATGAAATATCAAACTACAGAATCAAGACCTGAATACGTTACACTTTACTAATTTTAACAATAATTATGGACATATTTGGTGATAAAGCGAATTACTTGTTTTCCGATTGCCACCAAATGTTGTATGGTGTAAAGCATTACACTTGCAAAGCATTTGACAAGTTCAATATTGAGCACAACTGACAATTGCCCTAAATAGTTTTAATTAAACAAGAGGATATCGTCCTCTGACTGAAGAGCGTGATGGCGTTCACGATGATTGTAATAAATAGGATTTGTTTGTCCATGCTTTTTTAGGCTAATATTATCAAGATATCGGTTGTGTTTGACAATGAGCACAATTGAGAAGTGGTTTACATATTTATCGCTCTTGAGTTTTGAAAACATGGACATTTCAGACTGAATATACCATAACTTTAGTAAACGGGTTCTGATTCTCAACAATACAATTTGAAAGTTTTTGGACAATTACACCATGCGGAGTTGTCACGTAGTTTGCGAAGCATTCATTTTCATATTAGATAATATTTGTTCAGGTATGGAACTAGTTAGGTATAGCACTACTGTTTGTAGACATATTGTTCGTATCCCACTCAGAACGAAATGTGCAACTGTTGTCGCAGACTTGTTGTTGTATTTTTATGAAAGAGTTTGCATATTTAGTCTTTTACCAGATGCTTAGGCAGATGTAATCGAAGTCTCTTACTATGGAACGCCATGACTGTCTTGTGATGTGACCGATTAATATATGCAGTGCATTTCCCTTTATATGTGGTAGACCTTTGATGATATGCAGTGCATTTTTAATTGTATGTGGTAAGTAAAATCTTAATATGTGGTAGAAAAGTATTTATATGCAGTCCAGTTATCATTATATGTAGTGCATTTATTATTATATGCAGTAGTTTATCTAATATATGAGGTCCTTTGAACATTATATGAAGTAGGTTTGTATTTATATGCAGTGCTTCTGTTGACTTTATATGTGGTACATATTTTAATATACGTGGTGGATACGTCTTTATATTCGATGGTTTCAATTGCATTATATTCGGTACAAATGGCTTTATACGTGGTGCATTTCTTATGATATGCAATGCTTTTTCTATTATATGCTGTGATGAGATCAATCAGAACACTCGTTTTTTAAGATGTTTCAATTTTATAGGAAATCTAACAGGGAGTGTGATTTTAACGGCGCCGTCTAGTCTCTCTTGCCACGCATCGTCTTTAATGTCGTCTGCAAAACGAAAATATGCACGGCATTTGTTTTGTCTAGTGACAATTAGTCCCTAGACCAAACAAAACAGACCAATGCACATGAATTGTATCAACCATATAACACATTTTCGGTAGGCGGGTTCAATACCTGGTATTTTAAATGTAATGTGTCACTCTTCCTCTCTGTAATGTGTCACCCTTTCTCTCTGCAATCTGTCACCCTTCCTCCTCTGTAACGTGTCACCCTTCCTCTGTAATGCGTCACCCTTCCACTCTGTAATGTGTCACCCTTCCCCTCTGTAATGTGGCACCCTTTCCCTCTGTAATGAGTCACTCTGCTCCTCTGTATTGTGTCACCCTTTCTCTCGTTAATGTTTCACCCTTTCTCTGCAATGTGTCACCCTTCCCCAATGTTATGTGTCATCCTTCCCCTCTGTAATGCGTGACTGGCACCCTTTCTCTCTGCAATGTGTCACCCTTCACCCTCTGTAATGTGCCACCATTTCTCTCTGCAATGTGCCACCCTTCTCCTTTGTAATGTGTCATCCTACCTCTGTAATGTGTCACCCTTCCTCTGTAATGTGTCACCCTTCCCCTGTGTAATGTGAGACCCTTTCAATCTGTAATGTGTCACCCTTCCACTCTGTAATATGTCGACCTTCATCTGTAATGTGTCACCGTTCCTCTGTAATGTGTCACTCTTCCTCATTGTAATGTGTCATCCTTCAACTCTGTAATGTGTCATCCTTTCTTTCTGTAATGTGTCACTCTTCCTCTATTATGTGTCACTATTTCCCTCTGTAATGTGTGACTGTCACCCTTTATCTCATCTCTGCAATGAGTCACCCTTCCCCTCTGTAATGTGCCACCCTTTTTCTCTGCAATATGTCACCCTTCCCCTCTGTAATGTCACCCTTCCCCTCTGTAATGTGGCACCCTTTCCTTCTGTAATGTGTCACCCTTCCACTCTGTAATGTGTCACCCTTCATCTCTGTAATGAGTCACCCTTCTCTTTTTATGTGTCAACTTTCCTCTGTAATGCGTCACCCTTCCCCTATGTAATGTGTCACCCTTCCTCTGTAATGCGTCACCCTTTCCCTATGTAATGTGTCACCCTTCCTCTGTAATGCGTCACCCTTCCCCTATGTAATGTGTCACCCTTCCAATGTCATGTGTTTCCCTTCCCCTCTGTAATGTGTGACTGTCATCTCTTCTCTCTGCAATGTGTCATCCTTCCCCTCTGTAATGTGTCACCCTTCCTCTGTAATTTGTCACCCTTACCCTATGTAATGTGCCACCCTTCTTCTGTTATGTGTCACCCTTCAACTCTGCAGTGTGTCACCCTTCTCTTTTAATAAGTTAACCTTCCTCTGAATTGTGTCACCCTTCCCTTCTGTAATGTGAGACCCTTTCTATTTGTAATGTGTCACCTTTTCCCTCTGTAATGTGTCACACTTCCTCTGTAATGTGTCACCCTTCTCCTCTGTAATGTGTCACACTTCTTCTGTAATGTGACACTCTTTATCTCTTTAATGTTTCACCCTTCCTCATTAATGTGTCGCCCTTCCCCTCTGTAATGTGGCACCCTTCCTCTATAATGTGGCACCCTTCCTCTGTAATGTGTCACCTTTCTCCTCTGTAATGTTTCACCCTTTATCTCTTTAATATGTCACCCTTCCACATTAATGTGTCAACATTATCCTCTGTAATATGTCGCCCTTCCCCTCTGTAATGTGGCACCCTTATTATGTTAAGTGTCACCCTTCCCCTATGTAATGTGTCACCCTTATCCTCTGTAATGTGTCGCCCTTCCCCTATGTAATGTGGCGCCCTTCCTATGTTATGTGTCACCCTTCCCCTATGAAATGTGTCACCCTTTATCTCTTTAATGTGTCACTCTTCCCCTCATTAATGTGTCACCCTTATCCTCTGTAATATGTCGCCCTTCCCCTCTGTAATGTGGCACCCTTCATATGTTATGTGTCACCCTTCCCCTATGCAATGTGTCACCCTTCCTCTGTCAAGTGTTTCCCTTCCCCTCTGTAATGTGTGACTGTCACCCTTTCACTCTGCAATTTTTCAACCTTTCCCTCTGTAATGTGCCCCCTTTCTCACTGCAATGTGTCACCCTTCCCCTCTGTAATGTGTCACCTTTCCTCTGTAATGTGTCACCCTTCCTCTCCGTAATATGCCATCTTTCCTCTGTAATGTGTCACCTTTTCCCTTTGTAAAGTGTCACCCTTTCTATCTGTAATGTGTCACCCTTTCCCTCTGTAATATGTCACCTTCCTCTGTATTGTGTCACTCTTCCGCTCTGTAATGTGTTACCCTTTCTCTCTGTAATGAGTCACCATTCCCCTCTGTAATGTGTCACCCTTTCTCTGTTTAATGAGTCACCCTTTCCCTCTGTAATGTGTCACCCTTCCTCTGTTATGTGTCACCCTTCCTCCCTGTTAGGCAAAAATAAACATTGAACAACAAGAGGCCCAAGAGGACTTGTGGACGCTCTACTGGCTAAAGATGAAGTTTATGTAAAAGATGTATAAGAGGCAATAACTCTTTCAAAAATCATTCAAGCGAAACATGGCGATGATATATGTTACTAGGCTTGGTACTGATCATCCCTGCCAAGTTTTGTTGAAATCCATCCAGAGGTTCAGGATAATTGTCTGCACAAAGTTAGTGTATACAACCTTTAATCCAGGGTCATAACTCTGCCAAAAATCATTCAACCAGAACACGGCAATGACAGGTGCAACTAGGCTTGGTACTGATCATCCCCGCCAAGATTTGTTGAAATCCGGCAAGGAGTTCATAAGAGACTAATCTGAACAAAGTGTCTGTATTAAAAAAAAGTAAGGCCTATAACTCTGCCAAAAAGCATTCAACCGGAATATGGCGATTATATGCACAACTAGGCTTGATACTGATCATCCTTGTCAAGTTTCGTTGAAATCCGACCAGAGGTTCAGAAGAACTAGCCATGAAAACGTATTTGTATCAAAACAATTTAAAGGGCCATGACTCCGCCAAAAATATGTAAACCGGAACACGACGATGGTATGCACAACTAGGCCTGGTGCTGATCATCTCTGCAAAATTTCGTTGAAATCCGGCGAGGGGTTCAGGAGAACTAGTCCAGACAAAGTTTGCGTATTAAAACCTTTAAAGGGTCATAATTCTGCCAAAAATCATTCAACTGGAACACGGCAATGATATGCACAACTAGACCTGGAAATGATCATCTCTAAAACGTTTCACTGAAATCCGGCTAAATGAAGGTTCTTTCGTCTTAATGAGGCCAAAATAGAGCATATTCAGAAAATCAAGGGCCATAACTCCGGTGTAAATGGTCCAATCTGGCTGATTTTCGAACTTGACCGAGCTTTCATTGATATTAACATTCTGGTAAAATTGGTAAAGATCGGATGAAAAATGAAGGATCTATCGTCTTAACGAGGCAAAATATAGCATTTTTAACTAAATCAAGGGCCATAACTCCTCTGTTTCTAGTCCGATCTGGCTGGTTTACGAACTAGTCTGAAATGTTATAGATAGTAACAATCTGGTAAATATTGGTAAATATCGGATGAAAATGAAGGCCCTATCGTCTTAACGAGGCAAAATATAGCATATTTCAGAAAATCAAGGGCCATAACTCCAGTGTAAATGGTCCGATCTAACTAGTTTTTAAATTTGTTCGACCCTTCATTGATATTAACAATATATTAATGTTTAATAAAGATCGGATGAAAAATGAAGGCCCTATCGTCTTAACGAGACAACATATAGCATTTTTAACTAAATCAAGGACCATAACTCTGTTGTTACTGGTCCGATCTGGCTGGTTTTCAAACTTGTCCAAGCTTTCATTGATATTAACATTTGTTAAAGTTTGGTAAAGATCGGATGAAAAATGAAGGCTCTATCGCCTTAACGAGGTAAAAGTTAATGGACGGACGACGGACGGACGACGGACAACTCGCCATCCCATAAGCTCTGCTGACCCTTGGCCAGTATAGCAAAAACATGGGTAGGTAGGTTTTGTTTTGTGTTTTTTTTAAATCACACTCCCTGTTAGATTTCCGATAAAATCGCAACATCTTAAAAAACAAGTGTTCCGATTGATCATGGCGTTCCATATCTTACTATACTTAATTGTACCTGGGTGATATATTGAACAATTACAACCCGTACATTTTGACTATGGCTAATACATGTATTATCTTTCCTAAAGACAAAGCTCACGCTACGATACTCTACCTACAAGGATCTGACAACACTGTATCGGAGGTCACTTCAGATTGATCTTACGATTAGCCATTCAGATTTCAGCCTACAAAATCGCTCGGTATAGACTGCTTCACTACGCCCGGCCGTTTCAGTAAAACGCTGTGGAGGTCGGTATTGAAAGGCACAATGTCCGTAACTTTTAGCTTATAAAACACAAAACAATTGCGTTGACAAACGTAACACACCAACCAGTATTGAATATATACTGGATAAAACCAAGATTGTTTGACGAAATTCAATAGCGGTACAAAAAAAGAAGTATTGCTTCGAGGGGTTGAACTCGTAACCCAAACTAAAATTACATTCGTGGGTAATAATGACAAAACCTCGCAATAGCCGACCTCGCTACGGACTGAGCTAAATGGGCCAGAAGCTTTAAGTAAGACATATATATAGAAAACCTAATGTCGCAATAATCTCGGTAGAATATATATTTTTCGAATACAAATACATGTAGAATGTTTTCAAAAAACATGACCGCTTCACGGGAGATGTACGGTACTGGTTCTACCCAGGAAAAGTGGGTGGTCTGCCTCCACATGAATGTGAAGTTGTCAGTAGCAGTAGCAGCAGTAGCAGTAGTTACTGCCAGCAGTAGAGCACCATCTCAGTAGGTATATTCATCGCAAATGTTTTCTTTGCGCAGTATGTTGTTTCTACTTTCCCACCATCATGTTTAGCAGACAACCCCTTTCGCATCTTTTGCAAACATCATATGTTTGCTACTTCTATTGCTACTGTTACTGCTAGTGCTAATTACTGCCAGCAGTAGCAGCAGTAGTAATAGCTACTGCCAGCAGTAACATCAGTAGCAGTAGCAGCAGTAGAGTCAATAGTCATCTTAATTACGACAGTAGCAGCAGTAGTAGTAGCTACTGCCAGCAGTATCAGCAGTAACAGTAGCTACTGCCAGCAGTAGCAGCAGTAGAGTCAATAGTCATCTTAATTACGACGATATATGATCATCGATACATGACGTTTCATTGCGCAAATATGTTGTTTCTACTTTCCCACCATCATGTTTAGCAGACAACCCCTTTCGCATCTTTCGCAACCATCATATGTTTCTACTGCTATTGATACTGCTACTGGTAACTACTGCCAGCAGTAGCAGTAGTAGCAGTAGCTACTGCCAGCAGTAGCAGCAGTAGCAGTAGCTACTGCCAGCAGTAGCAGCAGTAGAGTCGAGCCAATAGTCATCTTAATTACGACGATATATGATCATCGATATATGTTGTTTTCTTTGCGCAAGTATGTTGCTTCTACTTTCCCACAATCATGTTTAACAGACAACCCCTTTCGCAACCATCATATGTTTGCTACTGCTAATGCTACTGCTAACTACTGCCAGCAGTAGCAGTAGCTACTGCCAGAAATAGCAGTAGCCACTGTCAGCAGTAGCAGCAGTAGCATTAGCTACTGCCAACAGTAGCACCAGTAGAGTCAATAGTCATCGTAATTATAACGATATATGCGATATATGTTTTCTTTACGCAAGTATGTTGCTTCTACTTTCCCACCATCATGTT
This sequence comes from Cyrtodaria siliqua, assembly GCA_037043455.1. Classification (NCBI taxonomy): domain Eukaryota; kingdom Metazoa; phylum Mollusca; class Bivalvia; order Adapedonta; family Hiatellidae; genus Cyrtodaria; species Cyrtodaria siliqua. The sequence goes on along the minus strand of JAWPHD010001401.1, from coordinate 80,014 downwards.
TAACAGACAACCCCTTTCGCAACCATCATATGTTTGCTACTGCTTTTGTTACTGCTACTGCTAACTACTGCCAGAAGTAGCAGCAGTAGCAGTAGCTACTGCCAGCAGTAGCAGTAGGTAGTAGAGCACCATCTCAATAGATATACTCATCGCAAGAATATAAGTTCAATTTTCAACCATCATGTTTTATAACATAACCGTTTCGCCAATATCAAGTATATAATATTATATCTGTTTTCCTACCGTTATTACTGTGACTTTTTAGTTACTGCTAGCAGTAGGAGCAGTAGCAGTAAATACTACAAGTAATATCAGTAGCAGTAGAAGTATATACTTCTAGCAGTAGATATAGTAGAGCAGTAGAAGCATTACCATCAACATCTATTGTTATTTCTACATTCCATTTCTAACCATCATGTTTTATAGACAACCTCTTTCGCACTTCGTTCTCAACCGTTACAGTTGAAACTTATTAAACCAAAAATAGGTCTTCTTGTCGGATAACGAGTGTCGCTGGCGGGAAGATCAACCTCATAGACATGCGGTCTCACGGATTTTAAAAGCCTGATGGCCAACCTACTAATATCATCCGACTTGAGATTGTTTATCGCAGTTTTTGTTCTACTGCTGTAGTACTAAAGTGTGTACAGCGGTACATTTCTGTCCGATTACGGGTGTTGCCGGCGGAAAATTCAAATTGTTTAAAGCAAGATGGCCGACTATGAGGCGCCATACGTGACTATATGTTGTAAGATAAATATATACGTTGTGTGTAAAATATATATACTGAATACAAAAATATATATGATACAGACGAATGTATACGTTACTCCGAAATATAATTATTGAATACAAAATAGATATGATACAAACAAAATATATACGTTACTCCGAAATAAATATATCAATATATATGTTACTCCTAGAAATACATATTCTGAAAAATATATAATCTGTTTTTAAATATATATTGTATACGCAAATATATACGTTAGTCTGAATATATGTTTTTCCTAATGTAGATATTGTAGACGCTAACATTTATATGTTTTACCGAAACATATATTCGTCTTAATATATTGAAGATGAACATATTTGAGATGAAAATAAATAGTTTCTCTAAAATAGATATATTGCAGACACAAATATATCAATGAAAGATCGATAAATAAATGGTGCGAACTTCTGGGTGACCGAAACTTAATAAATATTTGTTTTTAAATTCATGGCACTGAATAACATCAGGTCACGTGCAAAGGAAGTGAATCCAAAAGGGATTGTTAACTTTGCTCGCGACAAGATGCTATTTATAGTCCCATGAATGTTAACAAAATAAAATGTATTTATATTATTATTGTACTCACTCAATACCAATATGTCCCGATTCTCAACCACTTTCTTCTTTAAATTGATAAAAATGCAGAATAACACCTATATTTATCACGACAAATCGGACAGCGTAAACGTTTAGCCTCGCCTTCCTAACCTTTTATGGTATAGTCACGTCAAACGTCATTTGTTTTTTCTTGAAACGTCATAGTTTTAACTGCGCGTGAAGCAATTAAATCGATGTGGTTCATGGTCAAATGGATGTTTCTAGTTTTGTATGTGTTATACAAGTACTTACATTAGAAATGTAAATATAAATGAATGAAATGATGTCATCATGAACAAAAAAATAATTAAGAGTAAACACACAGAAATATTTACTAGTCATTAATATTTTGTGAGTGTATTTGTAATGTGGTTTGTTGTTTAACCCTAGTTAGCAATTTAATATAAATTACTTGGTAAATAAAAATAAATTGTGAATGCCTGGTCTTTATGAATATTTTAACCCTTGGGTAAATTCTAATATTAAAATCCCTAATATGTCTTGAAATCATTGAATTTAAATCTGTCCTTCAACGCCTGCAAATGGCAAAACATTATCTGTGACCAGTACACACGAACAGCTTTTGATTAGTCATACAGGATTGTCAGGTTTATTAAGTTTATTTACTATTGAATGTTTTATATATTTAATGAAATAACAGTTAATGCATGGAACATTCAATGCACACCTTGTTCCAAGGTCCAGTCAAGGTTCTGTTTAGCCATCCAAAGTTTGAGGACAAAAACAAATTAATAAAAAAAAATCCCTGCCCTACCTATTTTTTTTGAAGATGTTACCCGAAGCAAACACTCTTTTTAGGCCTGATCTGTTGTCATTCGTAGCATCATTGGCCAAAGTGTTGAATCTGCACAAATCCATCCCGAGAGCAGGATTCCCGGTTTCTCAAATCTTGTTCGGGATTGATCAAAACTGTTGTAAACAAACAGTATGGATTTTGAATCTAGTTCCGGTTTCATTTCATTGTAATCAAACACGACATTATTCTAAGACGCAATTTCAGCATAGTTCACCATGCTCTCAGTAACTTCGGTACTTTGATTTTTATTTTTTGAAAAGGAAGACTTAAAGGCTATTTCTGATGTTCTATATTGCATGATAAGTTTAACAATACATATTAAATGATAATTTTTTTTGTCAGCTTGTTGATATTATGAATATCCCTCGCATATAACCACTAGACAACACTTACAATGCCCCAGTTATGTTTTATTTAGCATATTTTAAATGGAATGAATGTATCTCAAGAAAATCATTAACACTCATATATATATATATGTTTAACCGATGCATCAAATGACATTCAGTCACAACTTTAAAGAACTTATACAGCTAACTGTCATCTAGAGTAAACACATATTACCGTTTTATAATTTTAAAGGGACACGCGTCTTTGTCAAATCAATAATATATTGGAAACTTAAACAGAATACCGACAGAATATAAACAGCTCCAAATTGTAGTGCCTTGTATTAATTTATGTACAAGCAGATTTTAAGCTAACATGAAAAAAAATCATAAATATATATGCAACTGTTCATACTTGATAACTACTTTAAAATGTCGCGTGTCGAGTGTCCATTTAAATACAAATTGATTTAGTTTTACAAAAAAAAAATCGTTGAAAAACAAATAAAGAAAAAGAATGAAAGAATAAAATAAAAATAAAAAAATAATGAAAAAAAGAAAAACCCATACCTTCATAAACTTCCGCTATATTGTATCTGCAATTATTGTGCTGTTAAGGATAAAAACTTCACCTATAGATCCTTGGTAACGGGCTGGTCACCTCAAGTCGCCAGCCGTTGAGCCACTGTGGTAGCCGAGTGCTATAGGTGTATGCTTTTATCCTAATATCTTATAATTGTATGCACAATGTTACGGTTTGGTGGTTTTGCAGGTAATTAAAAACAAAAACAAAAATACAATGAAAAAAGTTACAACCAAAATAATGGGACTCATAGAAAGCAGGATCCACGTCCCGAGTCCTGGGTACAAGCATCAGATGTCATGGATTTACACCCTGAATTTATGTGCTGATTTATCATTGTTGATGCATGTAGCAGATTCTTTCATAAAACACCACTTTTTCATTTTGCGCGTGTACTTACCTTAACAGATATCATGAAATATATCTTAATATACTTATTCCTTTTTAGACGTGTCTTACTTGTCCTTAGTGGTCACTTAGTGGTCCTTAGTGGTTCCTTTGTGGCCGTCCGCCCGCCGCTTGCGTTATTATGCGAGCGTTGTTGCGCGCGAGTACTTCACTTTATCGATAAAATATCTATTTAATATCAATAAAATATATATTTAACAAACTTATTCCTTCTTAGTAATGTCTTAGTCTTCCTTAGTGGTCATTTAGTTGTCATTAGTGGGCCTTAGTCCAAAGGACCTTAATGTTACCATATATGGCATATTGTCAAAATATTGTCAAAATATATTTTAAAGCAAAGAAAATCACTGCAAATTGATTAAAAATAAATATACTACATCTGCAGTGATTTTCTATGATTTAAAAGACACTTTGTCAATATACCATATATGGTAAAAATGCGCGATGACTTCATCGTTTTAAGATGGCAACCTCCAGTTATGTTTCTTTGCAATTTTCAATAGGTCATATCTCCTTTATTTTTCATTGCACATTGCATTTTGATCATTCTTTCACCTTTTTTCAAGTTTTTCAGAGCCGTTTAAAATAAACCTCTTTGAAAATAGCGCATCAATCCCTTTAAGCATGTGAGATACAGAAACTTGATATATATATATTATTTTTTTTATGTTTTAAAAGTGTAGTTATTGTAATATTTTTAGAGGTTAGTCTTTTTTTTCCAGTTGGAATTGTTTACTTGAGTCTCATCATTGTACAAATGTTAAAATTAAGAATGTTTAAAGTGTGAATACAGTTATAAGTTCTGTGAGCTGCAAAAATGCCAGCATTCACGAGACTATAAATACGGCTCATTCATTTTGATACACATACATGTATATAGGAAAAATAGAAATGTACACATTAAAATGTTAGTATGTGATGTTAATCTTAAAGGGAATTTAGCCCTACAACCAAACGATATTTAGTACTGAGAATTCTGAAAGAAATACTTAAAAAAGGTTGAAAGAATTATCAAAATCAGATGATAAACAAAGAAAATATGATCATTTGAAAGTTCTGTTGAAACGGATATGGAAGCCGCCCTTTTGAGAGCTATGCCTTCATAGTTCTAAATGACCATATAATTATGGAATATTTATAAATATGATTTATAATTTATTTATTTACATGAAAACAACAACACATGACTATATGAAGTGAAATAGTGCATCAAAGGGGAATTTTCATTCATTTGCAGTGATTGTCTATGCTTTAAATGATATTTATCCACATGACTTATATGGTGATTTGGAACTATGACGTCATAGTTCTCAAGATGGCGGCTCCCATAACTGTTTTAAAAGAACTTTAAATGGTCATATCTTCTTGGTTTATGATCCCAGTTTGATAATGGTTTCAAATTTTCCGAAGTTATTCATAACTCTCAATTATCGTGGATGTTTAACTAAGTTTACCCTAAAATTTAAGGTATATAGAACTTTTAAATTACTGCATGTTTTATGCACATTTATGCATGCATATATGTATATTTCAAAATCAAATCTTGAAAACTGTTGTAATATTACTCTAACAAAGATCTTTTTAGTTTACTATAGAACCTAAGGATAAAAACCGAGTCACATAACTTTTATAACCTACTGAAAGTAAGGTAAAATCTCGACATCTTGGCAGTATAATATTATGAATAAGATAAACAAGCAAAGCAGCATTAATCATGTTAATACATTGAATGATCTAGACTGAATCAGCAAAAGATAAGAAAAATCTAATTTTCAAATAATTCCGTAAGTATGCGGAGATTGATTAGGATGAATTCGTCAAATGCAGGTCCCAAAACAACGTCACAACTGTCATATGACGTTCACAATATTGACGTCACTTCACGTTTGATTTCGTAAGTTGGATGAGATTTCATTAGAACAAAGCCGTAAAATACAGGTCTCGATCTGTGGGAACGCAAGGAACTAATTATTCAGCTTTTTTGATCATTTTGATACTCCACGACAGGGATTAATTTTTTAATGTTGCCGGACTATTTCATAACAAAAATCACAAAACGTCTATGTCAGTTTTGGATTAAGTCACCAATACGTAGAATGTGTTTACACGTTGGTAAACGTTGAATTCACTGAGTTTTGATAGCGATAGCTGATGCAGGGTGTTAACACTGGGATAAACAATTGGAAATATACACAGGTTAACGTAATGAAGGAAACAGTTGACTGTCTTAGAACTCTGCAGGCAAATAACACGTGAGTTCAAATGTGTACATGTACAACTCTTTTTTTGGTTTTTTTATGCACTGTTTTCTTGAAATTTACCAAGCACATCCAACACAGCAATTCCTAAACCACATCCCTGCCACCCCCTTCTCTACATTTACCCACAGGCAGCTGACGCATACCCTCCCAATGGACTTTTTACCCTTCTTTGAAGCGGCCTGTAAAAGGCCCTTTCCCCACTCTCATTTCTTTTAAAATCATGCATACTTCCCCACTTTTTAAACTTACGTTGGAAATTTCATTCCCCATTTATGGATTCCACCCCCAATTAAGAGCAAAAGGCCCCTTCACCAAAACTGGTAAATAGGCCCTGCTGCCACCACCACTATCCCCAACCCCCTTCCCCTCTCTTCTACGTCCCTCCCGCATATTTTCTCTACAAAACTACTTAAAATGTGTTCAATGAAATACTAAATACTGCAACACTTGGTTTTCAATTAAAACCAAATACACACTACATCCAAATTCTATTTTATGTGATTGACTCCGCTAAAGTGATCTGTGTACCATGAATAGGGCTTTTTTACCTGATGTAACAGAAACATCTAAAAGGCCTCTTTCCCAATTGAGAACTTGACAGTTTTTTCCCCAATTGTGACAGAAATGTTTGCCAATCAGAAAGCAGCAGTGTCTCAGAATTTGAGAAAAAGCATTAATTCTGCGTTTGTGTTTTGTTTTTGTCTGTGGAGTCAGTTCTGACTGAGAAACAGTAATTATAATAACTGTTGGCTGAAAATATAAATAAAGCATATTATTACATTTCTATGGATGAAAGATCGGGATTTCTCAGTGAAAGATTATTCGCAAATATTAATAACTAACTCGCGCACTTCTTTTTTATGTAAGCAAAATCAGCGTCTTTCGCTACCATGTCTGATTTATTGAGTAATGTCGACTGGGACGCTATAAACGAACTGCTTAAGAGTCCAGAGTACCAGGAACTTCCAACAACAAATGTCACGAAAATGACCACAAAACCAAATGGTATAAATGTATAATATATATTTCATCAATTGATTGATTTATAAAAAAAAGTTTTAATCAGTTCAATGGTTAACAATCCTGTATCATCATGTCACTGTATGCCAGAAGTTCTGAGGTTCTCCTGCCCGAAACATGTTGCTTCTTATATGCAGTATCTTGATTTCAGTGACCTGGCAAATAATAATGTTGTTTTAAAGAAGGGATCAGACACGTTGAAGGTGTTTGGAGGTGGGTGTTTTCAGTACAGTTGACTATGTTATAAAAATACCAGTAAATGCATGTACTGTCTATACTTATTCATAACCAGTGTCGACAGTCTTCCATTATAAGTAAGCTTAAGAAATTCTTCATGCGATGAAAGGATTTGTTCAGCGGCCTTCAGTGAAGGTTGTTCCCTCAATTTATTTCAAATGAACGCAATTTTGGATAAAAACTGATAAAAAATAAAACAACATTTTAACCACCAACCCACATTTCTTTATAATTTTAAACTGAAAAGAAAAATTGATTCATCCCCAGCCCCACATTTTACTATAATTTTGATGAGAATCAAATAACTATTTCATATCAATCTAATAAATTGATTATTTATTTGTAAAAGTCAGACTAACGGAATGGATTATAGTTAAATCCTTCACGAGATGATAGACGTGATGTTCTTTTCAAGAACGAGCGTATGCGAGTGAGTGAAAAGAACAACACGTCTACCATCAAGTGAAGGATTTCACTATAATTGAACATTTCTCTATAATTTTGAACTGAAAAAATATGTTATCCCCCAGCCCCACATTTTACTATAATTTTGATGACATTCTAATAACTATTTCATATCAATCTAATAAATTCATTATTTATTTGTAAACGGGATGGATTATAGTGAAATCCTTCACGAGATGTTAAACATGATGTTCTTTTCACGAACGAGCGTATGAGAGTGAGTGAAAAGAGCAACACGTCTACCATCAAGTGAAGGATTTCCCTATAATCGAACCAAGCAGTAAATAACCTATTCCGCTCTTTCGTGAAAAAACGACACATCTACCATCTCGTGAAGGATTTCACTTTATAACATTTCTATGGGTGAAAGATTGGGAGATCTCAGTGAAAGAATATTCATAATCACTAAATATTAATAACTCCGAACGCAAAAATAACTAACTGTGGCATTGGGTCATGATGTCAATAAAGAGTTGGTGACGTCGACGTCATCCGCCGATAACGTTCAATAATTCTGTTTAGATCATACATAAACTGATTTCAAATGTAATAAATAGATTATTTAACTGTTTGGATCGATTATTGGGAAATCCTTCACTCGATGGTAGGCGTTTTTTGTTTTTTTACTCACTCTCATATGATCGTTCGTGAAAAGAACCACACCCTATCATCTCGTGAAGGGTTTCCCTATAATCGATCACAGCAGTTAATTAATCTATGGCGTTGTAAAAAAGTTCCCAAAAAACGTTATGTACAGCCCTTTCCCCTCACATTTCTTTAAAAATGACACTAAGCCGAAGGTTTGATAAATAGAGATTATTTAACTGCTGGGATCGATTATAGGGAAATCATTCACGAGATGGTAGACGTGTTGTTCTTTTCACGAACGAGCGTATGCGAGTGAGTGAAAAAAAACACGTCTACCATCGACTGAAGGATTTTCCTATAATCGAACAAAGCAGTTAAATAATCTATTTATTAGTAATATTACATTTTAAATCAGTTTATGCATGATTTTAACTGGAATTATGCGCTTTATTGAATGTTTTCGGTGGATGCCTTCGACGCCAGAAAAATGTTTTGACGTCAGTACTCAACGTCACAGTTAAGTAGTTATTTTTGTGTTCGGAGTTAGTTATTAATATTTAACGATTATGAATATTCTTTCACTGAGAAATCCCAATCTTTCACCGATAAAAGTGAAATAAAAACTGTAAAAGTCTGACTAATGGGATGGTTTATAGGGAAATCCTTTACGAGATGGAAGAGCTGATCTTTTCACGAACAAGCCTATGTGACCGAGTGAAAAATAAAACACGTCTACCATCCAGTGAAGGATTACCCAATATTCTATCACAGCAGTTAAATAATCTATTTAATACATTTGAAATCAGTGTATAATAATTTAAGCGATAGCTAAATATTCTTTCTCCGAGACATTTATCTTTAAAATCTAAATTCACAATAGAAATGCAACAAAAATATTTTCATCATTTCAGGTGGTCGCGCATGTCCTACCTCTAGATTCGTAATGTACGAGCCTGAACAAGCGCAACAATTCATAAATGAACAAGATAATGAAGCCACAAAGAAAAAATCTCACAGTGACATGAACCAGTTTAGGGAGTTTCTAAAATGCCAAAAAAAAGAAAGGCCAATTGAGACTTTGCCAGCAGAAGAGCTAGACAGGTTATTTGGGAACTTTCTACTGGGAGCCAGGAAAGCAAGGTACCATAGTGAATATGAGACGTCAAGTTTACGAGGATTCATGTCAAGTTTAGACAGACATCTAAAGAAACATAGGCACATATACCGGGTTTTGAATAACCCACAGTTTCCTCACACCAATGCTTCATTGATTGCCAAACTGAAAGTTCTGAAAGCAAAAGGATTTGGCAATAAGCTTAATGAATCGCATGAACTTACAGATGAGGACATATACATTTAAAGAAGGCATTCTAGGCTTAGACTCGCCAACGTCAGTCATACACATGCTTCATCTGAACTTTTCATTAGTTCTCGGTATGCGTGGAGGAAAGGAGCAGAAGCAGTTGAAGTGGGTGGGGGGACATCGACGTAGCTTGTGATCATGACGGTAACGAGTACTTGGTGCATGCAAAGGAAAAATCAACAAATACGAGAACTGGGATGGACACAAAAGACGTCCGGAAATTTAAACCCAAGGCTTGGAACTGTGAAATTCCCGAGAGATGTCCTGTGCGAGCCTACCGCCTCTACGCATCAAAACGTCAGAGAAAGTTTGCAACCCAGATTCAGATTTTTTCCTGCCATTAATGTAAATAACCCAACGCAAGGACAGTGCTGGTACAAAGCCAGTGCAATGGGCATTAACACCATTTACGGATTAACAAAAACCATGATCATTCAATGCAAAGTCATTAATGATGGGAGACATCTTACAAACCATAGTTAAAGAAAACACATAGTGCAGAAATGTTGCGATCTGAATTTGGCACCAACGGGCACAGTACAAATAAGCGGTCATAAAAACATTCAGAGTGTCAACAACTATAGTAAAATGAACGACCAGAAAAAAAAGTAGTTGCGAGGGCCTTAGGAAGTAGCCTGTTCTCTGAGTGATGCAGTGATGCCGATGGAAGCTAGTGGCAGTACATCCTTTGGACAGCAAACGAGACCCATATCCAGGAACTCTTTCACGAATGCAGGAATTGGTCAAGCGTACACGTACACTTCGTATACGTACAGCCAGCAGGTAATGTCATCATATTTTCTCAGCACCACCATAAATGGAGGAACTTTCATCTTCCATGCTGTTCCAGGGGGAGATAACTGCGCCGGTGAAATTGAACCCTTCATGAAGCGTTTTAAGCGTATTCGCTGTTTGAGTTCAGATAGTGACAGTGATTAATCTTTGCTGCAAAGCGCCTACCTGGCACGTAATTGCACGTAATTGCCATTGTACTCTGGCCAAATGTCAAAACTGTTGACATGTATTGATGTAAGCTGTTCAACTTCACGTGTTCAGGACTAGTTCTGCCTTATAAGGCTAACACTTGTTACTGCTTTTTTAAACATTCATATTATACAAAAACAATTGTCATTTTTAATTGACATTGAAACGGTTATTAAATCAATTTACAATGGGTCAACAGTAGTTCTTCTCTTACTGTATTCTTGCTTGTGTTTGTTTTACATTATTTCTCCAAGTCCAAGACCACTTCTCCACCCACTCAATTTCTTCTTTCACTGCCTTTGGCAGCATCGAAGTTTCCTCATTTCCTTTGAATAAATATCTCGTTTACTGCTACGCTAAAATGCTGAAACCTATGATTAAATATGATCCATAGGTATCCGAATTATGACACACACAGCTTCTACACAAATCACAACTGAACGAAACCATGCAGTCGCCATTTTTACTTGCCACTTGGTGACTTCAAATTAGCAAATTGTCGACGGATCCAATAATTTTCATTCAATCCTTGGGTAATCTTGAGCTAAACCAATACACTGTTCGCGTCTTAAATTCGTTTTTCATGTCTGAAAACAGGATGAAGGAATATTCACTTAATTTTCTGACTGAATTTGAAGCGATGGACGCCATGCCGCTAATGGGGCACTAGCTTACGTACAAAATAAACACTTTGGGCATTTATTAAATAAATGCAGTGTTTTTAAGTGAGCGATATGGAAAAAAAAACTGTACACAAATGTGTATGTTACATATATTTTTTGTTGTATTTGAAGCGAGAAGTTTGTAGTAAAACTGGCATTAGGCCAGGCGATTTACAACCTTCGCGTATGGATACTTTTGCGATATGCCTTTGCGATATGCCTTAAAAGGAAATCGTAGTACAACGATTGCCTTAAAAGGAAATCATAGTAAATAAGCCACGCCTCTGTATTCATACTCGAATTACATTGACCGTTATTTGGTTTGAACTACAAGCACAATCGTAACTAAAACTAAATACATTTTAAATTGTAATAATTATATTTTATGGATTGTAAAAAACAGATTAAAAAAACTCGATGTCAGGCGTATTGTTTTTTTTCACTTACTCGCTAGCGCTCGTTCGTGAAAAAAACATACGCCTGACATCTCGTGAAGGATTTAATCATAATCGAACGCAGTACATAGAAATAAGAATTGAATACATAGATCTATCTAATTATTATTTAATTTTAGCGAAATGTTCAGATCCAAATGAAAATTTGGCAATTGCGTTTATGCACTGTTTCATTTTTTGTCATAGGGAGACATCAGACATGATGCCTGCATCTTACATATTCTGATCTGAAATGCGACTCTTGGTTGGATGAGGTGAGGTTGGAGGAGCTCACAAAAACAAGATGGATTTCATAAAGGTTTGTAAGCAGAACTTATTTGTATGGTGGGGAAGCATATCACATTTAAGTTGTAGTACTCAGTGTTTGCATTTTCTTTATTTTTCCGACAAGTTGTTGCCATTTTCACAAATCACAAGGTTATGGTATACAACTGTAATGGATCCATGTATTGAACAATAAATTGAATTGAACTACATCTACAGTTCTTGTTCTCAACACTAATTGACCCTCAAGCTTTTCACAAGGATCTGTGCATGCTGGTTTCCTCCCGCATGCATTTAGCGCTGTCATCCATGCCAATGAGAGTGATGTGAAAAAGTAGTTTTGCTTATTTCATACTCAATAAAAAAAACACTCATCATTCCATTTGAGACATTGAAATACATAGTTTTATATTGAACTGAATGTTACGTGTACATATAACGGAGAATACATGTTGATGCTGAACTATGTTCAAAACCTGTGAAACAACTTCAAAAAAACAGCATAGGATTGAAAATTGATTTATTAACATATTAATTATGTACCTTAAAGGGACATACAGCAATCTTGATTTGTTTAAAAGCTAACAACTTGCAGCGTCCCATTAGTTTTTCTACATAAGTCGCATTTTTGCAATCATTATTATTAATTACTAGAATAGTGCAAAGCTAATAGTTATTATTATATTACTCAACTGTTGATAATATTGCACCAATAATTTATACATTTCACTCACTGCCATTACCAGTATGTATTATATGTTTGACATGCCTATTAAACAAATGATCACTTTTTCAGTTGAATGAATTATGAATTCATTAAACCTGAGTATATCCAACATGTAAACTACACTTGACCTCCCTATAATATATATATCTGTGCCAGTGGACATGACAGACACTTAGGGATCACTTTAAGCTCTGTCAGCTCTCGTGTAAGATCCTCTATTACATATGTTCATGAAAATAAACACACATCTTCGTCTTACTCTATGAAAATAAGTATAAAGTTCTTGCTTAGCAATTATTCAATGCTATTGACATGTCCAATAACTATGAATTTTATTTTGGCAAAGTTGTGGTTAGAGCATAATATTATGTACATTGAATATGAAAATGAAACGCATTACGTATTTGAATAGACGCCTATATTCTTCCAGACCGCCTCCAATCCATTTAAAATGGTTCTGCTTCATAAATCAGGAATGACAAATGTCCTTGCTGACAAAAGCACATGGCATACTTGTGTTTATAATACATGATGCTGTTTTTCATGCTTTTCTCATTTTGGTGACCATCTTAAAATTTTAAGTACGTTAGAACATTAAAAAATAGAAGAAGCTGCACAGTAGCCGATTTATAAGTTTAAAGTAAATATATAATGTTAATAGCTCTTATTTATCCCATGGTGAGACAACATACAAACTGGACCAAAAGACAATATACGTTTTAATTGAATTGAATTTTGTTTAACGGCTCATCAACACAGTATAGGTTATTTAGAGCCGCCCCAGAGAGAGGGGAAGGATACATAGGAATCCGGGAACCTGCCCTACTCCTATTATCGAATAGATATCTATGGTTCTTTAACGTGCTCGGAGGAAAAACCGATACACTGGACCGCCCGGTTTACGTCCCCATCCGACGGAATAGGCTAAGGGAAAATGTCTTGGTCATCGCTAACCCGGCCGAATCCGATTTTTATTGGAAACAAATAATCTATAAAAGGATACTAAGTTTAGGGTTATTACCCTCGCGAGCCTATCTACCCTATAGACTATACATGCATGGTTCTGCCCATCCCTTACTGATTGGTACTAATAGAGTTTCATAAAAGATGGTAGGTGTCATTGGCGTAGCTCTGCATAAGCACGGTACGCCCGACCCTAGGCCTAACTCGGAAATCGAAAATGTAAAAAGTCCAAAAATGCAATGACAATGGAGGAGGTATTGGCGGGGTGATGGTTTTTTTGTGGGGGGGGGGGGAGGAGGAGGGGGGAGGTATTGGCGGGGGGGGGGGGGTATTTTCAGGTACATGTGTGTACTTACCTTTATCTACCGTTTTATAACTCTGAATTATACGTCAGAACGCAAAAACATAATAAGGGCAGCATGACCCGAACCCCATTAGGATAAGTTAAACGGAGTGAGGGCGGGAGGGACCCAGAACCCCACTAGGTAGAGTTAAACTGTGTGTGTTGTGGTGGTGGTTGTGGAGAGGGTGTGGGGGTGCAGCAGGGTAAACTTACATGTAAGTGGTCGATTGCCAATCATGTGTTATTGGTATCTCAGAGGTAAAGGCGTTGGCACGGTTTAATACACAGATTGTTTCAAAGATGCTATTTCACAGACTATTTAAAAAAGAGGCCTCGGTTATACAGTGGAAAAAGCGTTGAACCTAAGGAGCTGGAGCCCTGGTGATGGCATGTCTAATGGGACTATTCACCCATCTTACTTCCCTCTGCGGTCGCTGTTCAAATCAATAAAGCCCTAGTTCATATAATATTTGCGTCGAAAATCCAAATGGCCTTTAAAATACATTTAAAATCATAGCTCGCATTCTAGATTAATTCTGTCCATTTTAAAAACAATGTGCTGGGTGTGAGGGTGGGGGAGGGTGGGGGGGGGGGGTCGAAAGGATAATAGCCAATGATACTTTTTTAAAGGGCTCTTCGACCAAAAAAAACAATAAAAACACACGTCCTTTCGAACGAAGATTTAATAAATTGTCCGCGTACACCTTTTCACCCTGTGATTATACTATTACAACCATTGTGACGTCAAAATTTTGTGTTGGAATGTGGTCTTCGGGGAAACACGGTATTGATTTTTTGCAATATTTTCAATAAAAATCGAATTTAAAATATATCAAGTTAGCATAAATATTTTGTCTCTTATTGACAGTCACTGTCTGTTCACTACAATATATCGGGTAATTTCAGAATTTATCTCACACAGAGCTGACCGATGTATTGCATGCCGCATTCCATGCCGTGTAAAGCAACTCCACAAAAACAACGTTCGAAACGCTTGCGTAAAACAGTGACCAAAAATTTGCTTGAAAATTCACATACTGCCAGAGGAAGGATTAAACTCATCGTTCATGTTCTTATCTTTTTTCTCGCTGTTAAAACCTTCATACAAATCTAGGTACAAAATAAAAAAAATGAAGTCGATCGATAAACAGCTGACATTTTTCTCTTTCGCATGTTTGTTGACTGAAATAATTTTCACAATAACACAAAATAGACCTCAATTTATTTTTAAAAGTAGACCATGAAAATGATGGTTATTTCATGAGGAAATGGCTGGTATAAAATATGTTTTAATTGTAGTGATAACAATGTGATTCTGAAAGGTTTTTGTATGAAGCACACGGTTGAAAAGAGTCCCACTTCTCTGTGTGTAATGTTATGAACGGTCATGAATCGTTTTTGTGGGTAGAAAAAAGTACTGTTGATGAAATTTTTCAGGCCTGTAGAGGAAGATTTTGTCTCGCTATAAGAACAAACTGTAATTATCAATTTGATTAAAAGCTCAAATTTCACATAAATTTTCGAAACATTCGGTAATTTGTAAAAGCCTAGAAATCGTATTTTTAATAAAAAAGAATCGACAAAACACGTAAAAACTTAAAATCCATCCTGTAACTGTCATCGTTGTACATTGTCAGTTGAATACAGTTTACATCACTGGTGTCATTTTGACCGCCATCCTGAAATCTGCTGAAAACACAGTTTGTTTACGTTTTTGCGCGTGACGTTTTGAAGTAAATATCCCTCCGCGGCGGCTTGGCGTTCCCACAGGATGTGTATTTTTCGCGAGAGGTACACATTGGGTTCTTATTGTTTTTACGCCTCCCTTCGCTCGGCGGTCACATAATTATACCTCGGTCTTATTAGTGTACACCGTGCTTCGTTCTGTTGGTTCAATCCTCCGTGGTGCCACTGAGTTTCGTCGGTGTGTTCTTGGGCAAGACACTTTCTCTTAGCCTCGTCTGTCGGATGGGGACGTAAACCGGGCGGTCCCGTGTATTGGCCATCCTCCGAGCACGTTAAAGAACCATAGGAATCTATACGATAATAAGAGTAGGGCACGGTTTTCGGATTCCTGTGTATCCTTCCCCTCTCTCTGGGGCGGCTCTAAATAACATATACTGTGTTGATGAGCCGTTAAACAACATTCAATTCAATTGTTTTACGACAACGCTTCACTGGACGCTTAACTTGCCGTAAAACGTCAAGCGCTTCAGAGACCTAGCAATATCAAAAACAGGCTTCGCGCTAGACTGCTACACAGCGTTTAAATATAAACGACTGTAAAAGTCCGCTATTATGTTTACTTGCTTGTTTTATAGGCGTAGCCATTTTCACAGTTTGTAGATATCCCGCCACCTAAATACCTTTATATAGGTGACGCGTCTGCATTATGGAAACAATATTGAGTGAACTCCCAATGCATGTATATCTTATTATAGAACGTAGATCAGACGCTTGGCCACGGTCGTGGTTGGAATGCGCTTTATTCAGCCATAATTTACGGCAAAGAAATCGGTCTTTGACTGTCGCTTGATTGAGTAAAACGGTACATGCGCAGTGAAGCAGTCTAGCTTCGCGCAAGCGTCCTTGCCTTTGGCGAGGCGGAAGTTTCTAAAGAAAGATCGGCCTCACACGAAGATGGGTGATTTAGATATTTTTTAAATCTTCTGCACGTGATATATACCGTAAAACGGGTCTATCCTAGATATATCTAATAGGCATACAAAAACAATTACATAGCTCATACCGATTCGCATTTTCTTATAAAATATATGTATTGTTTGTCTCTAAACACACACATCATTTTTAATGAATACCGGAATTAAAACATACACTATACAATTAATTCACCATCCAGACGTTTGTTAACTTTGTAAGACAAACGTATGTGGGTGTATTGTTCTGAGGAGTATAGTCCCTCTACCCTATTAAACGTCTGAAACCTTCTAATTTAAAAAGCTTTTTTGAATCGGTGGGCGTAGATTCTGGTTCTGATTGGCTCACACATACACCCAGACTTGTAGTCTAGATCATCTGCGACCTTGCCTGTTTTCAAGACAAACGTCTAGATAAGTCCTCATCAACAAAGTTTGATTTTTGCCGATAACCTGGTAAGATTTCTGATTGGCTTAGACTGCTATCCAAGATATACCGAAAGGCAGAAAGACAATATATTTATATATACACAAAGTAATATAATTATATTATATTATAGAATATTTCTATATTCTGATTACGTCTCTGTTGAATGTTGTTTAACGGCTCATCAAAATATTATAAGTTATTTGGAGCCTCCTCAGAGATACATAGGAATCCGTGGACCGTGCCGTACTCTTATTAAAACTGGTCAAAATGTTGGGGGAAAATTTGCAAATAAAATGTTTGTTTCCTCTTTTTGAAAACATTCTGCGCCGCCCTGATGCTTTGCATCAGTTCTTATTGTACACATCTGTTTTATATATTTACGATCTTTCGCGCGTATAATTTGTAACCAGAGTCGTATGATATAAACCATACGTTGACTTTTTAAAGGGACTCTCCCGAGTTCTCCATATGCGAAATTGTTGAGTTTGTGTCAACACATAAAAGCTATTTTACTTTTTATAGCCTTTCCGCCTTTGAGAATCCGCATACCTCTGCGCCATAATTTAAAATAGGCAAACTGAGTTTGTTGAAAATTGTCTAAAGTATGGCTAACAGATAAGTTCGTAAATTGACTTATATATGATTTTATGTGAATAATAGATTTCTTTTTAATTGACCACCAAATGCTTAATAATAACTATGCAGTATATCTAATATATCTTGTGGCCCTTGTTCGGTATCCGAAAATAACACTATGTCATCAGCATATGGGAGTAGTAACAGCTTTGACATTCCAGTATCGATACCTTTAAAACCATGCGATGTTCTAAGTCATTCACATACATGGAAAATATGAAAGGAAACAACAATCCCACGGGTCATTCCCAGAAAACAGCTAAAACTGCCTCTAAGCTGGTTTTCATTTGTAACTCTTGATTATATTTGTATACAATGGTTTAATAAAATTTTGATTTTTTCCTCGGACTCCATATTGTATACGTTTATGGAATATATTTTTTCTAACCAACTGGTCAAAGGCTTACTTTACATATATTGTTTTTCATTCAATATACGATGTAGCAAACCATGCAGAACACATATGTTATATAATATGTTGGTGCGGAGTCTAAAATAGTGTTGCTTTAGCACGCCGTTATCATATGGGGAAGTCGTATACTAAGTTTGTTTGAATCCCGTTCAGCAGTTTAGGAGAAGATATGGTAACGGACTGACAGAGGGACAGACGGGCGGACGGACGGATGGACAGAACAGACGGACAATCGGGGGCAATGTTAATAAAGATCTACCCTGTTTTATTCAAAAGGTGAATATAATAATTGCGCGTTGTATATATAAAATCAGCTTCTTCGTTATTTAATTCTCCGGCGCAGTAACTCCATTGTTACCAGTTCAACAGAATACGACACTGCAACCAGTCGTTTGCTTAGATTGTCGTTTTTTGAAAGACCACGTGTTCCTGTCTCCTAGAAACCATGTGCTCCAGTACCAGCAGTGTGCTTTGTTTCCCGCCATAGAACCTGCGATTGAGTTACGGTGTTTAAGTTACCGTGTATCACTGGACGCGTAGTTTGATAAATAAGAAGAACATATTACAGCAATGTAGAATGATGCTTTTAGCTTTAAGTGCGAACTATGCCCGTGGATCTAGTTTATCAATATCTTAACGGCAAAAAGGTGTTTGTCTTCCAAAATGTCATGATGCCATGAATATCTTTTAAAATAAATGACTATTTTGTAAACAACACATTTATTGTAAACAACACATTTATTATTTTATAAGTTATTCAAAATAAGGAAGCACATCCAAACAAACAAAATAACAATTTCTTTAATTTCTTTAAGGGACACACGGCAATCTTTCACATTTTTGAATATCAATATTAAGCAAACGTCCATCAAAGGATATCATAAAAGGGTATTCTTTTGTAAAATAATTGGATAAAAAAAATCTTAAAATAGCGGTGTCCTCATTCCGTTAGTTTGGTGAAGATATCGCAAGCCACATTAGTTTCTAAAACGATTGGTTAAAATGTCCCCTATATTTAAATTAAACATAAATCAGCCCTGTGATGCAGGAACACGTAACTCCAGGGCCATTGTAGATTAAAGTTCAGCACTATATGCAAAATGTCATGACTGTAGCCAGGGAGTAAGTATACAGGGAGGAGAAACGGGTTCATAAACGCTCTAGTTTATCGATTTATGTTGTCGCGCTAGACCGCCGCCATTTACTATTTTATCGATACAGGTAAATCGATCGTAAGAGTGTTACATTTAAAAAGTTAAAATTTCAGCCAACATCTCAAATTAGGCAGTTTTTACAGCGTAATCGACATCACGAAATTACCTTCTTGACAAAGATAAATATGTCTAATATTCACTTTTTGTTATTATTAATGCCTAATATAACCCATACTTCGTATCTCGTTTGCAATAGCTCCACACCATTTTTAATTTGTAAAATTAAAAATTTCAGCTGATATCTCAAAAGGCACATTTTCATCACCTCTTTTTAGGCTTTGACTTATAATCACCACCATGAAATTACCTTCTTGACAAAGATAAATATGTCTACTATTCATTTTTTGTTATTATTAATGCCTAAAAGTCTCGTATCTCGTTTGCAATAGCTATACACTGTCACCATTTTTTATTTGGCGCAGAGTGGCGCCATCTTTGTTACACGGAACCGTCTGGTAACATGTACTTTTATACATGCAAACAAATACACGCTCTGTATCAGAGGACACAATGTGAATAAATAATATTTATGTTTACATTTCGCACCTTCATTGGGTTTGTAAGTACTGTGTAATAATTTATAAGAATTCTCAAAAGGCACATTTTCATCACCTCTTTTTAGGCTTTGACTTATAATCACCACCATGAAATTACCTTCTTGACAAAGATAAATATGTCTACTATTCATTTTTTGTTATTATTAATGCCTAAAAGTCTCGTATCTCGTTTGCAATAGCTATACACTGTCACCATTTTTTATTTGGCGCAGAGTGGCGCCATCTTTGTTACACGGAACCGTCTGGTAAAATGTACTTTTATACATGCAAACAAATACACGCTCTGTATCAGAGGACACAATGTGAATAAATAATATTTATGTTTACATTTCGCACCTTTATTGGGTTTGTAAGTACTGTGTAATAATTTATAAGAATTAATGCCTAATATAACCCATACTTCGTATCTCGTTTGCAATAGCTCCACACCATTTTTAATTTGTAAAATTAAAAATTTCAGCTGATATCTCAAAAGGCACATTTTCATCACCTCTTTTTAGGCTTTGACTTATAATCACCACCATGAAATTACCTTCTTGACAAAGATGAATATGTCTACTATTCATTTTTTGTTATTATTAATGCCTAAAAGTCTCGTATCTCGTTTGCAATAGCTATACACTGTCACCATTTTTTATTTGGCGCAGAGTGGCGCCATCTTTGTTACACGGAACCGTCTGGTAAAATGTACTTTTATACATGCAAACAAATACACGCTCTGTATCAGAGGACACAATGTGAATAAATAATATTTATGTTTACATTTCGCACCTTTATTGGGTTTGTAAGTACTGTGTAATAATTTATAAGAATTCTCAAACGGCACATTTTCATCACCTCTTTTTAGGCTTTGAATTATAATCACCACCATGAAATTACCTTCTTGACAAAGATAAATATGTCTACTATTCATTTTTTGTTATTATTAATGCCTAAAAGTCTCGTATCTCGTTTGCAATAGCTATACACTGTCACCATTTTTTATTTGGCGCAGAGTGGCGCCATCTTTGTTACACGGAACCGTCTGGTAAAATGTACTTTTATACATGCAAACAAATACACGCTCTGTATCAGAGGACACAATGTGAATAAATAATATTTATGTTTACATTTCGCACCTTTATTGGGTTTGTAAGTACTGTGTAATAATTTATAAGAATTCTCAAAAGGCACATTTTCATCACCTCTTTTTAGGCTTTGACTTATAATCACCACCATGAAATTACCTTCTTGACAAAGATAAATATGTCTACTATTCATTTTTTGTTATTATTAATGCCTAAAAGTCTCGTATCTCGTTCGCAATAGCTATACACTGTCACCATCTTTGTTACACGAAACCGTCTGGTAAAATGTACTTTTATACATGCAAACAAATACACGCTCTGTATCAGAGGACACAATGTGAATAAATAATATTTATGTTTACATTTCGCACCTTTATTGGATTTGTAAGTACTGTGTAATAATTTATAAGAATTAATGCCTAATATAACCCATACTTCGTATCTCGTTTGCAATAGCTCCACACCATTTTTAATTTGTAAATTTCAGCTGATATCTCAAAAGGCACATTTTCATCACCTCTTTTTAGGCTTTGACTTATAATCACCACCATGAAATTACCTTCTTGACAAAGATAAATATGTCTACTATTCATTTTTTGTTATTATTAATGCCTAAAAGTCTCGTATCTCGTTTGCAATAGCTATACACTGTCACCATTTTTTATTTGGCGCAGAGTGGCGCCATCTTTGTTACACGGAACCGTCTGGTAAAATGTACTTTTATACATGCAAACAAATACACGCTCTGTATCAGAGGACACAATGTGAATAAATAATATTTATGTTTACATTTCGCACCTTTATTTGGTTTGTAAGTACTGTGTAATAATTTATAAGAATTTGCTGTTTTTCACACACGCGCGAAACAACCGGAAGTAGTCATTTTCACGCATTAGTGAAACACACGCGCGACAACATAAGAATTTGCTGTTTTGGTGTACCGGAAGTAAATCAAATCCCATTGAGGTTTACCACCACCAATTACATGTAAACCTCCGAGGTGTATCGAATGTAGTTCCTATAATAAAAAGTAATCCTCCTTTTTCGATGGAAACGGGCATTATAAGTAGGGGAATACTGCCCATTTCTATTCGATTTTGTGGTTATATGTATAAGAAGCGTATTAATAGGTTTTACTGGATCACTGATGAACATTTTCGAAATTTCGACTCTATGCTTACACTTTGTGAGCAATAAAAACAGTCGATCAATAAAAACAGCTGTACCCTTGACCTGTTTAGTAAACAAACAAGAACTTTCTTACATGTCTTGTGACCCCACGTTTTCTGGTGATTTTTCAAGTGGAAAAATAGTTTTCTATATGAACATTACACTGCTGCATTATCCATACTTGAGTTGAATTTACAACAAATCATTAATATGTGACACTTTAACATTGGTGTCTATGGGGAAAATAATTAGTGCTTTCATACCTATTATAACCTTGTGGGAGACGGTGCAAGGTGAATCGTATTTCTAGCACGTCGTTATAAACTCACATAAACGCCGAGCGGAGCGAGGTGTTATTCGAAGGAAAATAAAGCTAATTACACCGAGATTACATCGAGCGAAGCGACGTTATACGGCTAATTTCACCGAGCGAAGCGATGTCTTGTGCATTGAATTAAAGATAGTTTGTTTTAAATTAAAGATAGTTTTTTTTAATACATGTAAATTAATTTGTTTTCGATTCTCTTCTCTTCATAGCCTCGGTCACCCGGCCCGCTTCTGATTTCTTCGTTACGCTATGCTTCACGGATCCAGAACCAGGGCCTGGGGAAAATAGGACGTTTAAAATCGCCCCCTCGTTTTGGACGATTTTGGAGAGATTTTGAGAGATTCAACGAGACTTTCAAAATACATATTTTTCAGTTAATTTAACAATACTTTCTTGTTTTTAACTTATGAGAAGCAGCAAGTGACGTTAAAAAGTTTAACTGATGCATCAACAATTGACGTTGTACGTTTATTTACAACATGACGTAATAAACGACTCTATGCTTACACTTTGTGAGCAATGAAAACAGTCGATCAATAAAAACAGCTGTACCCTTGACCTGTTTAGTAAACAAACAAGAACTTTCTTGCATGTCTTGTGACCCCACGTTTTCTGGTGATTTTTCAAGTGGAAAAATAGTTTTCTATATGAACATTACACTGCTGCATTATCCATACTTGAGTTGAATTTGCAGCAAATCATTAATATGTGACACTTTAACATTGGTGTCTATGGGGAAAATAATTAGTGCTTTCATACCTATAAGAGATGCGTGCAGTAATTAAGACTCGCTCAGATTCGTACCTAGGGACACTTTTCCGATTACAGTTGGTAAAATAAGCTCAGAAATAAGTTTTCCATAGTGTATTACATAGGTTTTGAGCGTTTTTAGTCCAATTTTGTCTATAAAAGCCGTAATTTTGAGTTTCATTTTTTTTCGTGTTAAAAATGATGTATTGGTGAAGTGTTTGCAGTTAAACTATGTCTTTTTGGTATCAACATGTAGGGTTGCATGTTTGCAACATGTTTTCATGAATTAAATCTGCATGACAACAGGTTTGGTAGGCATGAAACCAGCAGTATTTTTGGCATTATTAAGCTCGTATTCGCTAATATAATCAGGTATGATACCACCAATTTTGAAGAATTTGACTGAAAAATCAATTTTGGCATGAAAATCGACATAAATTGGCATATTCATCGTCCTAATTGCACTTAAAAGGCATATTTTATTTACGTCCATTGAATGTTCTAAACATTTGATCAATTTAATATGGTGTATTGACAAGAAGTGCCGTTTGGTATGACAATTCAGATAGTGTAAAATTAAAATAAATATCTCTGATTTTTGTAAGTTTCAGACTATTGTCCTTGGTATTCACAAGACCATATCTCGGCAAATAATCATTCGATTTGCATGAAGTAGGTTTTTTAAGCTTGTTATGAAAATGACAACACAAAATCCTCATTTAAGAAACATCTGAACAAGTTTCTCCTCTTATAGGTTTACCACCACCAGTTACATGTAAACCTCCGAGGTGTAGTCGAATGTAGTTCCTATAATAAAAAGTAATCCCTCCTTTTTCGATGGAAACGGGCATTATAAGTAGGGGAAAACTGCCCATTTCTATTCGATTTTGTGGTTATATGTATAAGAAGCGTATTAGTAGGTTTTACTGGATCACTGATGAACATTTTCGAAATTTCGACTCTATGCTTACACTTTGTGAGCAATGAAAACAGTCGATCAATAAAAACAGCTGTACCCTTGACCTGTTTAGTAAACAAACAAGAAATGTCTTACATGTCTTGTGACCCCACGTTTTCTGGTGATTATTCAAGTGGAAAAATAGTTTTCTATATGCTGCATTATCCATACTTGAGTTGAATTTGCAGCAAATCATTAATATGTGACACTTTAACATTGGTGTCTATGGGGAAAAAAATTAGTGCTTTCATACCTTGAGTCCAATGCAATATTGTCCAAGCTTTCTAGTTAGCCATTTTTCAAAATGAAATTCAAACTAAGATTCACTTACATGTTCTTAGTCATGAGACCTGCCTCTCTAGAAAACTGCTGAGAATAGTAGGGGTCATGTAGCATATAAGAAAATAAAATTCTGATCTTTGTTGACACCGTGAACAAACTGCATTCATTCGGCACCTCTTAAATGTGTTCTACTTTCACTTTCAAAAATGTCAAGTTGATAAATAAAATCATCATACAACCATGCAAATGGTTCTTAGCTATCACAAACAAGTAAAGTCATTTCAGCCAGTAAAACAGGTCTTACATACTCAAAAATGCCTTTTGTCACAAAAAAAGTTAGGGATTATATATTTGGGAACTCCTTTCGACTACACCAGGCATGAAAACCACCTCACCAGGCATGAATACCACAGTGATTTACTTCCTGTATACCTTTTTCACACACGCGCGAAACAACCGGAAGTAGTCATTTTCGCACATTAGTGAAACACACGCGCGACAACATAAAACGGCAAAACGATCCGTTTTTCTTCCCTGCTGTAGCCAAAACTGTTCCTTTGTCAGAATCGTGAAAAAGTAAAACATGTAAACATGATAACATTTATCTTACCATTTTCTCTGTGTGTGTCTGTTAAATGTGAGTGGTGAAGTAAAAAACGTTTTCATGAATATAGTAGAGTTGTATAACATTTGTCCCCAGGTCGTTTCCACATGTAAGTGTTTTTTTTTTTAACATTTGTGTAAGATTTACATTTTTAAAGTAACATTGCCTTACACTTGTGACAGTTTTCACATACCGTTTTCGCGTTCAAGCTTCCTACATGCAGATCCACAATCTTATTGTAGTACCGATACATAACATAAAACTATGACAGCTATATTTGATTCTCCTGGCTTGGTACTTCATGAGATTAAAACCGAGTAGGCCTTGTAACCGGAAGTTTGCATTATTCGACAACTTATTCAGGAGAATTGCGCTTGTGTCCCCATATTTAAAAAGCAGAGTTTGTGTAGGAACCTCTAACCTAAAAAGTGTCACATATGTAAAATAAAAAAGTCACGTAAATAAATAGCCTGCCCCAAATGTAACACGGTTAGTTATATATGTAAACAAATATTTTGTGACAAATGTAAAAAGAAAAAAGAAGACAAATGTAAACAATAATTGAAAGTGACATACATTATGTGCAAAAACGGACACAAATGTAATAAAGACTTGCTTCACGTGCATATTAGGTTGTTGTTTTACCCAATCATGAAAAACTTCTCTTGCACTTAATTTATTTACTACTAGGTCAAATGTCAAGTTCACTATGACCTGGGCATAAATTCATCAACTCGACACAGATTAAAAATCTCATTTTTTTTGCAAACCCCATCAACACAAAATTATGGGTAAGAATTGTGATTTTCAGACATTTTCTGCTAAGTTACCTTAAGTTACCTTTAAAATTCCTCGTTTCTGTAAGTAAATTAGTAATTTGCTTGTAAAATTGTTTTTATTTGGAAATAAAAAAATGAAGAGATTTTGAGTCGAGTCTGAAACTTGTGCTCTAAATTTTAATGAATATTGGGCTTGACCATGAAAACTTATTTCCCGGCTGTCATTCATAAATTATTTGCCCTTTAATCTGGAAACTTTATACAAATAATACTCTTGGTTAAACAACAACCCCTATCAGTGTTAGAAGGTCAAAAGTCAAGGTCATATGGACCTGACACCTAAAGGAAATGATTTTAACATAAAAAACGTAAAGGGAATGTAGGCATACGGGCAAATAATCTTATTTATTGAGAGTTTTGACAAACTTGGAAAAAATGAAAGAATTTTCAAAATCGGATGATAAAGTAGTATTTGAGCTGACCGATATGTACAATATTAATTAAATTGTGTATATTCCCTGCCCAACAAAGTATACATTACGTGGTTTCGCCTTAATTTTATTAAACGATGGCAAAGCTTATATTAGCAAGATTTTATAACAAATATTTCGACAATGAAACACGTTTAACTGAAAAATGCGATAACCTGTTTAAAATTACCTATTAAATGTTTTAATTTTACAACATGCTAACTTTTTAAGCCGAAATTAATGTTTTATTTCATACCCCAGCCAACCCCGTTTTCGCTTCTTGGAGAAGGGGTTGGATGAGGTATTAAAGTTAATACTCGGACCACGTAATGTGAGTGGCATACTGGAAGCAGTCTGTCCATCTGTCTGTCTGTCTGTCTGTCTGTTTGCATGTCTTCTGTAGACACAGCCTTGTCCGATAACTGTTCCGCTATATAACTATTCAAGACGAATATAGCCACACTCATAATTTGTTTGTTTGGTGTTTAGCGTAAGGTTGAGCATATTTAAGGCTACGTATTGCGCTCGAATTTTTCTGTGGTCGAGGAAGACCACTCAATTATTCCTGGGTAGAACTAGTACTGTACACCTCCCACCATCCTACAGAATCGACACTTTCTCAATTACAAGTCGAGCTCCCAGTGGGATTCGAACACGCAGCGGTGAGGTGAGAGGCTAGAAGGTTTACAACGCAACGTTGAAAAATATTCTTTAAGTCCTTTTAAAACAAAATTGTTTAAGCAATGCATCTTCACCGAAACTGGAGATGTTTATAAACCATCCAGAGTAGTAGTCTCATTTCTGCGTTTACGTATGGCATACAAATTAAAATTGTATATGGGACTGGGTAGTGTCTTGATAAATTAAGAATTGATTTTCATTTTTGCAGCGTTTATGCGGTTTTAAGCACTGGTCTTAAATGGCAAATGTCATGAATGAATTTGGCTAATTATTGTAAGTTTGTCATTCACTACTACCGTTTAAAACTGCATTAACGCCTAAACAACGTGCGTCGTGGAACTTACCATTTACTCTCCGCGTTTAAAACTGCATAAACGCTAAAAAAAATAAAATCTATTATTATATAAACTGTATTTGCCCGTCGCTATAGTACCAACAATAACGTGTCTTGAGAGAATAATAATGATAAAAAAGGCAAGAGAGACAACTACCGTCAGCGTATTTTCAGACAGTGAATAAACTCTTTCTATTGAGACACATTGGATGAACGCGCATTAGCTTCGATTCTTTGAAAAGTGAAGTTTACTCGAAATCGGACGCTTTTTACAAATACATTACTTAATACATTTTACTTTGCGGCTTACTTTACGTGCAAAAATATATAGCCGAGTTTCCAATCTGAAAACAAGTACCAAGAATGTGTTGTTACCTTTAGGGCAAAGGGTTGTTACCTTTAGTGCAGTCAAAATCGTGTTACCTTTAGTGCAGCAGTTGTTACCTTTAGTGCAAACTTTATTGTTACCTTTAGTGTAGGTTTGTTACCTTTAGTCTCAAAAGTGTTACCTTTAGTGCAGTTTGTACCTTTAGTGCAGTTGTTACCTTTAGGGTTGCAACAGTCGATAACCACTTGGACACGGCGACGGCACCCCACACTCATAAAACTTTAATTCGTTTTTCCTTGATAAGTGATGCACCTATACATTTTGGGGTCAAAGGGTTACCTGATAGCGAACAACCTTGTCCGCTCTATAATCAATTTGTTTAGGCATATGCATGCGACGTCACAGGTATACTGTCCATGGTGAAAGGATGACCTTTATACAGTATGAGGTCAATGGGTTTAAGGTAAGGTTACAATGACCTGATAATTAACAAATTGTCCGCTCTATAACTCAAGACTGTTAGCCATATGCATTAAACGTCACCGATAGACTGGCCATGGAGAAGAGACAAAGGGTCAATAAGTGCAAGGTGAAGGTTACCATTACCTGATAATGAAATACCCCGTCCGTTCTATGACAGCAGTAGAAAGTAGAACAAAAACTGCTATGAACAATCTCAAGTGGGTGGTATTAGTAGGCTGGCTTTCATGCTTTTAAATCAAGTGAGACTGCATATCTATGATGTTGATCGTCCCGCCGGCAACACTCGTTATCCGACGACCAGTGTTTTTGACTACTATCAATCATACCGCAGTAGAACCAAAATTGTGATAAACGGTCTCAAATGGTGTGATTTTAGTAGCACTACCAAAATGCTTTAAAAAAACACTGCGCCAGCGTGTCTATGTGGTTAATCTGCCCGCCAGGAACACCCGAAACCCAACAAAAACTCCCTTTCGAGTCTATTGCATTGCAAAATTCAGTAACACAGCAGTAGAACTGAAACGTTGATAAAGAATTTCAAATAGGCTGATTTTAGTAGGTCGGCCATCTTGCTTTAAAAAATCGCTGAGACCACGTATCTATGAGTTTTTTTTTTCGCCGGCAACACCCGTAATCGGACAAAAAACGCACGTTCTAATGTACCGCTGTACAGACTTCAGTACCACAGCAGTAGAACAAAAACTGATATAAACAATCTCAAATGGTGTGTTTTTAGTAGCACTACAAAAAGCTTTTTAAAAAATGCGCCAACGTGTCTATGTGGTTGATCAGCCGGCCGGCAAACACCCCAAACTGACAAAAACGCCATTTCGAGTATATTTCAGTGCAAACTTCAGTAACACAGCAGTAGAACTAAATCGTTGATAAGAACTTCAAATGGGTTGATTTTAGTAGGTCGGCCATCTTGCTTTATAAAATCGCTGAGACCAAGTCTATGAGTTTTATTTTTCGCCGGCAACACCCGTAAGCGGACAGAAAACGCATGTTCAAATGTACCGCTGTACACACTTCAGTACTACAGCAGTAGAACAAAAACTGCGATAAACAATTGCAAGCCGGGTGATGTTAGTAGGATGGCCATCAGGCTTTTAAAAGCCGTGAGACCGCATGTCTATGAGGTGGATCTTACCGCCGGCGACACTCGTTATCCGACAAGAAGACCTATTTGTGTTTAATAAGTTTCAACTGTAACGGTCGAGAACGAAGTGCGAACGAGGTTGTCTATAAAACATGATTGTTAGATATAGAAAGTAGAAACAATAGATGTTGATGGTAGTGCTTCTACTGCTCTACTACATCTACTACTAGAAGTATATACATCTACTGCTACTGATACTACTTGTAGTATTTACTGCTACTGCTCCTACTGCATCAGTAACTAAAAAGTCACAGCATTAACGGTAGGGAAACAGATACAATATTAAATACTTGATATTGGCGAAACGGTTTTGTTATAAAATATGATGGTTGAAAATTTAACTTATATTCTTGCGATGAGTATATCTATTGAGATGGTGCTCTGCTACATACTGCTACTGCTGGCAGTAGCTACTGCTACTTCTGCTAATGCTGCTACAGCTGGCAGTGGTTAGCAGTAGCAATGGAAGTAGAAGTAGCAATAGCAGTAGCAAACATATGATGGTTGCGAAAAGGGTTGTCTGTTAAACATGATGGTGGGAAAATAGAAACAACATACTTGCGTAAAGAAAACATATATCGCATAGATCGTTATAATTACGATGACTATTGACTCTACTGGTGCTACTGCTGGCAGTAGTTAGCAGTAGCAGTAGCAATAGCAGTGGCAATAGCAGTAGCAAACATATGATGGTTGCAAAAGGGTTTGTCTGTTAAACATGATGGTGGGAAAGTAGAAACAACATACTTGCGCAAAGAAAACATCATATATCGATGATCATATATCGTCGTAATTAAGATGACTATTGACTCGACTCTACTGCTGCTACTGCTGGCGGTAGCAGTAGCTACTGCTGCTACTGCTGGCAGTAGTTAGCAGTAGCAGTAGCAATAGCAGTAGCAAACATAAGATGGTTGCGAAAGATGCGAAAGGGGTTGTCTGCTAAACATGATGGTGGGAAAGTAGAAACAACATACTTGCGAAAAGAAACATCATATATCAATGATCATATATCGTGGTAATTAGGATAACTTTTGACTCTACTGCTGCTACTGCTGGCAGTAGCTACTGTTACTGCTGGCAGCAGCTATTGCTGCTACTGCTGGCAGTAGTTAGCAGTAGCAGTAACAGTAGCAATAGCAGTAGCAAACATATGATGGTTGCGAAAGATGCGAAATGGGTTGTCTGCTAAACATGATGGTGGGAAAGTAGAAACAACATACTGCGCAAAGAAAACACTTGCGATGAATATACCTACTGAGATGGTGCTCTACTGCTGGCAGTAAATACTGCTACTGCTGCTACTACGGCAATAGCATCAGTAGTACTACTGCTACTGCTACTGCTGCTACTGCCAACATCACGTTCATTGCCTCCACCACAAAAAATCGACTGTCATATATAACCTTACATGTGTTAAAAATGACGTAAACACCATACAAACAAACAAACAAAACAAACCACGATTTTCTTCGTATCCTTGATGTAAAACATGCCATTTAGTGCATTCCGTTGAATTTGGCGACTTTATCTTATTTTCGGATATATGTGTTTTATATGGATTTTCGTTTGTTCAGTTTACGCGAACATCATCTGAAGTGCATAAGAAACTCGCGTTTTCATTGGTTGTATTTAGTTAATCTTCTCATGAATATTGGTTAGATGAAAGTTCGATCCGACATGACCTCCAATGTTGTCAGATCATAGAAGCGGAGTGTTGATTTTAATGAGATTGGGTGATATTAAGACTATGACCAAGTTACTTAAATATTGGATGAAGCATTAAGGTGCTATAGTGTTGAAAAGGCAATATATAATTCTTTTCACTAAATCAAGGTCCGTAACTCTTGTGTTTATTATTCGTAATATTGGTCTTTTTCGTACTCGTCCGAGTTTAATTGATATGAATAATCTGGACAAGTTTGGTAAAGATCGAATATAAAATAAAGTGCTAGAGTGTTGACAAGGCAAATCTTAGCATGTTTCATTAAATCAAAAGCCATAACTCTGATGTTTATTATCCAATACACGTGGTATTTATATCACACTTAAGCAAAGTCTGGTAACATTGGATTCAAGATGATGGTGCTAGAGTGTTGACAAGGCAAACTATAGCATTTTTCATAAAATAAAGGGCAATAACTCTGACGTTTATTATCAAATATGTGTGGTTTTCTTATTTTGTCTAGCTTTTATTTACATTACACCTCTGGCTTAGTTTGATAAAGATCTGATGCAACATGAAGACGTACGAGTGTTGACAAAGCACAATATAGCATTTTTCATTAAATGAAGGTCCATAACTCTTGTGTTTATTATTCGATACTAGCGTTTTTTGAACTATTTACAGCTCTTATTAATATTACAACTCTGACCAAATCTGGTAAATATAAAAATCAAAAGAAAAGTGCTAGAGTGTTGACAAAAAAGTCGCATGAATGAATGATGTTTTACGACACGTCGACATTTAAGTCATACTGTGCGCGAAAACCGATGAAAACGAAATGTTCCATTATTAAAAATTATGCTTGAAACTATTTACAAATTGTATAAAGGTAATAAAAGCAACTATGCATATAAAGTTAAACAAATGCCAGTCAATGGGCGCGTGTAAACATGTAAATGCAAATACGAACATATTACATGTAATAGAGAGAGTATGGTCTCATTGAGTTGGTTAATTTAAATATCCAGATGGCATACGCCCATCGAGGTGTTTAAATTAACCAACGAGATGAAACCATACTCTATTTTTTTTGTAGCGTTTCCATTTCAGCTCCCAGCCATACTCTAACTTCCAATAACTGGTAGTTGTAGTACACCATTAATTTTATTCTGACAGGTGTTATTTTCAATTAAACGATTTATACCTGTGCTACTACAAAGAGAATTTTCAGTAACCATGCTACAATGACTTATACAGTCTGATTTCTTTAAAGAAATCAATTATTATATCAAACTATTTCATACTATTAACTTCAAATTTGGTATATCTTTGTCGCATAGGTTCGACGTCTACACTATCTAACAATATATGTTTGATCGTTATCGGTGCAAAATAGGTTAACGACAATATACCATGGCAGAAGCCCTACTGGCCAAATAATACTGATTTTGGCCAGTAGAGCTAAACATGAGATCAGATATGGATTTGTGACAAAAGCATGATTATAGAAAACAAAAGTATTGTTTTAGCTAATATGGAAGTCAGTATATTGTCGTTTTAATGCCAGGGTGACCATCTTGGATATGTTAATTTTCGCAAGTGTGCCAATGTGGCATCGTTCACTTTCTGAACATCAGAACACCTAGGATATTTAAAATCCGTCAACAACCAGTGTGTGGACGATTTTGTTTTGGTCTTGCCTAAAAACTGCCGAACGGACTAGCATTCCACATAAAGTTGTAATCATGCATTTGATCATATGTGTAAGACTAACGACAAAACCGTCTACACTATCGTTATAACACGCTTAAACAACTCACGCTAAATTAGACGAATTTTCTTATGGCATCCCGCCACCACAACACACACGACAACGCACATTTATTTTGGAACGGGAAATATATTTTAGAATGCAACATCGATATTGCACGGATTAAGAGTTTCAAAGTTTCCCAATTTTCACATTGAAAGAACGTTGAAGGCAATGAAAGAGTGCAAATAGATATTGAAGGTATATTGAACATTACGTCAATATAGATTATTAAAGAGACACACGGCAATCTTGAAGTTTTATCTAGCATAAAATTGTCTGGATTTATTAATTAAGGATCATTTTGACTTTAAACCTTCTTGCATATAATTAACTAATGTTTCGAGTTTGTTTTTGTTTTCTTCTTATTCTACCACAGGTTTAAATATAGTATTGGTGCAGTATAAACGACAATTAGTAATAAGCAAATAACAATGTGCATGTTGCTATAATTTTACTTAATAGTAGTGATTGAACAATTGTAAGTTATGTAGAAAAATTGACGGGACGCCGAGAGGTTTTAAAAAAAATCAAAATTGCCATGTGCCCTTTAAGCATTCGTTTATCCTGGTCCAAAATACTTTAAATTGTGTTGAACTGAAATTAAACCGTATTATAATTTAGCTAAAATGTACACGAACTGGCACTTACCATACACGTCTTCGCCAAGATTAATATAGACATTTCCAAGTTGTTCAGATGTACATACAGTACGTACGTCTTCAATCGATGGAGTTCTGTCACTATTGTCATAACAGTCATAGACATCATCCTGAGCTAATGACTTTGAAATGCACTTCCGTGATGAATCGCCGCACTGGTGCAGTTCTCTTTCTTGACAGTTTCCTATTTAAGCAAGAAGCATTGACTTTTGTTTTACATTTTTACATGAGCTTACAATCAGAAGAAGTCCAACATGAACACAGTTCTTTCTCGGATACACTGAAATAGGATCGTCAAAACTTGTTTTATTTCACACAGAATGTTCTCATATCCAATATATAAGTCGAACAGGAAATTTAGCATTCAAGGATCACAGTCAAATAAAATCACACATAGAAACAAACAACAAATAAAAATATGATTAAAAGGCAAAGTGTATGACATCACAAACATAAATCGGTTGACAATAGGGCTACCACCTCGGAACGGTAACGCCATACTTTGGAAACTAATTATCATTCTAGTGGTAAGCAATGTCTACAATAGTTTGTCCTGAAGAACATAGAAGTCCTAAAGAACATAGAAGTGGATCATGTTAAGCTAAAACATCAGTGAGAGAGGTACATGTACAACTGTAATAAGTGGTTGACCTATGGTCAATAAACGTAAAACATTACATTAGTATATTACATTTATGAAATCAAATGTTGTTTAACTAACGTAATTGATACCTTTGTTACCTATCATTTATACAAACGTGTCACTCAGGTTTTATTAATATGTATTTACATGGTTATTTAAATTTGAATGTATATGTTTTGGCTTTTTTGCCTGCGCTATCTACCCGAGACTCCTGTATCCGAGATTAGTCGAGGTCTGTTGGACAAGAAAACAGGGCCCTAATCTATGTTTTGTACCATATTATATTAAACGTGTTTCATCGAACACTTTAAAGCTACACAATCCCGATAAAAGGCACACTAGAACTGAACAAATCTAACGGTTATTACGCATGTTGTACTAAGTGATTACTGTATACGTGTGGGTTCATATATATAACATGCGCACCACCTAAATTCACTGAATATTAATGAGATAAGGCGGTACTGTATGAGACGCTTCAGGTACTTTGTGAATCGACCACTGGTCTTATAACGGGTATAAAAGTGGATTTTAGCAGACTGCATTTTACCACCGAACTACTGAGACCAATCTTCAGTAGAAAGACCTAATAGGAAATACAAGTCATTAGAAATTGAAAAGGAAGCTATAAATGTACTTACTCAAACAACCTTATAAGTCCATATTTATATATAATCCAATACCTATAATTAAACGTAGCCTTTCCAACTATCGCGTTGCATCAAATAAACTATTACATACAAATAATCCTCCATTTTTATGTGTGTGTGTGTGTGTTTGTGTGTAGTGTATATTGACACAAAACACAAGGGAGACATTGTTTATCGAAATTGGAATACTGGTAGAGGCTCGTAACTAATGGTAAAGATGGAGATATAGTATTTGTTATGTGAAGTTATGCATGCATGGTTTACATAATTAGTAGATTATAAATCAACATAATTTTAATGAATTCCTCTTAATTTATGCATGAATTGAAATTTTGAAATTGAAAAAAAAAATGGATAGAGAGATACAGAGAGACACAGAGACACCGAGAGAGACATAGAGAGTCAAAAAGAGGGAGAAGGAAAGAGAGAAAGAGAGAGACACACACAGAGAAAGAGAGATACAGAGAAAGAAAGAAAGCGAGAGCTGGGGAGGGAAAAAAGTGAGAAAAGGGGAGAGAGAGTGGGGGAAGGAAGGAGTGGGGTGGAAGCAGTGAGATAGAGAGAGAGTTTCTATATAGTCTTATAAACATAGGCGTAAGAGCCGGAGGACTCCACACCCCAATGTTTCGGGGTGGGGCCCAATATTGATGTTTTCACGAAACAAAACAAAAAAAGCAACACAAATGTATGAATTGGCAATCTGAACATTAAAATTCTGATTTATAATATTTCAAAATCAAAGAAAATATGAAAGATGTCAGCTTCCGTCTGTAAGACAGGATAAGTGTTAACTAAAAACCGAAAGTTTAAGTATAACAATTAAGTTGAAATACTAGTAATTAACCTTTCCTAAGTTTATTGATTTGTAAAGTAATTTTGAATGAAAACTGGCCCGTAACCAGCCCTGAAATTTAACCGAGGCATATCCCTTATTTTGATGTCCAGTGGCATTAACCTCCCTCTCCACCCTAGATTTTGTTTTAAAGGGAGTACATCAGGCTTTTCAAAGGGTCTAGGGGTCCGACTTAAAATTGACAAATAATGATATTTTCTATTTTAAAGCGCCTAAACATAATGAATGATCCTAAAAATGACCCCTTAGTTACAAGGAAATTCATTCTGTACAGTAATATGTGCTATACTAGGTTACGCACCAGGGTTAATTTCAGCATTTTATGCCCAATTCCGTCCTAGCTATATGGTGTATTCGAAGTTTAAACTTTAACAATATGGTTCGAACATCATATTTTGATGGATATAAGTGTTTTATCATGAATTGGAACATTTTTATAATTTAAGATATTTCTAGAAAAATCCTGATGTACTCCCTTTAATTTCCTTCCATGTGTTGTATTTCCCCCAGGGTCCTTATATACTAGTATATAGTTGTTTTTATGTAAAGTATGTACATTCCCAAAATTCAACCAAGACAAATACCTCTGTGTGCCCCAGTGTAGCTACGGACCTGGAAAAGCAATATGTTGAAAAGCAATGGTTTATATTCACGGTGGACAGACGTAACGGACACTGGCTGCTCAAAACAGCGTTACCTTGATCCTGGTTACTCATGTAAAGCACCCTGGCGGGTAAAAACACGTAAACTATTAAAACAATTTTGCTGAAAAACAACTGCTTTTGCTTGGAAGCATTGGTCCTTTCGACATTAATATGCAAATGAGCTACTTTATCCCAGGTTTGCAAAGCTGGATGTAGGGGGTCCAAACGGGGTTTATAATATTTCGAGATAAAACATATCTTCTTGTTTCTTGTCTTAGTAGAAAAAAAGCATAGGCCTAAACATCACATTCTTCGACTGTCTTTCCATTTCCCACAGCTTATTTACGATTTAGATGGTATTTGTCTGATCCGGAGAACTATTTCTTCTCTACACAAGGCCAGGGCTCCTATAATTATGCATACAGTGAGTGGGATGTGTGTATCACTTTTATGCGAATGAACACCCAATCAAAATGACAGCTGACGCTCTCTCTGTCTGTTAGCGTAGTGATACATTTCGTCAGTGACGATCTGTTGCGGCTTCTAGCGTGCTCGAATTGTGTCGCCTGCTAAGGACTAGGGCTTGAAAAGACCCCTAGTCCAAAAACGATATGTTGTCTGCTTTTTAATTTAGTCTTTTGGCTGTTACTTGTGATACGCAGGCTTCATAACCGCTGCTCCCAACTAAATTACATTATGTTTATTTCGCTCTTCGGGGCATTTAATTTTATTAGATACTTGGACCATACGCCGTACGACATAAGGGAAGCATATAACTCCATGTCCACCGCCGTATGCATGCCATCTTTGGGATGGTTAAAATTGTGTACTATTGATTTTATGAATATTGAGTTCTGCTCAACCCGGGGCTAGAGGGCGTGAGCGGTAGCTAGCATATTTCACTACCGCTCATGAACAGTCTCAATCAAACCGAGACTGCAATATTTCGTATGTGTCGTGCTCGGCCGTTTCCAAAGGTCCATTATCATACTTTTTTTTTTAGATATGTTCCCCTGTTCGAAATATCTCGTCTGATATCAGCGGTGAAAGATAAAGCTGCGACATTTTCAATTGGGTGGGGTTTATGCGGGGTTCAACTTATGGAAAAAAAAACAATGTGCTGAGATATTTTAAAGATTTTTACATTTAACGAGTTTTCACCCTCCAAACATCAGCGAGGAACTCGTACACTTCAAGGGTGCTGGCGTGGTCTACTTGATAGCACGTTGCATTTGACCCGGATGAAGCCTTATCGCCGCAAGTCAATTTCTTCTGTGTATTATTGAGTAAAACATGTTCCTTTATTCTCGTCCGTCCGATTGGTATGTACAACGACATCATTTCCGGTTCTGTGCTTCGGAGTCTATCCTTGGAACAATTTGCTCAAAGGAAAATATATTCGTAAGTAAGATTAGGGCAGCTTCTCGGATTTGTATGTATCCTTCCTTTCTTTTGGGAGACCGGCTATAAATATTGTTTCATTCCCAGATACGCTGTGGTTCGTTTTTTTCAACTATTTTATATCTTATTTGACGCTGACATGTTGATGATATAGTCTGAATCCTTATATTCTCTCGCCCCTACTTTTTCATTTGATTGTTGTTGTTTTTGTTGCTTTTTATGTATTGTAGTGTTTTTTTAATTTTCGGATTTTTACAGACAGTGTGTACACAGGTGCGTGCTCTAAGATAATGCCTTTTGAATAAACCTTTCTTTTTTAAATATTGAATGTTGTTTATCGGATCATCAACACAGTATAGGTTATTTAGAGCCGCCCAAGAGAGAGAGGAAGGATACATAGGAATCCGGGAACCGTGCCCTACTCTTATTATCGAATAGATTCCTATGGTTATTTAACGTGCTAGGAGGACAGACCGATACACGAGACCGCCCGGCTTACGTCCCCATCCGACAGACGAGGCTAAGGGAAAGTGTCTTGCCCAAGAACACGCTACGAAACTCAGTGGCACCACGGAGGATTGAACCCGAGGCCTCCGGTTACAAATATAAAAACTGTTTGAGGCCATTGTCGTGTAAAACGGCGACAAAAACCATCATGCAGCGCGCTGCGGGGAAAGTTAGTTTGGTTAATGTCTATTGCGGGCCCATAGATTATTTTAGGGTACTGTCGACAGGTCGTGAAGAGAGAATTATCTCAAGGCGCAAACGTATATACACGAACGTAGGTCCGGAGTACATTTTTTTAGTATTGTACCTTGTACGACATAGATGCATTTAGCCAAACTCACCACCAGATTCTATCACTATAACAAGATCACACCCTCTACATTCAATATTGGGCTGTTCTTTTTTTATTTTCCATCATGCTGCCGCATGAATGAATTTAGTACCGTTGGTCCAGAGTGGTGAGGCACTGTTTCAAGTTCACCGCTACGGTCGTGGGTACGAATCCAGCTCGTTCCCAGATTTCATGAGGCCTGCAGTACTTGTCCTACTGGTCTGCCTTGCCTCCCCCACGAAAAAATCGACCATCATATATAACCTAAATTGTGCTGAAAATGACTTAAAACAACATGCAACCAATAAATGTTGTTGTTTTTTTATTGTTTGTTTTGGTGGAGCCATAGTCCCCGATAGTCGTTTTCTCTTTAATCTGAAGGTATATATCAACCAGGATCCGGTGCCAAAGATACAGATTGTTGTCAGAATCTCAAGCATTTTTTACAAAGCAACCAGTGTCCGGTGCTCTGAAATTTAGACATGATGTAAATATTTGAAGATTTTTAGACTAAACAGTTATCTTTATTGAACAACAGCAGTTGCAAACCAGTTTGGGATCACATTAAATCAGTCAGAGAGAACATATGGAAGTTTGGCTTTTTAAAGTCATCAACTTTGTATCGACCGGTTATGAGTAAGCTTGTTAGGAATTATTCTACATTTGTTGTACATAAGAAAATGCATTTCGAAGGATATGATATTCAAAAGTTCCGTCGCATAAAGTTTTTTACTTATACATACGATACTGTATCTTTATGTTCGAACTTTTTGACACCAGTGTCTATTTACCAACCAGGGTCCGTTACAAGTGCAACCAGAATCAAGGTAACGCAGTTTTGAGCAACCAGGGTCCGTTACGTCTATCCACCGTGATATCAGCAGTCTTCGCGATTGAGCATATTTATGTAAAGTAACTTAATTAATACGATATTGTTAATCGGCCTCCGTAGCGCAATAGGTTAACGCGCTGTCTTAGTATGCTTTCGCCGTTGCGGACGGGGTTCTAGTCCAGGCCTTAGCACTTTTAAAAACATTTTTGTTTTATGAATTTTCTTTTTTATGAAGAAGTAGTATTCAAATGCCTTTCAAATTCGTCAGATTGAAATATTAACAAACACATGCATAATAGCACGCACACAAGCACGGTTTAGGCACGCACCCACAAAAGCTTGCACGCAAGAGCGATCCCTCTTATTATTTTCCCAAGAAGCTCCGGAATTGAAAAGTGCAACTGAAGGATAGACGGATGGGCGACATCCATGTGTATACCCCTTCCTAACATCCTGAAAACTACGATTTGCGAGAAATAATATTGCTGGTCTTTTTCCAAAAAAAGAAAATTCCATATATATAACTTAATTTGAACAATATCCTTCAAGTGTCTCATTGTAAACAATAATTTCTCCCTGTCCCGAGTCAACACTTGAGCATGTATTTCACGTGTCATACTATTGGCTACTGAAACACGCTCTCTGTATATGTATACATGTAAAATACGTGTGTGATTTTGGATTATTTGAAGGATATTTTAGAAAATAAGTATATACAAGATATGGAACATATGTGGAATACGCGGGTAAGTGTTTATAATTCTCTACCTAGTGATGTATTTACGTTATGCCTTACGCATTTTACTTGTTCCCTTTCGTTCAACAATACAAACATGTATATAGTTACATTGCACGCCACTAAATATCCTCATCGAGTTGAATAATCTGTAGTTATCGGATATCTGAGCAAATTGCTATATAAACGTTTAGGCTTATATACCCGTAATCGCTGGGTGGTACAATTTCAAAGTTACCGAAGCGTTTATCACGCCTATTATGCAAATGCCTCGATATACGCTATGACAATATACCAGCCTAAACAATGTAGATAACAAACAAGCAAAGAACTTCATCTATAGGCGTTCTTATGTTCAAAACAACTTGAAATTGTATTATTTTATCGGGATTGTGTAGCTTTAAGTACGTTTCTATCACTTGCGTAAACATGTAGAAAAACAACTGACATCTTAAATACCTTACTGCATGTGAACCGCTATGACATGTCTGGTTTTAATATTAAATATTTTTCAGTTCAAAAATAGACACAGCCTATAAATGTATCAGCATGTCCCAACCCTCATTATGTATTATCTTAAATAAAATACCTTACCAGAACATGCTTTAAAACCTTCGTCCGAGTGATCGTAACAGTCGAACTTGTTGTCACAAAGTAGGTCAAAAGTTACACATTGACCGTTATCGCATCTCCATTCGTATGTAGTGCATTCCACCGCCACTACAAAATAAGTAGTGTAGAGTTAGTGCATACAAATACAAAATTATTGAACATGTCAACGTCTGGCATGCCATGAGGGACATATAGATTGTAAAAGTATACCAAACAGTCTAACAAACTATAGCTAGGGGAAATATGATTTTCATCTTTCAAAACTTACTTGGTGCACATATCCACCTAATGTAGGAGTCTAAGTATGTTTTTTATATACCCGTACAACTTTCTTTCGTCAGTATTTGAATCGTATCGAAATAAACAAGATAGTAAAGTTATCAAAACATGTGATTCCGGCTTAACTCGAAAACTATTCAACCGAAGGAATATGTTTTACAATTTTCAATATTTATTTGTTCATTATTTATTGTTGGATATATTAACATAGTTGTTGTAGTTTCAGCTTTGTTTTTCTAAATATAGAATACTCTTATTTTAATAAAAGTATTTGGTTTTGGTTTGGAGTATACCCTAAATACTGATCAAGATAATTGAAGGAAACGTGCTTCATGCACCAACGGTCTTATTAAATATAAATCACTGCGGTTGCAGAGGATATCAATTACAGCGCTTTGTAAAATCCTAACATCCTGGTCTATGAAAAAGGAATTAGTGGCGATACAGCTATAGCCATGCCTCTTTCCTGAAGTGAACTGAGGCCAGAAGATAACGGTTACACAAATAAAAAACGTCAAATAAATGAATCAAAATACATATTCAGAAGTTTTAAACGATATAATGAAAATTGTAGGAACGCTAAAGGTTACACTAACGCTAACTATTACAACTGACGCTAAAGGTTACAAAATTGACGCTAAATTGACCCTAGTTAACAGTTACAATTTCACTGTTCGGAGACAATATGTCTGTAATGTGTCTGTTATAAAAACAAAAATATAAAACAACCATACGATGTATATAAAAACAAAAAAACAGCAATGCTAGTACGAACGCCGGACTGCGAATTTCTAACTTTTACCGCAAAACTCTAAGATGAAAGGCGGGGAAGATGTGGTAAAAGGCATAAGAGAGTTATGGTGCTTATAACACAGATGATGAACATGTATGCCAAGTGTTTTGTCAATATATGTTTTTGGAAATTGATTGTTCAATCAAAATTTGGAAAAGAGGATAATTCTGATAAATGCAAACAGAGTTATGGTGCTTGCCGCTTATGGTTGTGTAATGATGATAAACATGTATGCGAAGATTCACAGTGTTCTGTCAATTGTCTTTTGAAATAGGACTATACATTAAAGTAGCTCGCCAACAACAGCCAAAGGTTACAACACAGGTACATCGTTTCTAAACCTACTGACTGAAAAGTATATTAAACTTTAAGTACATATTTTGAGAATCCACACTCTATAGACGCAATACAAACGGCTTTATCAAGCCAGACCTAACACCAAAACTGGAGCGTCGAATTAAGTTACCAACTCAATTAAGTTTACACATATACAATCACGGGTATTTTAAAAAACAGTGAATAAACGTAAATTGTATTCGGCACATATACATTATTATACGACCTGAACACCTGGATAAAGTTTTGATGAACGGGTTTTCGTAGTGTAACCTCGCCGTTATTTGGCGGGTTTGTTTCTTTCACACTGAAGTGAGAAGAAGTGAGATAATTCTAATAAAATACATGACAGAGTTATGGTGCTTTCCACACAATGGTTATGTAATGATGATGAACACGTGTGGCAAGTTTTAAAGCTTTATGACAATTGTTATATGGAATATGAATGAACATTTTTAATTAAAATTAAAATTCTAAGTATAAAAAGGGGATAATTCTGCTAAAATGCACAACAGAGTTATGGTACTTGTCACATATGGTTTTGTAATGATGATGGATGTGTGAACATACGCCAAAAAGGGAGATAATTCAGGTAAAATATAAGACAGATTTATAACTGACTCTTATATGGCTTTTATATCTGTCTATGGCTAACGACTCATGTAAGAGGCAATAAGCATGCTTTACAACTTGAATTCCAAGAGAACTCGTCTGAAAAACTTGAATGGTATAAACACATATTTTGTAACGTTGAAACGTTACCATTTCACTTGCTGAAATGACGTTTTCGTAAACCACTCTACAGATGTGTAGCATGTAATCATGTAGATGTGTAGCATGTAATCATTCAGCTGCCGAAGGCAGCTGACTCTTATATGGCTTTTATATATGTCTATTGTTAACAGACTGTGACTCATGTAAGTGGCAAGAAGCATGCTTTACAACTTGAATTCCTAGAGAACTCGTCTGAAAAACTTGAATGGTATAAACACATATTTTGTAATGTTGAAAGGTTAGCATTTCACATGCTGAAATCACGTTTTCGCAAACCAGTCTACTGAAATATTACCATTATATGTATATTAGCAACGGAAACATTCACAAGCCTCAATAGCGCAGTTGATAGAGGCGTCGTGTTAGTGGCCAGGAAGGTAAGGTTCAAACCTGCTGATTTCCCTTATTGTTATTTTTTTTTTTAATTTTCATTGGTTTTCATTATTGCTGATGGTAAGGTAGCAACTTTCACTTTGATAACGTAATCTTATAATTATACATGGTAACAGTGAACAGTTTATATGTGTTGTAATGCACACTCTAACGCACACGTATCACTTACATGTGAACAATAGTATTATATGCTGATGTGTACCTCTAGCACGTTGTTACAAGGTAAGTGTAATCAATATGTAAGGCATGTCAAGATATTTGAACAGAAAGAAGCGAGGTCGCCCACATTGATTTAAAATGCTTGGTAGGAAGAACTGATAGTAAAAATTGGGAAGAATGTAAGAAAAAACGGTCGTGGCGTGTTTATGTCTCTGTGACAACATTTATTTTTTTCAATATTGTTTTATCACCCGTGACTTGATATATTATTATGTTAACTTCTTGTCTCTCGGCAGCTATTTTACGCTTGCGTAAAACCTTGCTTGTGATTCTTGTCATATAACATTGTGTAATGATAATGAGCAAGTTTCAAAGCTTTCAGACAAATACTTGATAAATGAGACTGTACATTCAGTATTTTAACTGACATTCTATGTATAAAAGGAGGGATAATCCTGGTAAAATGCATAAAAGAGTTATGTTGCTTGTCACATATGGTTGTGTAATGACGATGAATAAGTACGCCAAGTTAAAAAGCGTTTGGTCAGATTTTGTATTGAAATATGACTGTACATTCAGCATTTAAACTGAATTTGTTTATGTTATAAATGGAGATAATTCATGTAAAATAAAAAAACAGAGTGATGGTTTTAGTCATATTACATTGTGGAATGATAATGAACAAGCATGCAAAGCTTCACATCTTTCGAAGAATTAGTTTTTGTGAAATGAGAAAAAAAACAAAAAAACTTCAGCCAAACACTTTAACGTCTTAACGTGTAGACGGAGGAGAGAAGGATGGCCTGACGGACGGACTGACGTACCGACGGAAATCGCCAAACTATTCACCTGCATTTGCTTTGCATTCCGGCTAATAAAACAGAAACGTACACACCTATACTAATTTAAGGTTTGAGGGAGACATG
This sequence comes from Cyrtodaria siliqua, assembly GCA_037043455.1. NCBI lineage: Eukaryota > Metazoa > Mollusca > Bivalvia > Adapedonta > Hiatellidae > Cyrtodaria > Cyrtodaria siliqua. The sequence continues at coordinate 35,864 of JAWPHD010001401.1, read as the reverse complement.
ATGAACAAATATATAGTATAGAATATTGTCACTAACAAAAAACAAAAACAAACATTGGATCTATGTTTAACTTTGTGCCATTAAACGTTGACTATTGTGAAGTTTAGCGGGCCTCAACAAGTTTTAACGTTTAACGTCGGTTGTAAACTTTAGCGTCTAATGTGTAATATTTAGCGACAGTTGTAACATTTAGCGTTATTGTAATCTGAAGCGTTCGTACAACAATATTGAACCCGACCAAATTTATATTATATTATCGTCTGAAATGATAACATTGGCATTATTGGACTGAAATCTGTAAACAAGGTATTTTACTTATATAGTTTATATTCTTTTCTTTGCTAAACAGGGAATATTCCTAATAAAGTGTATAAACTAAATAATTGTTTCAAAGGATCTTAAACATGTCCAAACCAAGTAACTTTGAAGAGAAAACTGAATTATATAACTTATTAGACAGTTCACACGTACCACAGTTAGTTTCATCCGATCTGTCTTCACAGTCAGGGTAGAAGTCACACCTCAAACCTATATTGATTTGTGTTCCATCATCACATGTATACATTTGAATTCTGATGTTTCTATCTATAATGTGCAAATGTTTGCGATAAAAAAGGCGGACAACATATTCAATTACTATTGTCGCATGTGCAGCATTTTCGCGAACAGATACATATGCATAGCAATTGGTACACAAAAAACAAAACAATGAATTTAAACTTGAAATATTAAACAATATCAGACTATAATTTAGCGATATTGTGCTAAAGCTTAATTTTTGTTTATGAAAGAGATGTTCTTGATACACTTTTCAATAAGCGTCAAGTTTAATCTATAAGTGCTTATGACTTTTCTACACATATGCATCTTTACCGCCAACTATTAATAAACACAACTCATTGCTCTGATTCAAAACAATTTTGCCAGAGAATAAAAGCACCACCTAGCGGAGCATATGTGCCCATAGTTGGCAAAGTTAAGTTCTAAGTTAAACCAGTTTTAAAGGGAAAACAATATGAATCAGATAGTTATGGGCCTTTTTTTAGATACCGAAGCATAGTGGTGTAGTGGTTATATCGTCTGCCTTGCGTTCGATGCTTTGGGTGTTGTTATTGATACACACGCTCGACCGAGCCAGTAAAATGTATGTAAAATTTTAAATATTGATTTTTATAAATACATCGTTATAATATCTAAATTAATGCACTGATTTTAGCGCGAGTTCGTCTGCTTGCTGAATGACGGCATTTGTGTCTTTAGGCCAAATTTCAACGTCATATTTGTTTCCGTTATCTTAAAATCGGCAAAACAAGCAAGCGTTACTAAGCAGAAGATCTGTTAAAAATGACGTCAACTGATTCAAAGGGAAATTTCGCAAATATAAATGTGTGTTATCAGTTAGGCAAAAAACTTAAACAAACCTATGAGATGATTCACAGAGCGTCTACAAATCCTAAAGTTTCTCGTGTACTTGCTTTTAGATGGAATCTACGTTTTAAGGAAGGACGAAACACTTTAGAAAAGGACAAGGGGCGTGGAAGAAAGACGATAATCGACGCAACTTAAATTGAAACGATTAAAGACGTTGTCTATGGTGATTGACGTGTAACGATCAGAGAGACATATGCGATCAGACTGGGTTTAGTTACGAGTTCGTTCATATGCACAAAGTAAGTGCCAGGTGGATTTCTCGTTTGCTTTATAATGAGAACAAAATCAGCCGTGTTAGGGCCTCTAGAAAGTTTTTACAGCGTATCGCAGAGAAGGGAATAAATTCCTCAACAGAATCGTAACGACAGACGAGACGTGGTTGTTTCTATATGACCCGGAAACCAAAGAGCAGTCACGTCAATGGAAAACGCCATCCTCAACCCCACCCAAGAAGGCTCGAGTCTGTAAATCGGCGGGAAGCAGATGTATATATTATTTGCAGATATACATGGAATGATCCATCAGCATGCCGTACCGGCGGGGAAACAGTGAATGCCGATTATTAAGGTATTTAATAACAAAATAGTCTAATGTTAGCTATAAAAAAAGCAATTTTTAAATAACAATATATTTTCGTTTTGAGTATATCTATATTAAGAATGATGTGTAAATTATAAAGCTTTATGACTAGTAAGTCGCTATTAAAGCGTGATCTGTTGTTTTCTATTCCAGGTTCTACGTAGAGATCTCATGCGGGCACTGTTACGGAAGAGGCCGGGGAACGCGTGTTACTACACCAGGATAATGTTCCTGCGCGATTGGCGAAATTAACACAACTGGAAATTAATCTGCTAGGCTTCGAAACTGTAAAACATCCCACAATATATTCCAGACCTCGCCCCTATGGACTTTCGTTTTTTTCCGGTAGTTAAAGGTAACTGGTCATTCAATGAGTTGTCCTATGCAGTACAAAACATTATTTCATGTATAGGTGCCCAGTGGTATAAAGACATGTTTGACCAGTAGATTCATCGACACAACTGGTGTATCTCGTGTATGGGACAAACCTAATAACTGTCATTTTAAACACACATATATTGCTATTTGTAGTGTTTGCAGAATAAAGAGTGTGCTTCATTTTGTCGTAAAAAAGGATAAAAATATCGGACAGGGAAAGCAGCATTCAAGGACGACAGTAAGTTTCATTTTGATATTTGAAATACTTTTTGAGTTAAAAGATCAGTCTCATTATTTTTCGATCGCCCATCGTATGTATCCTATTCTACACTGGCGAGAAATAAAAACGCTACATAGAAAAAGTAGGATTTGTTTTTTCTAAGTGAGATAAATTTATAAAATGTAGACAGATTGCATAAAATCACAATCTGCATGGAATGCGACCAATTGTATGGTCTGCATTCAACCGTGAAACGCAGTAGTCACCAGCCGGTATGATTTCTCCGTGCACCTCGTACGTAATAACCATGTGGCAATTTTGGTGCAAAATTATACAGTGTACATGTGTTTCGATATACATTGGAGAAATCATTTTAACAAGTTGATTCGTTGATAATTAAACATGCCAAGACTAAACTACGAAAATCGTAACAATATTTTAGGACTTCCAGAAAGGGATTAACACAAACTGAAGTAGCAAGACGCTTTCACGTTGCTCGAGGCTAGACTTCTTCAGCGCTATAACGCCATATCAACAGTTACCGACCGTCCACGAGCAGGAACACCCGGTGTAACGACGGCACGCCAGGACGTTTTTATATATCAACGTCATCTTCGAGATCGTTTTCTAACAGCATCGTTGACATCAAGCATAGTCATAAGGCAATAGAGGTCACCCAATACATCGAAAATATCGTGTACTTCAAGATAATGAAACAAGATGGCCAAGTTGGCCCTAAATTGCACACCCGAGGTAGGTTTAAACTTAGAACACAATAATAACTAACGTTGCGATGTTGAGTCGTTACGTCAACAATTGTTGCTGACGTCGACGTCTTCCGCCGATAACGTTCAATAAAGCGAATATTTGTTTGCAAAAACGTAATTTAAAATGTAATAAATAGATTATTTAACTGCTGGGATCGATTATTGGGTAATCCTTCACTTGATGGTAGACGTGCTTTGTTTTTTCACTCGCTCGCGCATGCGAGTGAGTGAAAAGAACCACACGTCTACCACTCATGAAGGATTTCGCTATAATCGATCCCAGCAGTTAAATAATCTCTATATATTTCACGTGCCAATGCAGTAGGTCTGACGTCATCGCATTTCAAAGTTATCAATCAATCTTGATATTTAAAATTTGTTTATTTTACAAAATACAACAACTAATTATTGACATAAACTACAAAATATAAGAACATTAAATGCATCAACACACAATAAGAACATTAAATGCATCAACACACAATAAGAACATTAAATGCATCAACACACAATAAGAACATTAAATGCATCAACACACAATAAGAACAGCATATTTCTATCAGGATTACCTTTTTATTCTTCATTATTATATCAAATATAAATAATTTAGGGTGATGATCTAGCATGAAATACAATGGAAAGCTTAACATGTATTGTATTTGCTAGTTGCCAGAATATTTGAATTCTGATCAGTACTTTCAAAAACGAATCTTTCTTGTTGCCACAGCAACCATGTTTGTGCGTGGATCAGCCCGGTTTTAGCCAGTTTGATAAAGGCTACCCAAGGATGCTTCCTGTGACGTTTCATCAAAATTGGCAAGTCGTTTAGGAGGAGATGTCGTTTGACGTTTTCTATATAGCTATACAGGGAGAATGGCCCCACCTCCTGGAAGCTTTGCAAACATTTTCATTTTGTTGCCATAGCAACCAGGATTCCGGTTGTATCAGACCGAATTTATGTATTATGGTAAAGGACCATCCAAGGATACTTCCTGTGAGATTTCATTAAAATTGGCCCTCAAAATTGACTCAGGTGAGCTAATGCAAAACATATGTCACCATACTTGATTTTGAGATAAAGGCAGTTATAACCCTAAAATTTCTACAAATGTATGGGTTTTGGAGCCAAAATTGGCACAGAAATTGTTCTTTAACTGCTAAGTTTTACATACCCATTTATGTATTGAAATGAATTCCGCATGCGTACCAGTAGTATACAGTCATCAAGAACTATTAAATGTTTTAAGTTAATTCTTACCTTTCAGACAGACATTGATGCGCTAAGTATGAACAAGCTATAGAGGATAAACAATAAATCTCTCCGTGGTCTGTATCAAAATATTTTACGTATACCTATGTCCATCGCCATATGCATGCCATCTTCAGGATGGTTAACATTATGTACTATTGATTTTATGAATATTGAGTTCTGCTCAACCCGGGGCTAGAGGGCGTGAGCGGTAGCTAACATATTTCACTACCGTTCATGAACAGTCTCAATCAAACCGAGACTGCAATATTTTGTATGCAATATTTTGTATGTGTTGTGTTCGGCCGTTTCCAAAGGTCCAATCTCATACTCTTTGATATCGGTGTATCAACAAACAACTTCATTATCTAAACAGTTAACGTTTGTATTGTTATTGTATTATTGTGTACTTCAAGAATATGAACTACAAAATATATGTCACCGTACTTTTTGAGAAGAAAAATCAATTATAACCTTAACAGTTCTGAATAAAGACTTTGTATGTTCGTATCTCCTTTTGTTTTTCCTACAGGCTTAACTCCGAAATTAAAAGAACTTTATAACAGTGAGCCGATATTTCGTTGAATGGAATAGATATCCGGGTTATTTATAATATATGTTCAGGCTTTATCCAAGATGATCTTTTTTATTAAAAACATGAAAGTATTGATTGTATTGTATATTTGCTTAATAATCATACTTTACCCATCCCATTCACTTTGGGAAATCAGTACGTGAGAATGTATGTTGAAAGCGAAATAATGCAATTAAACTGCGCCAAACACTCAGTGGGCTAATTGGAACCTTAATCCATTAGTTATCGAATTAGCGTCTGGACTTAAATGTATAAAATCTGCAAAATGTATTGTCGTAATGCATACTAAGCTTCGTTTGTGTCGTATCACGATACTGGCGATACAGGACTTTTTGATACAATACGCGCATTGTTAAGGTACACGCATGTATCACAACATACCAGTACACCGGTATATTGCAACAGCCCTAATACTAACTATGCACCTTTTGTCGCAGATTTGTTTCTGAATTGGCTGTGAAAGAGAGAGTTCATGTCTTTCACCAGATACTCAGGCAGATGTCATCGGAGCCTTTAGTAAAACATCTCGGAATCTGGATGATATAATTAACATTAACACCCCTTTCCTTTCTATGTTAAATAATATATATCCTAATGAATATCAACTTAACAAACTAATATTACAAATACTGTCGCTCCTGTTCTAGATTTGCATCTCTCACTTGAAAAAGGATAAATAATAAAAACAATGATGACAGGAGAGATGATTTTAATTTCGATATCAGTAATTATCTATACTTAGACGGACATGTTCCCAGAGCAGCATCTTATGGGTATATGTTTCTCAACTTATCCGTTTTTATAGACCGTAGTCGAGATGAGGAATTAAATATTCGTATCCTTTGAATAACTAAGAAGTTACTCCATCAGGGCTTCCGTTACCGTAAACTTCGAAGAACCTTTGCAAAATGTTGTTATCGTAACCCTGATCGGTCACCCTCTGTCAGCCGCTTTAGCGATACGTCAGACATAGTCGGCACAAGGGTGTACGTAAGGCGTCAATTTTTAACATGTGTTCATTCAACACTATCTTTTAAACTATACTTGATACAACTTTCAAATTGTGGCAGTGTGTAACAAACCCATATGTGTCCGTGATCTTTACATTTAGCTTTACAATTACTGAAAAAAGAGAAACATGTGCTAAACATGTTTCTTTCAACAATGTATTTAAAACTATAGGTGATACAACTTTCACATTTTGGTCAGTGGGTAACCCATATATATCTATGTCCTTGACATTTAGATTTAAAAGGACTGAACAAATAAATTAGAAATCAAATTGTTAAACATTTATTCTGTTTTTTTCTTCAACATATAAGCGATACAGATTTTAAGTTAGGTGAATGTATTAGGACATGGTATGAGCAGAACTATGCATGTACTATGTAGCTGTGAACAACAGGAACATCACAGAAAAAGGGGTGACGATTGTAATTTTAAATAAAAATACCATATTTTTTGAAAATTTCGTTGAGAACCGATGGGTGTATAATACTAATATATTTGACAGTTTATAAATACTTTATATAATCGTCGTAGAAACACTAAGCAAGCTGTCCTATTATCTGTCAATTTCATAATACTGTGATAAACGTCACTGTAATTCAACGTTTGTTTAGTGCTTTATGGCGGCTATAAAAGTCGCCCCGACTACAAATCAGTAGTGTTCGTGCTTTGTGACCTTAATGGTCTTTTGTGAGCATTTAACCAAGTCTGTGTGGATTTAAAGTAGAATACCGCTTAAGCCGCTGCTAGGGGACATGAGAGGTGTTGCAACTACTCTTTCCCTCCTGTTTGTGTTTGTGCAACTACTTTTTCTCTCCTGTTTGTGTTTGTTTCTTCCAAAGCCCTTTTCCGTATTAATGTTACATTACACACTTTTTTAGGAATTATTACATGCATTTACTGAAATTGTTCGTTTTTTTGGTAAAACTCTAAGGCAATAGAAACGTATAGGTTTAACATTTGAAAATAGCATGCAAAAAAAAAATCTGTTATTTGAAGCGAAAAAACTATTTTTTAATCCATCACTCCTAAATGACACTTTTACATATTAATTACATTCCGTTTTTTAATAACACTGGTTTCGGCTGAAGAAACATGTGTAACGTTATAAGTTTAACACCTCTTGTATAACTATGATTACACAGCTTACACGCAAAACCTGAGGTGGAGTAAGACGCCTACGCCGGGGTGATTACTATGCTTTCTAATTCTTTGAATAGTCGAGCGAAAAATCCACAGAGCACTTAAAAGCTCGCATCGTGTGGTATGAATAATGCATAGGAGATATACATATGTATATACTTATCATATAATGACGTTTTTAATTGATAGTGCCTTGTTTTCTTAATTCTTTTTTTCAGGATATAACAAAATACGGACATGGCAGAATTTTAACGTTTGTCAGTTGGCATCATGCGCTTAGTTTATTGTTAGTCGGCCGCAAGATATATATTTAGGACTTTTATGGTAACAATGAAAACAGTTCTAACTATCATCACTTGTCATTGTAAAATATTTACTTACTAGGTAAATGTTTTACATAAACGGTATAGTATGTTGAAAAATATGCCATTTTATTGTGATCGTATTGAAAACTTTCAAATAAAAATCGAATTAAGCAGTGCTAAGTATTAACGAATATATAGTTTTATGTTTTCATGTAAACATGTTCCTCCACAATAGGAGTGACTTACCGCAGTCTGTTTCATCGCTGTTGTCAAAACAGTCTTTAACCTTATCGCAAACATAGATAGTAAGTATAATGTCTCCACTGGCACATATAAAATGCATATACTGGTCACCCGGCATTATTCCATTTGGCAGTTTGACTAAAATAAATAAAACATTATACATACAGGGTATACAACTTGTGTAGTCTTGTTTTCTATACTACATTACACGATGCTACATTTTTCGGGATGCTAAAATTTTGATAAAGAAAAAGGAATATGTATTCTAAAGAAAACAAACAAATGCAACTCGGTAATTTCCGCTATATATCGTATATATTATATGCTGTTAATCGAATGGTACAGGGCTACATTAGACTTTTCCTTTTGAAAAACATCCTAAAACAACACATAACATACCAAATAGTATCCCTTCAAAGTTTCATTATTGATAGAATATACGATTGACTTAATCAGGTGAGCAAACTTAGAATGTAAACTTGTGCAATCTCTTTACATTAAATACAGTACTGAAATGGTTCAAATTTTCAAAGCGGAAAACCATGTATGAACATCGTTTTACAAGTGTACAGTGATTAAAAAGTCTACAACACCACAGTTGTGTCCTATTTCTAACTAGCTGCAATCTTTGTTTTTACAGATCATCTTGGGATTATTACGTCGAATTAAGTGTGCGAAATATAAATTATACAGCGTAAATTCCCGAGTTGAGTTACACCGGATGCCCTCTAATAGTGCATTAACATTCATGTTAAATTAATGTGAAACTATTTACGTGTTACTGTGTAATGATAGAGCTGATAGTGCTGCTAAGGCAGCATTATCTTTACATGTATATAATACCAAATTACCTTGTACTGATTTTTAAAAGCTGTATTAACAAATATATTCGTAACTACTGGCAAGCCGCTTGGGATTTGTCAGTGAACAATAAACTCCATTCAATTAAACCGTTACTCGGAAAATGGCGTCCTTCTAGTAAACCCATTCGTCGAGAAGAAGTTGTTCTAGCCCGGTGCAGGATAGGCATACACGTAATACTCATTCATACTTATTACAAGGTGAGCAATTACCAGAATGTATAACCCTGTTTTGCAACGTTAACGGTGAAATATATATTGTTGGAATGTATAGACTTTGAAACTATGCGGCAAAGATACTATAATGTTAATACTATGAAAGATTTGATACTATATATTTTAGTATTATTTTAGATTTCCTGAAAGAAATCAGACTTTATAAATCATTATAATATGTTCTTAAATATATATACTTGTTTATACACCCGTTGACGGGAATTTGTTGATTGACATATATAGATAGTTTATATTACTACCATTTCATCCATTATTTGTAAATAGTTTTATCATTATATATTTACATTAATTTTTAATTACTGCTTCATTTTTTCATCTTTCATCAGTTGTTTTTGTGCACAATATGACCTATTTATGTGTCGACGTGCCGTTTAAACGGATCTGTTTCATAACGTTTATCATTCATGGTTATGAACGTAAGCTATAAAATAAATGTAGAGTGTGAGGTGTTGAATAATAATATGTAACCCCTGTTCCATATATTTACGAACTGGTACCTGAAGTGCAAAATAAATCATAATATGGAGTTTAACTTTAAGTTAGTATTTGGGACTTTTTAGGGATCTTTTATACACCCTGCAGATACTACAGTAGAATATATTTTAGGCCTGTATTGGTCTCCAAGTACATATTTTTCTTCTTGAAGTTTTCGACGTGTTAATACAATTAGCCATATTTGTTTCAGTGAGATAGGATAGGTAAGTAGGGATAAATATTTTATTTTCTACAAATATTTTATTTTACAGTTTGTCTTTTTTTGCCTAATACTTTTATAACCTAATAAACTAACAGCAATATAAATTAAAAATGTTTAGGGTTGGCTCTTAAAAAGAAGGTCGGTCGGGAAACCGGAACATCAATAAGTTTATTTGGCCTTAATGCTGAAAATTAGCATCGTTCTGACCGGAAAACATGTGTGTGTTGCTTTAAGTCACAAACCTACGATAGTAAGTAATTTGGATGTTGTCATATTTTTATATACGTGAAAAATTAAAATTGAAAAATAGCTGAAGCGTTATCTTATTTTCACTTTTATCAAACATAAACATTATGATACACAAAAAAATCAAAAAAAATCCTATGTTACGTTTATTTAAACTAGAGCTACAATTTGATAATGAATTCATTTGAACTTAGTTGAAACCGTATTGCAATACGGCATTATACGGGTCTTGCATATTACATTACACTTACTGTAACACCCATGTATTTGTAACTACACGGCGTAACGGAGGTGAACGCCCCGGAAAATTTCAAATATGAGATTTGGATATAAATGTGAAAGAAAACTTGTGAATTTACTAAAAGTTTGAAATATGGACCTTTTTCAACTTTAGAAAATCTATGAAGTTTACTTAATTTGTACAGAAAAGAAACACTCATAGTTTTAAAATATGAATGTCAAAAATTCAAACTTGCATGTGCGAGTACTAAATTGAGCACTTTTCTTGTACCTTGTATACTTGTCTTGACCAGGCTTTCACTTGTACAGGACAAGCGGATAATGCTAGGTAACTGACCGAATTAAAGTAGGTTAATACAATCCGGAGTGTGCAGGTACGGGGATACATAAAGCATGCTGCATTTTTCCGTCCGTCCGTCAGTTAACTTGCCTTGTGAACACTCTAGGGCCTTCAATAATAATCGGATCTTTACAAATCTTTGCCAGTGTCTTTATATCAATAAAAGCTCGGAAAAGTTCGAAATCCAGCCAGATCGGATCAATTTTACTGGAGTTATGGCCCTTTTGTTTTGCTGGAAAATGTCATATTAAGCCTTGTGAACACTCTAACACCTTCATTTATTATTTGATCCTTACCAAGCTTGCATAGATTGTTAATATCAATGAAAGCTCAAAAAAATTCGAAAATCAGCCAAATCGGAATAGTAAAACCGGAGTTACGCCCCTTGTTGTTTTCTGAAAGATGCCATTTTCTGCCTTGTGATCACGCCTTCATTTATTATTTGATCTTTACCAAACTTGCATAGATTGTTAATACCACTGACAGCTTGAAAAAGTTTGAAAACCAGCTAAATTGGGTCAGTAATACCAGAGAAATGGCCATTTTTTTCTAAAAAAATCCATTTTCTGCCTTGTGAACACTCTAGAACCTTCATTTATTATTTGATCTTTTCCAAACTTGCATAGATTGTTAATACTAATAAAAGCTTCGAAAAGTTCTAAAACCAGCTAAATTTGGTCGGTTAGTAACTCTAGAGTTATGGCCCTTATTTTGTCTGAAAAATGTCATTTTCTGCCTTGTGAACACTTTAAAACTGAATGACCTCCAGGCATGAAACTTCATAGGTTCATTGCCTTTTTTGAGAATGCTTTGACAACATATTTATTACTTCTTTCGATATTATCCGTACAATTCACATGCTATTTCCGTTATATCTCGACTTAGAATGTATGGTATGGTACGGTACGGTTATTAGGGTGCAGACCAACCCTGGAAATTCCATACCCTGGATGTTTCCGTTGACAGTAGGGTACGAGTGAGGTTAGGTGCACCCTAGAACCTGGTTTAAACCCCCAGTGGCCAATGTTGCCACTGACCGTTGATATTTTATCTCACAAGGAACTGTGATGTTAACCACGATTTGGATCGTATTTAACATAGTGATAATGAACATGCTAAGATTAGTGTATTTCGAAAATATAGCTTTCTTTCTCGATTCTGTGTTTACTGTGAATATATTGAATGCTTATGTAATCATGACGCTACACATGTCAAGATGTTGATGTTGTAGTATTACTCCAAATTACAAATACCTACTTCGAAAATGAATATGTTTAATCATTATTCTCCCATTACCGTTAAAATCAACAAAATGTTTTTTGAAGTATATGTATGTATGCTATATGTTATTTAGTGTGAATAGGCATTTTTCTGTACAATCAGTACTTTGAATAAATTATCAGCATACCGATATATGACGATCTTGTAAACACGTATTTTTAAATAAAGTTTGAAATCCAATTGTTGTTGAAAATACTCAGCTTTACCTTTTCTTATTAAAACATGACATATTATAGTACTTGCGGTGCTTTGATTTTATTTTTTATTAATCATAATTTTACAGTTTTTGATAGATACAATTCCATATGTATAACCATTCTGCTAAACATGCCAGTTTTAAACAAACTGAATGTCTCTCATAACCATAGCTATCATTCATTATTCGTATACAACTACAGAATAATTATTTGTTGTACTTATTTGACCTTTGACCCCAAGTTTACGTACTATACAATTGACAGTATGTAACACATTTTATTTCTTATACAGTATCCAAATTTGTTTACGGCCTGCTAGATATCAAATGCAATACTAAGCTTCATTTCCATATAATCTACCTACACAGCAATTTTCGGCCCAATGTCTCATTCTTAACTGAAGTTATTGTACCGAAACGAAACAAGTGCAAGACGACGGACAAATTAATACATATGTGTCCGCCATGCTTCGTAGGCGACATAGTAATAAGAATCTCCATGTTTTATTAGAGTTTTTTCTCAAAATGACATACGGCAGAAAAGATTTCTCACACATGCGTAGATCGCCGATACCCAAATTCTGGGAATTGTCGCTTTGGTATATTGTCCAGAACAAGACATTCCTCGATTTTTGGAGAAAAAAAAAGCTTAAATACAAATTTAAACTTTCATAAATTGGACCACCTACATCAATTCCAGCAGTTATCGCACGCCTGCATAACAGGAAATTATACGCCTTAATATCTTGCCATATACATTGTCAACTTGTTTTATATTTTCACTTTCCAAGTTTAATCTATTGTTTCAAGATACAAACGTCGTTCACATCATGAATACGAATTTCTGAGATATCTAAATGTATAACGTTTAAACTATTTGTTGAATATAGAATATTTAATGTTGAAAATTCTTTACATCTTAAGTCAAAACCTTCATTTAACACGGTAACTTAAATTACGGCAACGTAGGTTTAATAACATAGATATCCAAGGTCTAAAAGTAAAGTGAAACAAACGTTTATATTCTGAAAAGCATAACTAATGTTCAACCATCAATGATGTCTAAAGGAATGTTGAAGTACAGCTTTAACAGGGTACTGGTGTTTTTTTCTGGTTTTCTTGTGCAGTAGAACTCAGTTGGAGTGTATGTACATATATAGGGTTATAGGCGCGTTACTCTACTGTCTCGTCCGAGAGCCAGCTTTTATGGCGATATCAGTAGAGCGTCTGCTTCACATGCAAGGGATCCCGAGTTCGAACCCGTTGAGTGCCTTAATATTTCTGTATTTTGTTCCGGTCCAATTACACTTGTAACACGTGGAAAATAGAAAATTATTTAAAAAACGCAAAATCAAACGTAAATTACACGAAGCAACAATGGTTCACATCATGGATACATATGTCTATAATATATATAAGGTTTGAAATAATCTTCGGATATAAAATATTTAATGTTCTTAATTTCTTAAGTCAAAATCTTCATTTAACAAGATAATGTACATTTCGGTAACTTAGGTATGTCCAAGGTATAAAAATAAATGAAACGAAAGTTTGCGTTATAACAAGCATGAACAATGAAGAAAATAAAAAAATAAAAAAACCTTTTTAGTCTCCAAAATGCAGTAAAATGTATTAGTTGATTTATAGGTAAAGTATTCTACATTCCGCAAAACGCTAAACTTCACATTCTCAGAGGACAGACACATTGCGAAAGACTAATACATAATGGGCTTTTGGAAAATATGGTCTACAGAATTCCCCCAGGGCGGGGAAGATTCACCTCAATAGCTTACAGACTAAACAGTTGTAATTATATTGATTGAGAGTTCGTTTGTTTGAATGGTATTTTACGTCATATTTTTCACATGTTAGGCCATATAAGACGGCCGTGGAAGAGGCAGACCACTCCATGTTTCCTGGGTAGAACCAGTAATATATACCCCCCGCCATCCGAAAGGAATCGACACTTGATTGACTGACGAATTCGTTTAATACGCCGTCTTTTAGCTGGTCAAGAGACGACATCGGCGGTGTTTTGTTGTGATGAGTTACTAGATGCGAGCTCTAACCAAAATTGCAAGCAGTAGTATATTTCTGTGAGTGCAGCCTAGATTAGCAATATACCTGTTATCGTTTTAGACTGTTAATAGATATTCGATCCTTAAATACATTTTTTGCTGTACACTATTATTTTTTTGTTTGCATACTTGTGTTTAAAAGTATCATATATCTACATTTTGGAGGTTGTTTGACACAAATAATATTAACTCTACTTACTTGTTTTGATACTATCCGTAGTTGCAATTACACAAGCATGCTTCTCAAATTCAGCACATTCATCAACCCTCCAGTTCTTTGTGTCTCCCATAACGATACAATTTCCCGCAGGTGATGCTGTTGTAGAGATCCTTTAACACAAATATTTATCACAATAAAACAAAGTATTGGATGATGTATGTCCAATCCCACGTTGAACTACTATAAACCTCTGTCAGCAAGGATCTTATTCAAAGACGGACGACAGTTCCAAATAGAAAATTGATATGCCGTGAATAAAGAAAAACTCAAAACTCATTTCATGAAGTTTTTCTATTAAATTTCAATAAAATAAAAAATAAATCTAACTTCAAATGTGCATTTAAGATAAAACAGAAGCTAGCTAGTGTTACTAAAGACCCACGTCAGATTAGTCATACAAGTCAATGAAACCCATAATTAGTTGGTTTCGTCAAATTTCGTATTGTAATCAGGTAAAATCCAGCACATTAATAGACATTGAACATGTAAAAGAGCCTGGGTCATTTTTTACAATTAAAACTGTGTCATCAATTTTCAAAATAGCAACCAGAAATGTTGAAATTTCTAAAAATTAAAATGTGTTTTGATTATCTGTTTGTTAATAAGCAATACAAAAGTTGTATTTACAATAATATTCTTTTGGGGTTTAGTGTTTTACATAACTCTGGTTGTGCATAGTTTGTATTTAGCCTAACGAATGAAAAGTATTTATGTTCTTATTCCCAGTTCATTATCATCTTTATTAGTGACTGTTGTTTTTTTAATAAGAAATACATGATGAAACTTTAATATACATGCATTGACTTGGTAAACAATACATCACTTGGTAATGTGCATTCCTTGACTGCGTAAATAAAAACAAGACACGAGGAGGAAAGACATAGTCAATGGTAATGAACGATACTTCTAAACACCGAAGATGTTGTTTAATATCAGCTTGAAATGTCAGTAGTTGCTGCATGCATATAGAGACCCGTTATGGATGGCTCACGGATCAAGTTTATTGTGGCATTAGTTGCATTCGCATAGAGAACCGCCTTTCCTGTGTGCTGTGGCGTTGGGTTGCATGCAAAATTACTCATTATGGTTCATGGTACCAATGTGGTTCATGGTACCAGTGTGTCGTATACTACACGATACCAGTTTGAGTTTGCATGCACACAGAGACCCATTATGGTTCACGTTACTAGTGTGTCGTATACTACACAAAACCAGTTTGAGGTTGCATACACAGAGAGACCCATTATGGTTCCCAGTACCAGTGTACCGTTTACTACACAATACCAGTGGGAGGTTGCATGCACATAAAGACCCATTGTGGTTCACGGTATCTGACAGACGGTACGGTAAATGATATTTCGACAATAAAACATGTTTTAAAACATATTTAACTGAAAAAAATGCGATAACCTGTTTAAAATTACCTATCAAATGTTTTCATTTTACAAGATGCAAATGTTTTATGCCGAAATTAAGGTTTTATTTCATACCCCAGCCAACCCCGTTTCCCTTCTCGGAGAAGGGGTTGGATGGGGTATGAAAGTTAATACTCGGACCACGTAATGTGCATGCACAGAGAGACCCATTATGGTTCGCGGTTCCAGTGTGTCGTATCGTATACTACACAATACCAGTTTGAGGTTGCATACACAGAGACCCATTACGGTTCACAGTACCAGTGTGTCATATAATACACCATACCAGTATGAGGTTGCATGAATAGATACCCATTATAGTTCACGGTACCAGTGTGTCGTATACAACACGATACCAGTATTAGGTTGCATGCACAGAGATACCCATTATGGTTTACATTACTAATGCGTCGTATACTATAAGATACCAGTATGACATTGCATGCACACAGAGACCCATTATGGTTCACGGTACCAGTATGTCATATACTACCCGATACCTGTTTTTGGTTGCCTGCAAGAAGACCCATTATGGTACTACACGATACAAGTGGTAGATTGCATGCACAGCACAGAGAGATCCGTTAAGTTCCACGGTGCCAGTGTGTACTATCATTATGGTATATGCACATTTATACTAGTAATCCTTATAAAACACATTTAGACCCGTTGTGGTTCATTTTCCAGTTTGTCGTGAACTTAGGTTTCATGCACAGATAGACCCGTTATGGTTTACGGTTCCAGTTTGAAGTGGCCTGCACAGAGAGACCCGTTTCGGTTCCATCCTGTCATAAAAAATCAGATGCATGCACACAGCTACTCGTAATACTACACAATACCATTTTGAAGTGGTATTAGATACACTTTAAAGTAACCAGTACCAGTTTGTAGTGGCTTTGTTGCATGCGCATTGCAAATGGAGACCCTTTTACATTAGACGGTACCAGATTATAGTGACATTGGTTGCATTAAGCAAATAGGTAACCTTTATATTACACGGTACTAGTTTGTAGTGGAATTAGATGCATTTTGCAAATTTCGTCTTATTTTACCATAGGTTTAACGTTAATGTGAACATCTAAAGATACATCGTGTTTGTTTTTCTTTTTTTTGGTTGCTTTTTTAAAAATCAAAATTGCCGCGTGTTCCTTTAACGGTTCCAGTGTTTCGTATAGTACACTTTACAATTTTTCTCTAGTTGCAGGGACATAGATATTCTTTATAATAAAGCATACAGTTGTGTAATGGCATACGATGCATTCACAGAGGGACCATTTATAATGCACGATACCAGTGTGTTGTGGCGTTTGTTGCATGCACAGAGGTCGTTATTGTACACGGTTCCAGTCGGTCGTAGACATATCAGTGTACTTTGGTAAACGACAGCCTGGAACCCAATATACAGTCATGATATACTTGACCAGTTGCTTCTGCTCTATTACAAAGATATGCTTTAATTAACATGTCGCCAGTTGTCAATCATATATCCATTTCAACCAATCAAACCAGAACGATACCTCCGACAAACAACAGCACGTGTATAAAGCACGTGCAACTATTTTATATAAAACTACTGTCAATATACTCCGACATCAACAATAGGGCGGAGATATCTAAGTACTGGCGACATGTCAATTACCATTTACTTACCAGTTCGTATATGTCAGTGGTGAATCGTCAGCCCACACGTAGTCCGCGTGTGATAAATTCCCGGTTTTCACCTTCAAATCCAGCGTCAGAACTAATTATCAAAAAAATAAATCCATAAATCAATTGACGTCTGGCAAATCTCAATTTACAAACAATTATTTTCGTCGGCACAAGGTATTCCCAGCTCTTTCAAAAAAGTGTTAAAGGGGCTTGCCTCTCGATTGAATATGTATTTGACATTGGGAGAAAAATGTGTTCTCCAAGGAAGTGTTGTATGACTTTTGTTCAAAAAGAGTATGATAATGGACCTTTGAGCACGACACATACGAAATATTTCAGTCTCGGTTTGATTGAGACGGTAGTGAAATATGCTAGCTACCGCTCACGCCCTCTAGCCCCGGGTTGAGCAGAACTCAATATTCATAAAATCAATAGTACATAATGTTAACCATCCCGAAGATGGCATGCATATGGCGGTGGACATGGAGTGTATTGCTTCTCCATGTCGTACGGCGTATGGTCCCAGTATCTAATAAAATTAAATGCCCCGAAGAGCGAAATAATAACAGTACTGATTGCAAGCGCGGGGAGACGTTTTACTGCCGCCACACTGCACAAGCAACGCCACTGTGCTATAAAAAAGAAGTAAAAATAGTATATATTTAATCAAATAAATTATTAAAACGAATTTCGAAATTTTACTAACGCACACCGTGTAACTGGCAATCGCAAATTCGGATACTGTAACAAAATGAATGCATAATTACTTAGAGTTATTAACTGTGTTTTGTCGAGGCCTCATTTTCCCTGATTTTGAATAGGAATGTTGATCGATTTTTGCCAAGCGCATCACTTTTAATCGATGCATTTATCTAATAAATGATCTTTTACTAGATTCATTCTAATTGATAAAGAATAAGTTGTTTTGGCGTTTATTTCATCAAAATCCATTAACTATTAAGAAAGTTATGATTTTACAAGCTGTGTATTATGAGCATGAATGGCGTGTTTCACCAGGTATTCGTGTAGGGACTGTATATATGGGTGTCGAAATCGTAAAAACTTGTCACAGGATCGCAAGCCATTATCCAGAGTAGTTAGTGACCAATACCATAACGGCAAGGGGTAAGTCAAATCTATTTTATTTGTTGCAAATCATTGTCATATTTAAATTGTTGAAGTAAATATCTGCCGGTAAAAGCCATAGATAGTTAGCAGGAGATTCTCTTCAATTATTGTACGTTTTCAAACGTCAGAATATTTTAGCAAATTATTGTCTGATAAGATTATTGGGGCATATATTTACATTATTGATAATGCCAGTTGTTCTGTAGGTAGTAAATGGAATACGCGATTCAGATTGAATGTACTTTTCTACGGAGGTTTCTAACTGTCAGTACGTTATTGCATAAACGGTTATTGTTTATTGTGCAGTATAATTCTCTCTGAGGTTGGTTTTCATATTGTCATTATTATTCAATCTCTCTGAGGTCGCTGTACCATTATAGCCTATAATGTGTTAACGGGATGTAAAACCAATAATTCATTCAGTCTCTGGTTGAATTATTATGTTGTAAGTTTTGCGTTACATCTAGAAATGTGAGATTTCATTGTCAATAAATTACATCTGTAATTGTTTTACGCGTTCTGTTAAAGTTTAGCATAATGTCTATTCGAAGAAGGTTTAGAATTCGGGTTTATTCATTCTGAATAAAGATTTCTTTGCAATCAGTTATTAGGTATGGTGATGCCTTAGTGCAATTATAAAATACATGTTGTGATAACATTGTAAGACTGGGTATTTATCACACGGAACTGCTTGTATTCCGTATAATATACCCATTACGTATTTCCTTATATTAACCATGTGTAATACAAGGCGACCGAATCGGTCGGTCGTTGAAGTGCAGTGTCAGTACGTTTGTTTAGTCAATGTCCCGGAACACCCGTTTAGTCCGTGGAGTCCGTGAATATGGCACTGAATCGGCGATGTTGTGAGGGTAACAGTCCGCCGTATATAGATTCACCACAAGCAATAATGTGTAGTTTCTTGTCGTTTTTGAGCCATGTGATAAAAAGGATCTGACATGAGTTGTCATTTCATACACAATTTTATTAAACGAGTTCAGAATTTTTTATTAAGCGAGCCTCAGGCGAGCTTAATAAAAAATTCCTGTACGAGTTTAATAAAATTGTGTATGAAATGACAACTCATGTCAGATCCTCTATATATTTTGTAGCCGTATACGCTAGGAGCGTAGGTAGAGCATGTAGATCGTATTGTCTGGAGCGTGGTCTACGGGGTCGTAGGTTGGGAACGCCGTCATAGGACGCGGGAACGACAGCATTCGCTATTTGGGCGACAGATCAGACGGTAGCCACGGAGACGCTAGGCAAGAGGGTCTGGTCACGCAGATATATATATACGCATATAACGTCACCGGATGTGTAATACCGGGACTTGGGCCATCGCCGGAAAGGATCGTGCGAGTGGGCGTCGCGTGTGAATTACGCCACCGGATGTGTGTGTGATACCGGGACGAATAGCAACCGCTAATGAGGGATTGCTATGTAACGCGGAAGTGCAGTATTAGTGCCGGGAATTGTACCGGAAGGACTCAGCTAGATATAGCTTTGAGAGATAAAATAGCGTGTGATATAGCATACTTATATCATAAATACAGATATCAGATATTCAGTCTGATTAAAACCGAACAGTTTAATCTCACGTGTAATGAACTAAATTTTAAAATATGATTTAAAACGTTGATATTTCTACTTTGTCATTTGTATTCATTTGTAAAATTATATATTCATCTTGTTGTAAATAAATTTGTAAATTTATTTATTCTTGATTCTCCCTTGGTGAGTTGTCTCCACTTGGTCCATCTTGTTACAGATACAGTGTCAAATCGGTTCCTATTTTGACGCGATGACGAAACGGTACGCTTTTTTTATTTTATTGATGATTTATATTACAAACACTTAGTAAGCTATGTATGCATATTATGTTACGTTTTAGTCCATATTAGTGGCACCTAGACGACTTATTGTCTGTAATCGTACGTAGGTTTAAACAAGAAGCACACTTTACAACTGAAACTCGCCCCTTCCCTTACCGATTCTACATATACAGACATATTAGTGAATTATATGCAACCTATATGCAGCGTATATGTTACATATATGTCGCATAAACATCGCATATAAGTCACTTAATATATTGTCTCAGTGAGTTATATGTACGGGTATAAGTCACTTAGTGGCTTATATGTCCAGACCATGTAAACATTTACGCCACTGATATGCCACTTATATTAGGGGCTGACATTGGAGAGCATACGAACGTGCCAGTTTCCTGATCAAGAAATACGTCCTGTAATCAGACACTACGTTAGGTCAATGAGATGATCTTTTAACGAAAATGCCTCATTTTGACAATGGTTTGCATTTATTCGGTAACATTCTAAACTGGGATAGAAGGTGCATTTAATGTTGTAGAATTGTGTTGTCAAAATTGGTGAATGATTCCTTAGAAATACGCACTCAGTATGGGTGCCGCTGAATCATTTCACGTGTATAGACTGCATAACTCAAACATAAATAATAATGTTGGAGGCAACGTAGTTCCCATTTTGCAAGCATGCGCAGATGCGCGGAAATTGTAGTACTCTTTTTTAAAAAAACCGAGTTTAAAGCTTTTACTGGATGACAGAGAAAATAAATCATATCAGATGTAAGTTATTATGTCAGAGATTCGTCAAACAATCGTGTTGACAGGTTTTATAGAGATATCAAAGTCAGAAACCGGTGTACAAATGCGAAGATCGTAAAAACGAGTTTTTGTTTTCATCGAAATTGCCAATGTTTCAAAACGGGTACAACAATTGTATATTGTTGAAATTGGCAGAGTCGAAGAGCATTACCTGTTCTACCTTTTCTGAAAGTTTCTCCTAATTTCGCGAATATAAATTTTTCGTGACCGATTTGAAAGTTTGTACCTGCATTTCACTCTTTCAGATGCTATTCAAAATGGCGGCGACACTGAAAAACACCCAGCCTAGGGCCATCAGCCGCAAGCCATAAACCCCACTTGTCCTAGACAAATTAAAATATCAGAATGGCAAACAGGTTTAATTTGTCACTGAAACGAAATTGTGAATTGAATTGAACTATTGTATTTCCATTTGCAGTCTCCGACCATAGTTTTTTACCGATTGTTTCGAAACTTTACAGGATGTTTACCTATGCTGTCAAGAGGTGCATATCGATTTTGCGTCAAAATCGACATTTGTTATTTATATTCTTGCATTAAACAGTGTTCCGAGGATTGGTTTCAGTGGCGGCATCCATCATTTCTAGAACATGAATTATGGGTATGTTCAGTTGCCATTTTTATATATTGTATACATTTTGCCTCTAACCGCTGCGCGCTTGAATCCCACTGGGAGCTCAACATGTGTGAAAGTGTTAAAATAAAATTAGTGAATACTGTTGTCCCTAGCGTATATTCGCCTACACAACTTGTGAAAAATAAATTTTACCTCTTAATTTACTTTAAACCACCTCACAGTGTGTGAAAAATATATAAAAGTGACCATCTTTACCATACCCGTGCAAGTATTATATCTCCCAAAAGTCACAAAGCGACCAATTGTGCAAGGTCCCAAGTGTTGGTGCATATGTTGTTATTGCTATACAAATATGTTTTCTCTCTCTTGGATTTCACATCACTGATTAGAAAGATGTCTTTTCCAGAAATATAGTAGTTTTTAGTAGCTGTCCATGTCGAAATGCTATCTCCAGAATGCTAAACAGATACGTTACTAAATTTCAGAGAAGTCAGGGACGTGTATTTTTTTAATACTAAGATATGATATATGTTTTAAATTCCTTGAGGTATATATATTTCACCAATATTTATTAATTTGCTGATGTTGTAATGGCATAACCACGCTGAGTGCTCAAAGGTGAAATAATCTCTATTGTACTTTTGGTCTGAACAGATACGTCACCATAATTTCTGATTAAGTTGTGCTTACCATTACAAGCACCTAAGAATGCCATGTGGTATGGTAATCATTCAATGGCAATATGTATTGAAAGCATTATTTATCCTGAAATTCAGCAAAACAAATGGAACAGAGCTTTTGGTTGGCAAACAGATACGTTACGAACAGATACGTTACCGATAATTTTACAAAATTAATATACTTAATTTAAAATGTTACGTCACCAGATGATTGCAAATGGACTACTTTGCGTTATAATGATCTTGCTGATAGCCACGTGTTATTTTAACGTCATTTTTTATGAAAACTTCGGATTTAGCATCAAAGTAAAACTGGATTTTGAGGTAAGTATCTTTACCATATGTATCTGAACAAAATACTGAAGAACCAAACAATTAATTTACTTAAATATATCGTAAAAATGCATATGCTTTAATTTGTATACATGTTGAACAGGATATATAGTAAAATAAAGAGCAGCGTCTAAAACATGCTTGGTAACGTATCTGTGCAATATGGTAACGTATCTGTTTTACAAAAGATTTCAGTTTTGACATGAAATACAAAGTAATCTGCTTCTTTAATTTTTTGATTTACATATATAATTTATATGACTACCATATCATCCCTTATTTGTAAATAGTTTTATCTTTATATATTTACATTATTTTTTAATTACTACTTCATTTCTTCATCTTTCATCAGTTTTTGCGCGCAATATGACTTATTTATGTGTCGACGTGCCGTCAAACACCATTCATTCATCTTTGAAAGAATCTTGATTAAGATCAAATAGCCCTATTCGTCGAGAAGAAGTTGTCATAGCCCGGTGCAGAATAGGGTATACACGTTATCTTTATTTATTTATTTATTCATTCATTCATATTTATTACAAGGTCAGCAATTACCAGAACGTATACCCTGCTTTGCGCCGTTAACGGTCAAACACATCTTGTTGGAATGTATAGACTTTGATTCTGTGCGTCAAAGGTACTACAATGTTAATACTACGAAACAGTTATTTGATACTATAGATTTTAGTCTTGTTTTAGATTTCCTTAAAGAAATCAGACTAATAGTATATACATCATTGTGATGTGTTCCTATATATATTTATTTGTTTATATACGCGTTGACGGGTATTTTTTAATTTACATATATAGTTTATATTACTACCATATCATCCCTTATTTTTTTTAATTACTACTTCATTTCTTCACCTTTCATCAGTTTTTGCGCACAATATGACCTATTTGTGTGTCGACGTGCCGTAAAACACCATTCATTCATTCATTCATTCATTAAGATCAAATAATATCATTAAACACTTTTGATTGGACAATTTCATAGCTACCTATATTTCTTCTTATTAGATCTAAATTTTCATAAAACATATTTATTTAACTATTTTAGCAAGAAATTAAAACATCAAAATAAAATACAATATATTCAGAAAATTGGCAAAATCCAAAATTGGAATGTCAGTATCGTGAAAGAAAGAAGAACAAGACCAATTCAGTACAGAACGGCTGCAGGCATTATGAAGCTTTCACAGCTTAAAGAGAAAAACAAATTAAGCAAGATGTAATGTGTCAAACAGAAGCTCTTTTAACGGAGAACTTGACCACAATACCTACGTGTTATTACTTACTGGTCCTTTGGAATTATTAAGCCCATTCTTATAATACTACTAAGTTGGGGCTGGTAATTGAGGGGTGAGGGATGGAGTGGGGGCGAGGTATTAGAATTGTTGCATGCATCGTGTTTTACCTCCCATAAACAGACTTAGTAACCAAAGTCTGCAACTTTCCTCTCTTGTTTGTGTCCGTTGCTTCTGAAGGATCCCATTTATTTATTACCACCACCAACAAAAGGTCATTCTTGGACTGATTCGCCACCTTCGCAGTACAACAACTGCTACTTATATTTTATATATTTGCACACACAACAATTTGGCATTAACTTTTCCGAAGGTTGCCACGGAAAAAATCTTTGTGATAGGATCATCCGTTGGGGTACAGTTGTTAGTATCCGTTTGTTTTAAATAGTGTATGCTATCTATCTGAGATAATGTTACTTGGAGAAAATACGGAGATCCAAAAAATGTGTTTTACTTACTGGTTGTAGGTGCGAAATGATTGAAAACATTTTCATGCAAAAGTCGATTCGTAAAAAAACAGATACGTTACCATATCTGATAATGAAATTGTGTTTGTTTTACAAATCAAAGCTATTTTTAAAGAAATACTATTGATTAGTTAATTTATTTTTAAAATCTTTTTTTGAAAGTTTCAGGGTGTTACCTATTCGTGTTCATATTGTTGAATATATGCGATGTTTCATTTCATTTAAATAGATACGTTACTATTCCTTGGCTTTGCACTGGAGTTAGAGATCTAAATATACATCAACTTGTTATCATCCTGCTTAATTTTTCAGCATAGCAGAATTAAATTAGTGTTACTACATGGTACATTATTGCTTCAATTACTATCTATGATAAACGAAAGAGAAAGGGTCGGTAAATGTGCAGGTGTGCTATTTTACATCAATTGCTCTGCTGATTTAAACTGAAAATATTTTATCAAACATGTAAAGTGGTCGAGTAAGTTTTATGATACTCTAATGCCGAAACATTGTTAGAATTTTTAATTGCACGACTAATCAGGCAAATTCACATTCATTCTATAACACTGTTCTTAAAAGGTAAACTTTTTGAAGTAACGTATCGGTTCTTGAAAAAAATTGAAGTCTATAGTGACTTTATTTCATAGTACATACCAACTCTAATTCACAAACCTAAGACATTCCAGTATTTGTTCAATACTATACATAGATTGAACTTCAAAATAAAGTGGTTTATAAGGACTCCGTGTCAAGCTTATGTTTTTACGTTTCCAACTTTCTGATCTGCATGTTTAGTGTAGATTACGAAAGGTATACAACCTACTGGTTCTAACCACGCAAAATGGGGTGGTCTGCCTCTACCACAAAAAACATCGACCATCATATATGGCCTAAAATGTGCTAAAATGACGTAACACACCATTCAAACAAACAAAACTAAAACAGCATGAAATACTCTTTAAAAAATATAAATACTAGAGCAAGATTACAAAGTGTAAATTAATGCAGCACATGTTTTGTAAAAAAAAAAATACCTTCTTTTCTTTCGATACTGTCACGACAGAAAATGAATCTTAGATTTTAACCGACAAATGGTCTATATTTAAACTAATACATGTAATATTCACTCAAACCCTTTGACGTATGGATGCTATATTTCACGGTTGAGTCATGATACCATCATGGGACAGCAACACATACATTTACATAGGCTTATTTTCTCTTCAATTCAATCTCAGCTCAGATGCGCCTCCGCCCGCACCCTCAACTCCCATCTTGAGCAGTGTTAATTTTTACGTACATGTAAAAGGGCTCCCAACAGTACCCGCTCCATCGAATAAGCGCCTGTAGATCTTGCGAGTACAGTGACTACAGTGGAGTAAAAAGCGCAGTCAGTTAAATTTTTGATTTTTGCCTGAACCTTTGATAAAGAAATAACATGTTTTTCGTGACATGCAGCAACATTCATGTAATCTGTGAGATAAAACAACATAATTCGAGTATCTCCTTGTATTTTATTACAAAGAAACACGCGATTGTTGTCATTCTAAACGTATTCTGAAAAAGTCATCTCTTAGAGTTATTGCCCCTCGCTTCGAAATTTTAAATGTGCGCATTTCTCAAGCAGTAAAGCTTCTAAAAGTCGATACAGTCGAAAATAACGAAACTTTAAGAGGAACTGAAATTTCATCATGGACACATTTTACATTCTTCCACATTATGTGTTTTAAAAAATCCAAAATGGCGGGTATTTTTCTTCGAACTCGTTTTTTAACCGAATTACAACGTGTTCTCGTGACATATTTTCCATACATCTCTAACCAGGTTGATTATTCTGTTTATTATATACCTAACAGTGATTTATATGGATACTTAATGCAATGAACACCGCAAATAGCAATGTTCCGTTGCGAGAGCCGAAGTGTAGGAATACCTGATAAATGAAAGTTTTGAGCATAAGAAAACGATGAATAACAAACTATTAACTTGTGTGTTGGCTCCAGCTGACGGAAATTATGTTTTATGGAGGAAATTGCGCAGAAAATGTTCTTCTGTTCGTTTTACGCCTTACGGGCATCATTGGAAATTATTACACAGCGAAACACACACATAAATTGTCATGTATGTGATATTCCGAATCTGAGAAAAGAGGTAAGATAGTAATATAAAATTATATTGTTCGATATTTGTTCTTTATACTATAAATGCAAAGGCATTTTTCAAATTAAAAAATATTGGGAAATGGATTAGTATTTTCTAAATAGTATCATCAAAATAGTCCATTGAGGGAAAAAAGGACTATGAACCACTCCACATATCAAAACAAAACATGTTTGTGTCCAACAATTGCCAAATGTAGAAGTATTTTTTCCAAGTGTTCTGAAAAAAGCAACCTGGCTGATAAATATTGTTTTCCCTTGCAATAAAGTCATACAGATGTTTATTTACAAAGTAATGTCTGAAATTTCTTTCCCTTTTCCTTTTAATTATTTGCTACTATTTGAACAATTCTGAAAACTGATTCAATTAGCCTAAAAGATCTCTCTTGATGAATGATAACATGTGTATGAGTATTTACAGTGTTATTTCAGTAAATAATTCATGAGAAATATTAGTCGGAACAAGTTTCTAGTTCGAAATAAGACTGGAAAAATACGAGCTTGTTTGTAGTACCGCGCATGCGCATTACCCTCACATGTCGTTTCTGAATGTTAGCAGGTGTTGACAAATGCGCAAATACACCAAGAGTACGTCATTGTTATGAGATTAAATATAAAAAAAAGTACAAGACTAATTAGTGAAGTTTTTTATTTGTACATAAGCTACAGCGTAATCATCCGATTTAATACTGAACTTCCGAAAACCGCACTTCGATTGCATTTGTTTTTCATCTACCAGTAAATAATAAAGGCCATGAGGTCAATTACGTAATTTATGCGGTGTTTCCTGTCCATATTCAACATAAAAAGTTTCACCTTTTAGTGTATTAGCACTTAAAATGTGCGTAATTTGACGTACCCAACTCCAGGATGGGATATTCTGCGATGTTGTTTTTGTTCGGCATGTGCAGTGAGCCGAGTTGATATCTGCCAGACTTGAGGCGGGGAGGCCAGTCACCCGCTGAGTGCGAACAGAATGAGCAGTGTCAGTGCGGTTCAAGTAGGTGAATTGGCAGACTATACCATGTACCAATAATACATCATTCATAGAATCTTGCATTTTTTATCAATATCTGATCTGTGATTTGTACAATATCAGTTTTGATAAGAACATGTTATGGTTTTGCAGATCATCTCTAAAAAGACTCCATAATTGCAAAGGATTCAAATTTGTGTTCATAGGATGCTGATAAAGAATGGAAGAACTGACACGGAAGGAAGAAATATAATATTGGAAAACGAAGTGTTTTAAATTTCTATGTAATGGTAAGCAAATAGTTCCGTGAAAAATTCATATACATCACTGTTAGGTATATACTATTTTCCTTTA
This sequence comes from Cyrtodaria siliqua, assembly GCA_037043455.1. Taxonomy (NCBI): domain Eukaryota; kingdom Metazoa; phylum Mollusca; class Bivalvia; order Adapedonta; family Hiatellidae; genus Cyrtodaria; species Cyrtodaria siliqua. The sequence continues at coordinate 7,858 of JAWPHD010001401.1, read as the reverse complement.
TCACATAACGACCCTGTTACAATGTAGCAGTGTCGAACACCCATTTCATATTATATCGTATGTACACATGTGTAATACAACTTGGAATGATTTTGATTGGTTGAGCATGACAAACATGAAATGTGTAACACTACGCAAGTTTTGCTGACTTAACTACTTTATTTACTATAAATTTATCCAGACCTAAGTCATGAACTTATTTACAAACAATAATATAGATCTATATAATAAATAATTAACGTTATCTCAAACAAACAAGAAAAAGCCTAACAAACCGTGTTTATTTAATGGATCGCTTCAAGATCGTGATTTTAAAGCGATTTAGAAGCGGTCCAATTTCACATGCAAATGAGCTAATGGATCACTATTTAATATTCCTTACACAATCTGTTATAAACAAGATCGAAGCAGCATTTATTTCCAGAGCAATTAATATGGCATTTCAATTAACGAACAGCATCAAAATCGCACTTGGAGCGCTTTATGATCGCGATCCTGATTAAATGGGAAATGCATCACGATCCATTAGTGGTTTCGAATGGATCGCACTCCTTATACAACTTTTAATGGATCGTGTATGGATCATGATCCAAAAGCGATCCAGTGATTTACCAATTGGATGTCGTAGTATTACGTAACACTATAAAACCACTAGTGGATCACGATCTAATACACATTAGAATGGATCGCTCTAGAATCTCACAGCTAATGGCTGAGTTTCAGTCCAGTAATTTTCAGAATGGATCGCTTTAGGATTGCTATTATGCAACACTATAACACATTCTAATGGATCGCATTAGGATCGCTATTATGTAAAACTATATACATTCTAATGGATCGCTATCATGTAACACTATTATACATTCTAATGGATCGCATTAGGATCACAACTTTTTGAATCGCTTTATGACCTTGACCTTTATGCAAAAAGAGACCTTTACCCGCCCAGAATGATGACCCTTAAAATATGTGCTGGTAGTTGTTCATAACATGTCATGTTGTTGAAAGTTGAAACTCAAGTTTAACTAGTGTTCACAAATTTTCAATAATTAAGTGGCCATAACTCTGGTGTTCTTGGTCTGATATAGCTGGGTGTCGAACTTTCATTAATATCAACAATCTGACAAAATTTGGTAAAGATCAAATACAAAATGAAAGTTAACAATGCAAAATATGTCATTTTTCAGCAAAACAAGGGCCATTATTAAACTCTGGTGTTACTAATCAAATCTGGCTCCTCTGTTTTTGAACTTGTTCGAGCTTTCATTGATATTTTAAAGACCCTGGCAAAATTTGGTAAAAATCAAACTAATAATGAAGGTCCTATCACGTTCACAAGGCAAAAGTTAAAAGACGACAGACGACGGACGGACAACTCACCATCTCTGCTGGTTTTCGTTTCGGTCAGCAGACAAACTTTTTTTTATCATTACTTTTAATAGTTCAAAAGAATGATGGGATAATCATATCTGGTTCAGAGTTATACAGCAGAAACGAATTGCATAATATATTTATGTTCTTTATTTGTTCCATCAATAAAGTTACGTGTTGGATACAAGCTATTGTCCGTGTTGGATACAAGCTATTGTCAGTATTCGACCAAAATGCTTCAAATGTCAAGAGATAACAAACCCTGATTATTTGCAGAAACAAGCTACAAGTAATCCCAGAAACATATATTTTCGGATCAATTTTAGAAATCCACCATCAATTAAAAGTGGCAGGTGTCATAAATAGTTCTAAAGTTCACTTTTAAGGTTATTATGACAATATTCCTTGGTGCGATGTGATGATCATAGATTCTAGGCATCCAGCATGTTATTGAGACCTTATTACTTTGGAAAACCATGCCTTTGAAGCAGATCTGAAATAAAAATGATTATACTAAATTAACTATTTATTGTTTTGAAAGTATTATGTATAAAATTTATATCAGATGATCATAAAACAATTGGACGCATAATACTACCACCGTCATCATTCGTCTTATCGAAATAACATGATGTCGTCATTTGAATTAACTTAATGAATGTACTATCGTTTGTTAGCATGGTGAACTTGTTCACCAAGCTTTAGTAACCGTGTTTTTTCACGAATCCTAACTACAGTCACACTGATGAATCGACGCATTGCCTGCAAAAGAAGACCCATATTTTAACAGGGGTTTCTTCTTTTCTAGTGCGGATACAATTAAGTTAATGTCATTTAGACATTTCAAATAATTTCCCCGATACATTGTTTAAGTTATATATCGTTTATATAGCTATTTCATCTATTGTTCCATCGTTTTGCTGTGCGTTCTAAAGATATATTAATCATCATCATCACGTGATCATCACGTGATCTTGCGTAAAATGTATTCATACGCTGTATTGTTCTCCTAGGATAGTGTATTGAGATTTGTAACCAGTTAATATTATAATTTATTTCTCTTGCAACACCATCAAACGCATATCTTTATTCTTTCTTGGATTTATTTATTTAAGAAATATACATGGCCGTTATAGTCTTCATATAATATTTAATAGGTTTGGTCAGTAATGGTTATCGCATAAGCTACTATCCTTTGTAAAAAGTTGTTGCTGCCTATTCTCCGGAATAAGATTTTCAGCTTATTTTGAAGTACGATGTGTAATATTCTGAAGTTTTTACCTCTCTTGCTATGAAGTTAAAATGACTGTTTCGGTAGTAAAATAATCCTGAATACGTGTGCCGATCGTGTGCAAATCTACAAGATCTGACTGGGTATATATCCCGAGTGACTATTTTAGACCGGGTCAATTCGGACACTCCGGTTTTAGAATAAATCCTTTATAGTTCATCAAAAATGTGTAAAGGATTGTTAGCTCAGTCGGGAGAGCGGCAGTCCCATAAAATTATGGATTATAAAGCGAGCGGGATGGGTTCGCATCTGAGCAGAACCCAGTTTTTTTATTCTAATTATGTTTTGTTATGCAAAAAAGTTTGTTTAATTCATGCCCAATGGTCTTAAATGGGGTACATCGGGATTTTTCTAGAAACAGCTTAAATTATAAAATTGTTCCAGTTCACGATATAAAACACTATCAATCAAAATGTGAAGCTAGAACCATTTTGTTCATGTCTAAAGTTTCAGAACACCATATAGCTAGGGGTGAATCGCACGTAATATGTTGAAATTAACCCTGGTGCGTCACCTAGGATAGCACGTATTACTGTGCAAAATGAATTTCGTTGCAAATAAAAGATTTTGTAGGCTCATTATGTTTTGATCATGTAGAATAAAAAATATTAATATTTGTCAATTTTAAATCGGACACCTATAGACCCCAATAAAAATGATGTACTCCCTTTTAGACTTAAGTCGGAAAACAAATTGTGTGTGTGTGTGTGTGTGTGTGTGTGGAGAGTGGGGGGATTTTTTAAAGATTTTTACGACTTTGATCTATGCGTCAGTTTGGTAGAGGTAGACCTCATCTGTTTTGAAACAAACTCGTAGAACACAGTCCTGCCGCGCGTTAGTGAGTAACTGTTATTCAATGTGAAAACGTGGAACAAGCGGGACTCGAACGTATGACTGTAGCATTGAGAGATATACATTACACAACAAGAGTAGATCTAAACACAAATATGTTATCTTTTATTATTATGTTTAAATTACATGCAAAACTGATTGAATTATATTCTGTAAAGGCCAAAACACAAATATGTTTAAAAACAAAACAAAGCAACACAAAAATGAAGGGGTAAAAGTTGTTGTGTCGGGGGTAACAACGGCGATTCGGTTGGGTGACAGGAAACAAAACACTTTCTTGTTTAGGCCTAAGGTAGTAAACGGATTTTACCAGACAGACAGACAGACAGATATTTTTACCGTGACTTTGGTGATTATTGTCAACAAACGATTTGCCGACGTAAAAATTACAATTAGTGATATGAATCGTGAAATTCTCAGTAGCGTTCACATACATGGTTGGAAAATATAACAACGAAATAATTGTGTATGAACATCATGTTCACTCCGAGTTGTGAGATTAAATCACTACGGTATCCCGAGAACAGTGGTACTCCGAGTTGTGAGAATGAACTACAACGGTATCCCGAGGCCAGTGGTATTCCGAGTTGTGAGAATAAATAACAACGGTATCCCGAGACCAGGGATACTCCGAGTTGTGAGATTAAAATCAAATTAGCACAAAGATTTTTAAGTTATGTTTTGTATATGTGTAGTCTGTATGTAGTCTGTATGTCTCTACTACAAGTTATGTGTAAAACATATGTTCTTTAGTTGAAGGTCACACTTTTCGGAACACGGAAGCTTCAGGGAGAATTTGTCATTTTACAGTGACATTCCATGGTTAAATTTGTATATTATAAATCTTTGTGCAGCGGGGGATATGGCTGTCTTTCAGACTACACTCGTGTTCATTTGATTTTAATCATACTTGCATAGTAGGTCGATATAAATGCAAAGTTGTTTCCTATTTTAATTCAGCTATGTTGGTCAAATGGTTTATGAACTACCTCCCCTTGAATTGGCAAAAATTAGCTGTCTTGACCTTTTCGACGCTATATACATGTCTTTGACAGGTGATGACTGGTGATGCGAATATATGGTTCAGATATGATGAAGCGTTTCAGAGATTAATTTTCATTATAACCAATCATTCCTTTTGTTCCCTTCTTTATTCCTGTATATACCTTACCTTATCTTGTTTTAATCGCCTTAGTTCCAGATACATTAAACAATGCATTGATGTATTATTACATGCAATGATGTATTGTTATTAAGAAGAGTTGACGTTGACACATTTTCAGTCCATCCATGTCATGCGTGATTGGAAAGAAACCTTCCATTACATGGATGCACAAGTCATAGTTCACCATGCTCTCAGTACCCTCGGTACTTTGATTTTTTTTACAGCTTTTGTTTCTCGATAAGCCATTGATGCCCCTACTGAAAACACTGTAAAACGTAAAGTTTGACAAACAAGTGGGCATAACTCTGTTAATACTTGGTCGATTTCGACGAGCCGAAATGATATATACATCTTGACATCATAGGTAAAGCATCATGTAACGTTTCAAAGGAAACGGTTGACAAGTGTGGGAGGAGATAGACACATAAGATATTTTCACGTAAAGTTTGATGAAAAAAGGGGCCTCAACTCCGGTAATACTGAGTTGATTTTGAAACCGAAACGGTATGCACATCTTGACATCATAGGTAAGCATCCTGTAAAGTTTCGAAGGAATCGGTGGAAGAGTGTGGGAGGAGACACAAGATATTTTCACAGTAAAATTTGATGAAAAAGGGGACATAACTCTGGTAATACTGGGTCGATTTTGACGACGAAACGATATGCACATCTTGACATCATAGGTAATATGGGTAAGCAACCTGTAAATCCGTTGAAAAGTTTGGGAGGAGATAGACGCACATTTCAGGACGGAAGGACGGACTGACATGGCTAACGTATATGTATCAATTTAATATTAAACAGACACACATGTGAGAATCTATCACAAAGACATAGCTACAAAAAGCTTATATAAAAATTAAATATATATCAGTGAATGGTTAAAACTATTCATCCAAGCGAATGACTATTGACCCGAAGCAGTGAACTATTGACCGGAGACGCAATCTTCGAGGTCAATAAGTTACTGCTCATGGTCAACAGTCATTCCCGAGGATGAATAGTTTTAACCGTTTGACAGAAACAGAAGTAGATAGTTGTTTTACTATATTGAACCATAAAGAAAAAAGTAAGAAAAATTTGTCTGGTAATTTATTTTTAATATGAAATTGAAACTATGTTTTCTTTAACAACAATGAACATGAATTTAAACAAAATAAAATATAGTTACTAATTCTTCCAATTCTTCCTCAGTTGATAACGTTGCGCGTCCTCCATTTGTTAATTTTTATCCTGTCATTGAGTGCTTATGGTAATTAATTGACGTTGGTCATAAAGCGCTTGAATTATCTGGAAGATACTATTGACCTGGCAAGAAAACTATTCATCCGAAAGAGAACTATTGACTCGCAAGTCTGGTTTAAAACCGGATTGGACACGTTTGAACACGTTTTCAAGTCAGTTACAGCCTATAAAAACTATGTATATATAATCATATATAATAATATTTATTACCGGTAAATACCTTTTGTCGTATATGTCAGAGGTAACTGATATTGTCACAACATGTCGTAATCCGTTTCGAAGCTGTTACCATGAAAAAGAGCTAATCAGTCAGTGCACAATTTGGTATTGACCTTGTATTCAGTAAAATTATGCTCAATTTGGTATCGACATTGTATTTAGTACATCATACCCATTTTTCTCAATTTAGATATGTCGTCTCTTGCTGCAGAGTGTTTAAAACATCACTTATCAATGGGTTGCATGTTGTTATATAAGTTACAACTATATTATCAAATATAATATCTGTGTCATTCTGTGATATAACATTTATTGAAAAACTATCATGTTTATGGACATGAATCACTGATTAACAGTGACCGAAAATTAGATGTTCATCTAGATCTTGGCTAGCATTATTGCGTCTCGATCCCATTCGCAACACCTCATTCACTTCTTTGAAGCATAATTCAATGAACGCAAAAGTTTTCATGTTGGTTACGTCATTCTAGCATGGACGCGCCTTAATCGATTCCCGCCAAAATAAATTTGCAAAAATCAAAGTTATCATCAAAGTTTTACAATGTCATTTAGTCATCAACAGGTTATTTACATGTACATGAAAGCAATGATACAACCTTTGTAAATAACAAACATGCAACGCAGAGTATACATCAACATGTGTGGCTAACGAATATATTGTCTACCTATCAACAGTGCACTATTTCGCGTGCTGTTTCCTTCCGTCTAAAAAAATGCCAAGCTTTTGAACATACCAATACATCGATATACATGCGAGTCGTGATCCAGAAAAATGACATGATTGACCGACTTTTTACAATCCCGCAGGACCTTATTCGGGCGAATTTGTTAACGATTGCCATCTTTCATAATGTAAAGCATTATTACTATGAGCAGTTAAAGCCGCACCATGTGCATGATAAATATATCGCTGAACAGCCTGTTGGCTGTTAACTCTTCCTCAGAAACGAGGCTGTCCTGGAAACCACTTCCAAGCACTTGGCTATAAGAGTCTAGCTGCGAGAATCGTACGTAGCTCTTATGATGTGTATCTATACCATAGAGCTACGATCCCACCCTTTATAGATTGTTTTAGGTATCAGGGCCGACCGCATCAAGAAAGATTTCTGCAGAAATCAAGCAATGCCTGCATAAATAACTGCTGTAGTTCGATATATTGAACCTTAAATACCACGTATGCATGCATAAAACGCACCAAAGAGAAGAAAACTTCGTCGATCTTAGACATTTTCATAAGACTTTCCATATATTTAGCAGACATTTCTTGAATGTTTACATATCTCGCAATGACACGTATTCCGTATTTGGAAACTTAAACCCGCCCAAAAGCTGACACAAATCGACAACGTTTAAACACGAAAGTGTCAGGTGTGTGAGTCCGGCGGTGTTAAGTTTTCAAATAGGGAACGAAAGGTCACGCGATAACGAGATGATTTGGTACGTAAACAATACAATTGTCGGACTATTTACATCTGGTCTCCGAGCACTGACACTATCGGCGTGTCTTTCCTCTCTTTGGTAAGTCTTCTGTTTGCAGTTGTGGTATTTAAGATTTGTTGTATTGAAATACGGTGGTTGTTTATGCAGGCATCACTTGATGCCTTCAGAAACCTCACCGGAAGAGTGCGAACGGGAATCGGTTCGAGGTCCTGAAAGAATCTTAATAGACGACAATCATGGCTCTAAGACTATGG